>CM040983.1:24158561-24188724 GCA_022985145.1 Pangasius djambal | reverse complement strand
TAATAACATCAAAGCCTCAAACATAAAGAGGCTATCACACTTGCTAATGGGTTACTATCTAGTGAATTTTTAGAGTAACCCCGTAATAGGTAGTTGAGAGTAAACAACATACAGGTCAGTTTGTACCATACACCCATTAACCAGGGTTGCAGATATCAGCAACATTTCCAGCCCAACTACCACAATAAAATGGTTCTGTATATCATAGACACTGTATGCACTTACAATTTGCAGAAAATCATTAGATATAATTCCAGTTATTTGCTATAAAACTGCATTAATAAATATGTCAAAGGAAGGTCCTCACAAGGATAGTAAGATTTGCTTTGAAAGTGTGTCAAAGTCTTATGCCAAAAATTTGAAAGCAAAATAGTTGCTACTTTTAAAAGTACTTATTAAAAATATTATTAACTGATGAAAGTATGTTAATGTCATGATTTATTTGTATATTTACTATTAGTTAGAATTTGGCTTGCTGTTTAGTCAATTATGTTAGCTACTGCAATTGATGCTTGTCTAACCTGGCATTAGCAAAGTAAATAGGCTAACGAGGTTAAATATAGCCAGTTTATATGCAGACCATGCTGCTGTAACACAAGAATTTCCCTCATGGAATCAATAAAGTCTCTATCTATCTATCTATCTATCTATCTATCTATCTATCTATCTATCTATCTATCTATCTATCTATCTATCAGTTTATGTTAGCAAATTAGTGAAATCTACCTCGAAATGCTATTTCATATTAGATGGAGTTCATGTCTTTTAGGGAGGTAACGGACAATGTAAACACGTCTATGCTTGCTCCAGCATGTTGAGTTAGGGCCAGTTGTGCTATTCCTCAAGTTTGACACTGCAGTCAGGTGGATTATCCACATTCAGACGCATGGATAGCTATATTGCTAATTATATTATATAGCATGATAAGGTCATGGCCGAGGATGAATTGGCACAATTCTTGATAGTTTTTTCTACATTGATGAACTTGATTGGAGGCTAAACTGAAATAATTGGATGATATTCCAGTCCACAGTCTGCTCTTCACTGATTAATGAACAGACTGAGAGAACAGCAACAATTATGCTGGCAGAAACCAGGGACCTAAAAATAAAAAGTGGAAAGAGCAAGTTTAAGGAGGAAAATGAGGCATATGGAGGGGGAATGAGAGGAAGGAGGAAGCAGACTCGTAATTATTTGAAACTAAAGAATGCAGATAATGCCATCGGTAGGCTGCACCTTCACAGCAATTCAACCACTTGGGCTTCAGATGCTCAATAATTACCCACATCTTATGCCCATTTTTCTTAGAACAGCCTGAGTGCTTTTCTGCTACTTTAACATGATGAAAGAGAGAGAGAGAGAGAGAGAGAGAGAGAGAGGGTGATAGAGAGATTACCTTTGAAGTAATGAGAGAAAAAAGTTGAGTGTTGTTAGAGTTCATGGCAACTTTGATTAAAGGCGGTTTAAATTTGTGTATTTTTGGTACCAGTCAGAACCAGACAGCAAATGAGAGACGAATGATCATTTGGCTGACTGTACTTGGGCTGCTTTTTTTTTTTTTAATGCTATGAAGAATTTCCACATTATGAAACATAATGAGAAACTTCTGTAACACATTATCTCAGTGTGCATGATATCCTATTCATCTTATGAAACTGCTATTGCAAGTCTTTGGAAGCTTTCATAGTGCTCAGAACCTTTCCTATAATATACATAGTTACAGTATGTGTGACCTGGTAGTCAGGGTTCTATTAAGCTCATGGAGATACTGAAGAAAAAGAACTCCTAGATTCTCTTATTATACATACTGAGTAATTCTAGATGGCTCTGATGTTTCCTATCATACAATTTTTATATTTATAAGGACTGTTAGGACGTTTGATTGAACCTAGGAATAGCAATGCAATTAATTAATGGTTTTCTGAAACAAAATGCAGTAATGCCTGTGCTCTGTCCCAGCATGCAGCAGAAGCAGTGGGTGTGTGTGGCTGTTCTGGCTCTCTTGCTTGTTACAGATGTGCTAGCAGAAGTTGGGAAGGCAGAGAAACAAGGTAAATAATGTGTCATTATGAATCTTGTGCAGGTAAACTAATCCATCCTAATCAGGCCAGTGGTATGAAACCATGAAGCTCTGAGCTATGTGTGCTTACATATCTGTGTATGTGTGTGTGTGCTCTCACAGGTAAGAAAGAACGTAAGTCAGGATGTGGAGACTGGCAATGGAGTGTGTGTGTGGCAAATGAGGGTGATTGCGGCGTGGGCACTAGAGAGGGAACCCGTACTGGCACTGACTGCAAGCAGAAAATCAAAACTCAGCGTTGCAAGATTCCCTGCAACTGGAAGAAGCAGTTTGGAGGTAAAAGTCACATAATGTCATGCATAATAAGCCAACTTTGCCAGCTCTTTAGTAGGTTTAGAAGCATGTTCCCATTTACATTTAATTCAGTTTCCACAATATATTTAGGTAATGTGATCCTGTTTTTTCATGGGGAGCCTGCTGCCATTACCAAAATGGGAATCATCTTCATTTGTAAAATAACCAATAGCCTGATAGCTCTGGATCGCGATGACACACACATTTTAACCGTTAAAAAGAGCTCTTCAGTAGCCTTCTCTGCCTCTGTGATCCAAGGTGCCTGAGAAAGACGCAGTGGAATTTTGGCATTTTTACCGACTTTGGAGCTCTATTTAAGGCTAAACTGACACCCCAGGCACTGTCACAGACCTCATTATATTTCAATACACAGACAGGCGTAGGATATGGTTTCCCCTATGGGACACCATATTGGAAACACATTAATAAAACAAATGACCACTGTCATGTATAATAGACAACTGCCCAAATGTGTTCTCTCTAAATTTTAACTCTGTGGTTCCCATACATTTATTTTGGAACTGTTTGCTTCAACTTCTCAGCCGCTTCACACAAAGAGCACAAAGCAGCATGCTGTGAAAATTAAAGGCACTTCAGTGTCTTAGCCGGAGCATTGATTCAATTTGCATGTCTGTCCCTAAAGAATGCAAGACTGAGCTAGTGAAAAAGTAAGAGGTAGTGATGAAGCAGTGGTACACATGGGTATACCTACTGTGAATCCCTTGACAAAATGAGCAAAAAAAAGATTTGTAAAATGAAGGATACATGCAATTAGCGATTTTTGAATTTTTGAATATAAATATATGGGTAAGTTTTAAAATTTTATTTTAATCTTGGATTATTCCTTCATGCAGAACCTTTCAAAACGGTTTGTGCATGTGGATTTACTTCAGACTATAAGTTTCTGTAAGGACCTTGGATGGCCAGGACATTTTGGATTCCCTGCCTGCCCCTCAATCAACCATAACCTCACAGTACAGCTAGGCTCAACCACACTCAAGCCAACCAGGACAGCCAGAAACCTTCTGGTGACTTTTGATGACCACCTGAACTTTACAGACCACATTACATCAACTGCCCAGTCCTGTAGGTTCATTCTGTATAACATCAAGAAAATCAGAGCCTATCTCACTGATCATGCCACACAGCTACTAGTCTAGGATCTTATCTCAAAACAGGACTACTGCAATGCACTACTCCTGGGCCTCCCAGTCAGCTCCATCAAACACCTTCAGATGATTCACCTTGTTTTCAACCAGCCCAAAAGGACCCATGTCACATCCCTTTTCATCTCCCTCCACTGGCTTCCTGTAGCTGCCCATATCAAATTCAAGGCCTTGATGCTCACTTACAAGACCTTATCTGGAACAGCGCCCCCCTACCTCAACACTCTCCATGAGGTTTATGTTCCCTCCCACAATCTGCGATCGGTTAACAACTGACAACTAGTAGTGCCTACTCAGCGAAGCATGAGGGTCCTTTCCAGAGCCTTCAAACTGACTGTCCCTCAGTGGTGGAATGAACTTTCAACCTCAGTCCGGACAGCAGAATCCGTCATTATCTTCAAAAAATGGCTAAAGATCTAGCTCTTCCATGCACACTTAACTGACCCCTAACTTACACTATCATGTTTTACAGTGTATATTGGGGCTTTTTGTTGTATAAAGTCTCCTTTTCTGCCAAACATTGTGATGGAGAGTGTGGACAAAAAGGTCGACTTCGGATACGTCTACACACAACACCAAATTCTGAGTGTAGCTCCAAAGACGCTTGGTAACAAAGAGTTGTATCATTCCCCATTTCCCATCAGACTCACCCTCACTGTTCCCAGACTTCAAAACACCTATAGCTCAGTGCAGCAGTGCTGCACAGACGGTTCAGGATCTTTAGCACTGTACCATCACCTCTCTCCTTCATGCTGACTCACCTGGTCACCTTCTGCAGAAAAGGGAGTTCACCCCCCTGACGTAGAGCTTCACAACAACACTGTTCCTGCACCAGCCCAAATCGTTATTTCCCTCTGAGATGGGAGCAGGTGCTGTGATTTTACAGAGGCGAGGACTAGTGGTGACGTTGCATCCCATTGCCTACTTTCTCTTCACAAGGCTAGGTTGGCTGTATTCTTTACAGCTATCACACTGACCATTTTTTACAGAGCCAGGTCCAGGAACAGGAAAGTAGATGGCTTGTGAAGAACACACAACCCAACCTGTTATTATTGAGACCAACTGCTTGTTTGCTCCCATTCCATCCTCAGAAGCCAAGATTGTATGTACAGATAACGGACTGAGAAGATGTACATTCCAAAGGCAATCAGGGGTAAGTTGATCACCTACAGGACACCCAGTGGAAGCAAAGATCTCCTGTCCAAGCATTATTAGTCGCTCAGTCTACATACTGGTGTTCAGAAATTGGTCGCATCAAGCCAAGACTAATAACTTTCTGCCAGCATGGTGGATTTTGTCACTGGCCTCCCAGTGTCAGTAGGTAACATCACTATACCAGCTGTGGTCAGTTGTTTTTTCTAAGGTTTGTTGTTGAATCTTTCAGGTCTCTCCACTGCTTAACATACATTCAAGGCCTTGTTTTTGAATGTGTTTTGTTGCTTTGCTGTTCCATTTATGTTACAAGGATGGTATCTCCACAGCTACTGGTGGAGTCCATCAGGAGTATTCCTGAAACAGAATCATTCAGGTCTCATCAGGCTTGACGCCATTCCTGTGCTACCTGGAGTTCCAACTGAGTCTGTTCCCATCATGCCCAGCTTTGGTTTCCATTGCTTCTTGTAATAGAACAGAATGTAATCCAGTGGCACAATATGAAGCCAAGACAATAACACACATTATATTTTTTTAATGTGAGCAATAGAAAGTATACTAGAGGAAAGAAAAAAACAGAAAACAAAGGGGCAGACATTTGTAGCTAATGCATGATGCTGGTATGCAGAGTGAGTATAAACTTTTGGGTAGTAAGGGTTCTTACATTTTTGCTGTTACTGTTGGCTCCAATAGCCCTTAGGTACACATTTTTTTTTATTTTGGATCACTTTGTTAATAGTATTTCTACACAGGGCTTTGAGAGAAAATGCTAGTATTTAATGTTATGAATGTTATGAAAATTATTTTGTTAGAGGAATGGAAAGTAGTTTTCCTAAACGTAGAAAATTTGAATTATTACTGTAAGTGTTCGTTTAATACATTTTTTGTTCATTCTCTTGAAGGAAGCCAATAATTCTTGATTGTCTCATATGTCTTTTGTAGTTTTGTATCAGCAGTGAGAATTGAATATAAAAGTCTAACACTGCAAAACATCACACAAAATGTACAGAGTTTGCGTTATCAATATTGCAGCTGTGAAAGCAGAGGCAGGGGAAACTGAACATGAGAGTAATATCTTAGGATAAGAAGCGTTAACTGCCTGGGGCTTACAGACAGGTGAAAAATTAAAGGGAAAAAATGGTGCCTCTGTTATGATGTGAGGGGCATGTTGCTGGCAGGTTTGTGTCCACTTGGCCCCTTAGAGGGAAGGGTTAATGAAAATCAATAAAGTTATTCTGACTCATTACCTTTATCCTATGATTGTCAAGCATCGATCAGCCAGTAGAGGGCTTCGGAGAAGCAGGAAGAGTGAGAACAGATGAACTCAAACCGGGAGCGATAGGCCCCTCCCAGCACCTGTGCTCACATTTTATATTAACAAACTAGTCAGAGTTTTGCGTCTTGCCTGTGGTTGTACTGTGGTTCATAAGTGATACTCCCACTTGTAACTGAGGATGTTATTTGTATTCAGAATTCTAGTAGTATTTTTATTGCTGTGCACCTGTCTTCTTCAAGTGGGTTCAGTTTTCACTTGAATTTCTGCATTGTTATTCAGTTTTCCTTTTGCTTCAAAATGCTGCGCTCTCTCTCCATTCATAGACTCATCACTATGATTACACATTTCTATCCTAATTCCAGTGGTCTCTTCCAGCAAGACAGTGTCCCCATCCGCAGGGCATGAGAGCTCCCTGAAATGATTTTGATGAGCATGAAAATTATGTAAATCATATGCTGTCAAATGCGAACTCAATAGAACACCTATTGGAGATTTTCTCCAGTACATTTCCAGAGGCTTGTAGAATCTATCAATCTCTCCAGGTTCTCACTGAAGCTGTTCTGATTGTTTGTGGTGGCCCAACATCTTAAGACAATTTATGTTGCTATGTTTTTTGCTTTAATTTGTCACCAGTCTGTATTTTTGCTTTGTAACATTCTTTCTCTATATATTCTTCATTTCAGGGGATGTGATCACTGTTGGTGTATGTGTTACATTACCAAGTTTGCAACAATTACCAAGTCTGCAACATATCTAAATTAGGAGCACACTTAATACCAGGACTTATATTCATAATATGCGCATTGTGAACATCTTTTCAACAGACTTAGAAGTGTTTGCCTTTATTCTTCCAAATCCGTATGCCGCAATAATTTATAATCCCACTATCTGGTATTCCCCAGATAGTGGGATTATAAATGGATGGGTTGCCTTTTGAGTTCCTCTTAAAGTTTCTTCCTCCTGTTGTCGCAGGAAGTTGCCTCTGGCTTGCTCATTAGAGATCTAAAGCTACATCTATTTTATGTAAAGTTGCTTTGTAACAATTTCTGTTGTTAAAAGTGCTATTGAAGTAAATGTATTTATTTGTTGAAGTACATTTATTAAGAAACATTCCTTTGACAGCATATAACAGCACTGACTCTTCACTTATAATGCTTAATTCTCAGCCAAAAAGACATTTGTTCAGAACCTTTTTAGCCATCTTTACCAAGGGTTCCAATATCTGACTGTATGCCCTATGTGTTCATTTTTGTTGTGCAGGTGAATGTAAGTATGATTTCCAGTTATGGGGTGAGTGTGATTTAACCACAAGGATGAAGACCCGGACTGGTACACTGAAACGTGCTCTCCCGGATGCTAACTGCCCCTCCACTGTCTCTGCCACCAAACCCTGCGGCAAGACCAAGACCAGGCTACAGGGTGGGTTTATTCACGTCTTTACACAATCACACATACTTCTCGGAATGCATTTCTCTAAAATATCTAACTAACTAGCCTTTTGTTAAGTATTGATATTTGAAATTGACTCCGTTGCTGTGGAGTCTTAACACTGCCTGGAGAGAATAACAGCATCGAGACGCTTCCTGTAGTGGCTACCTAGATTGGAAACATTGATTTTGTATTTCCTTAAACATTTCTGATTTGATTTGGAAGCATGTTTCACTCACAATGTTGAAAGCCCCAGGTCTGAGCCTCCTGGCAGAAGCAACCAGGTTCTAGGCTAAAATATCCTGGTGCTTAGCAGAATTCAAGATGAATTCCCCAGAATCACTAGCCACAAACATCTCCAAAGCATCAATGATCCAACTCCATATTTTACAGTGTGTATCAGGTGCGTTTCATTGTATGCAATAGCCTTTGGTTGACAAACATGCTGATGATGTGCATGATGCCTACTGTAGTTCTAATGGTGCATGGATAAGTTCAGGTGCTGAATGTTGTGATGTGTTGTGTTGCTGTCCTACATTGCTAAAATGACAACCATAAGTATGTACCTTCACCATCATCCTCACTGGGGGGGGGTTGTCACTTTTTTTGGGGGGTTGGGCGGTGCTGGAGATGGGGGTGGGTAGAAGGGGACATCAGCACTCATGGGTCCAATTCTTGGTACATTTCCAGCTCTTTCAGATGGTAATGGTATTTTAAACTCCTTATTGAAAAAAAAACCTGTGTATTTTATGTCCATTACCTGATTTGTGTAGGTCAACAACCATCTCCTTTGTGTTGAATACTCTTTTATTTTATGTGTACAACCTCATATTTATAACCCAGTGAAGAGGACAGGGTTAAAAACAACAGAGATCCTGGTGACTGAGCAAATGAAAAACACTGTAAGCTTTTCAGAATATTTTCAATATTTATTTAAAATATTCCTTAGGGTCGTCAACAACGTTGCAATATAGTTTTGATAGAAATCTTCCAAGTCTTCTAAAGGTTGAGTGGACATTTTGAACAAAAATGACAAAACGTCCAAATTGGTCCACTCAACCTTTTAGTTGTTTCAGTTTGTTTAGCTATTGGTATTTGATATAATTTTGATAAGTGCCAATAGTTCTGGAGGGCACTGTATTTTGTAGATTCGTGATTTTGGACCTTATCAAAATTATATCAAATATCAAGCTCTAAACAACTGAAACATTTCTTTTTCACACCACATCCTTTCCTTATTGAAAGGGAAATATGTGAATGTGCATCGTTCCGGTACTCAGATGTTGTCAGATTATCCTAGTGTAACTATGCTGACAAGAAAAAAATGACCACTGATATGTCTGCTAGCTGCCATTTGACAATCACAAGGTTATTTGAAGAGGTCTGAAACCGGAGAGGCAGATGAGTGGGAGGTAATTGCTTTTCTCTGAAAAATCTGCCATTTAAAAAAAAAACCCCAGAGGGGTCATTTTTTAGCCTGTGCATAAAGCAATCCCAGGCATATGTTGGAACAAATGAAATATCATTGATGACACTGGCATTTGTCTCTCTCTTTTATCACTGTCTGCATTCGATCCTCTTCTACCCACCCTTATCCTCTCTGATTATTATAATTATTTAGAGAGGTGAACTAATTCTACGACTCTTAAATAGATCTAGCTCTGCAGCTTTGCTTTTATGGTGGTCGCAACATCTCTGTAAGGCACTCTGTAAAACACACACACACACAGAAAATCTCAGAAGATCAACAATTATAGCTATAAACATACTACTTGAGGACAACACACACAGGCATACAGTGTGTCCCACTTGTGCTGGTAGGACAAGTGTGTAAACGTGTATATAGAGACAGCCATTGCGGCATCTGGTCATAGAAAAATTGTTTGATTCTTGCTGTACAAAATTATCAGTGAGGAAACACACACACACATTCTCATAATGTCATTCTTTGGTTATTTTGCATTGTGAGTTTTTTCATGATTGACCTCGCTTTGGGTTGGGAGGATTTATCTCGTCTACGTGAGAATTGTATGTGCCTTGACGTTTGTTGGGAAGTGAGAGAGAGAACAGAACCTAACAAATTCCCATAACTGAGTTTTTATAATTGAAAACAATAATAATTGCAATCAGCTGCTATATGTCCTCTGTAAATGTAGATTTCAACATGAGCGGGTCAGGAAAATATATAATGGAGGAGAGAAATTCTCCTGAAACATGAGGTAGGTAAGGTAAGGTAAGGCAGTGTCGCCATAATAAGCCTGAAATAGCCTCTCTTTTAGGCTCTATTTACACCTTGCGATCTGTATCTGGATGTCAATATCTGGTTAAATAACATTTGCTCACCTTAGCTATTACATCAGACGTGTCTGTGCTCTAATTGTTTGCATTCTGTATGCACTTGTGATTGGATCTTTTGTATAATATGGAAATAAGCTATCTATTTATGAGCCAGCTTGGACACTGTATGTCAGTAACACGCGTATATGTAAAGTAAGTGACTAAAAACAAAGGGATATTCCGTGCACGGACTCACCAGTCTATTGTGAAGTGTTTTTATAGGAAAATAATCCACGTAGGGGTGGTGTGATATGGCTTGATGCGAAGCAGAGGAAACTGGTTTATACTCAGTGCATGACTCTGCATGTGTGTCCAGAAGCAGAGGCAGTGCAAGCAAGCAGTGTTCAAACACTGGTACATCCAGAAAATGTAAAAATGACATTGACTAGATAAACTGTAAAATGTTTAATGATTTCATGCGTAGGGATGTTAAACACAGTGATGAGCTCTGTCTCTTTTAAAACGTTCTGCTGTCTTTGTGATTGTTGTCATGAGCTGCATCTCAAATTGAAAACTCTGACCTTACTTTCAAAAGTGTTTATCAATGATTGGTTACATGAGAGGTTTTAAAATTCACGCACTAACTGTAATAGGAAAACTGGTTAGTGTTCGTACTCAATAATGATCTAGAATAGTACGTAAGAATGCGATTTGAGACACAATGCTAATTTGTTTAGCGGAGGCAGTCAGGATAAAGGAAAAGGCTAAAATAACACATACGCTATTCATTTAAATGTATCTTGTCTGGATGTGACTCCCAGTAACATTTCAAAATATTAGCACACAGAATCTGTCTTCTGTATTACTAATATTAATTTGTAATATAAATGTATGAAACAAAAGAGGAGATTGTGAGTTTCTCTCACGACCCTATTTGTAAATCAACCTCTTAACCGCTACCCTTAGTTTGGGAAATGGGGCACTCACTGTCTCTGTGAAGAAAAAAATACACCTATACAGTATATGCACACACACACACACACACACACACACACACACACACACACACACACACACACACACACACACACACACACACACACACACACACACACACACTCAGTGCCAACTAACCTTCCTGTCCCATTCCTCATAAAGAATTCCATGCAGTCTCTTCCCGTCTAGTAGAGAAGGCCTCAAGTCACATTTCTTCTGGGGATCTTCCATGAAAGAAGGCACCAATGCAAGAGGTGCATGACTGAGCAACTTAAGGGCCAAATAATACTCTCAATAAGATGTACAGAGCTTAGCACAGCAAAGAGATATGTAAATGAAATATTATGAGAAGCAGCATTAGTCCCTAGATCTCCAGAACATCAGAACATCATTTGGCTTCTATAAAAAAAAAAAAAAAAAATTGCAATGAAGGCAACTGCTGTGAGCTGTCGAGTCCATGATGGGTGTCTGAAGAGCCTGGCTGCTTGGCGGAATAAAAAGAGAAATGTGTGTGTATGTATGTGTGTGTGTATGGGTGTATCCTACCATGTTCAGGGAGCTATGTGGTTTATATATATATATATATATATATATATATATATATATATATATATATATATATATATTTAAAGCACCACGAATCATACAGAAATGCTAAATAAAGTTCCTCAGCAGCCATCACACTTTCCGCTGCTCCCCAGGAATATGAAGAAACAGGCACACTACTGAAAACAGGTATACAACATGACTGGTTTACTCAGTGAAATCCTATTAAATGAACACCGTACCTAAATGAATTTGTGTCCAGCTGGATTTACATGAACATTGGGGATGTTAATATCACACTGTGGGGTTTGTTGTTTATTTAGTTGGGTGTTTTTGTGGGTTTTAGTCCTTAAATGTCAAGCATATGGTCTGTAGATTAATTTGTAATCCACAAACATATTATTGATAAATCACAATTCATTCTTAAGCCATCCTAAATCTGCGAACGGGACAAACGCTGGGAGAACAACTTATGTTTGAGGACATCTGATGCTCTTTACATAGTTGTAATAAAAAGGGCACAGTTTAGTACTTAGTTAATTTGATAAAGGAAAAGAATGGTCACTCTTTTAATTTAGACAGAGTGTGGAGTTGATTACATAATCAGGAACTAAAAGTGGTTATATTCCACTCTTTTTCCCTCAACTATCTTAAATATAATCATAAATTGTGATCAGTCTAGGATTAACTATTAAATTTAGTGTCCTGAGTTGCACCACATCCAAATATTTTAAGTGTATTAGCAAACAGCTGTATGTAATATTTATAAATATCAATCCACTTTATTAGGAACACCTGTACGTCTGCTCATTTATACAGTTGTCCAATCAGCCAATCATGTGGCAGCAGCACAATGCATAAAGTCATGCAGATACTGGTCAAGAGCTTCAGTCCACATCAAACATCAGAATGGGGGAAAAGTGTGATCTCAGTGATTTTGACAGGTTGTTGGTGCCAGATGGGCTGGTTTGAGTATTTCAGAAACTGCTGATCACCTGCTCATGATAGCCTCAGATTCCTGTTCTTGGCTGACAGGAGAGGAACCCGATGTGATCTTCTGCTGTTGTAGCTCATCCACCTCAGGGTTTGATGTGTTGTGCATTCTGAGATGCTTTTCTGCTCACCATGGTTGTAAAGAGTGATTATATGAGTTAGTATATCCTTCCTGACAGCTCGAACCAATCTGACTATTTTCCTTCTGACCTATCTTATCGACACCCACAGAACTGCTCACTTGATGTTTTTTTTTTTGTTATTTTGCACCAGTCTGTGTAAACTCTAGAGACTGTTGTGTGTGAAAATCCCAGGAGATCAGCAGTTTCTGAAAAACTCAAACCACCCCGTCTGACACCAACATCCATGCCACGATTAAAGTTGCAGAGATCACACTTTTTCTTCATTCTGATGTTTGACGTGAACATTAACTGAAGCTCCTGACCTGTATCTGCATGAGTTTATGCATTGCACTGCTGCTACATGATTGGCCGATTAGATAACTGCATAAAAGCAGGTGTACAGGTGTACCTAATAAAGTGGACAGTGAGTGTACATTGATTTGGGGGGGGGGGGGGGAAAAAAAATAACTGAAGTGTTGTTAGACACAAATAAAAGTTCTCAAAGTTTTAGAGTTAAATTAAATCAGCTTTAAATGAGCTTTTGGATCAGTGGCAAGTAGAAACCTGTAGAAGATTAGGTACAGGAAAAAGGAAGAGAATAGGTGTTGATTAGATAACTGACATTTTGGCATTGCACATACAACAAACTCAACATGTCTCTAATCTTTTTAATCACCACACACCGCACTCTGTCTCTTTCACTTCTATTTCTGTCATACACAAGTGGACTGACCCCATCATCAGTGAAAAGAATCAAAGCCAGTGCTCTTCCTGCAGCTGTTGAGCCAAGGCATTGAAAGATTACATTCATTAAAGCAATCCAGCACTGGGGAAACCACGGCACGGCAGCCTCCTTTTTTTCCGACCTGCCACATCAGACATGCCAGAGTCTCACTGTGTTTGTGTTGTCGGTGACTGATGCAGTGTCGTGTGTCTCTACAGACTCACTGAAGCCGAAGCGTGGCGGGAAGAAGAAAGAACAAGCCCCGTTGGACTAGAGGTGAACGAAGAAATAACAGTCACCCTTCCCCTGTATCTCTCTGCTCTGAGATGGAAGAGACAGGGGTGGCAGTAGTAACACATGGATGGAAGGACATGAGAAAAAGAGAAAATTTCCCTACCTTTTCCCCTAGAACTGTAGCTGATTTGTAGAGGTTTGGATATAAATATACACATAACAGTGAATAAAACATACTAAATCATGTACTCAGCTTATTCTACTGGCAGGTTGTTTTGCTTCTTTCTAGAAATCAGTGTTTCAAATGAGCTAAATAATCTGCCAGTAGAACAGAAGACAATAATAAGCTTATTTTTTGTTTAATAAAGAGAAATATTATTTCGAATTGGCCTAAGTTCAAGATAATCTGTCTCGCTAAGATATAATTTTGCAGTGTTTATACTTTCACATGTTTACCTGCAACACATCCCACTGAATCTGCTCTGCAAAAAAGAATGACATCTTAGCAATAACAATACACCAAATATATGATTATTAAACCTATGTCTAGCCTTTTTTTTTTTTTTTTTACTCGTTTCAAGCTTTAAATTGTCTTATTCGACTGGCAGATAATTTAGTACGTTCTATTTATAAATTATCTTCCAATAGAAGAAGACCATTTCAAGCATTAATGGAAAAGGTCTAGAAATAGGTTTAATAATCTTATATTTGGTTTATTGTATTCTTATAATAGGAATTCTAGTTAAATCTGACTATATTCAAGATATTTTCACCTGCTATGTTGTCATTTTTTTGCAATGTTCAAAGTATTATCTATCTATCTATCTATCTATCTATCTATCTATCTATCTATCTATCTATCTATCTATCTATCGTGATATTACTGTTCCTTCTTACTCAGCTCCATATGAAATAAAGTCATCTACAATCCACCATTCTGCGCTGTGTGCTCTGATGTTAAATTTGTTGTATCGCCTAACAAAAAAAAAAAAAAAAAAAAAAAAAAAAAATTTACTCTGAGGCGTGAACTGAATTGAATTTCATTTTCGTATATTGTTTTTGTTCTACCAACATAAAGCAATTCAGAATGATTCATATCACTACATACGCATATCAGAATGTAATATGCAGACTCTTACATCTTTATTTGATATAATTCTTCTCCAAAAGAGTATAGCACAATATACACTGTAAATGTATTTCATGTTACAGCATCGCTTATCATTTCTAAACATCCAAATTTCAACTCGTTTCTTTAAAGAAATCGGTACCATTACACAGTGTACAAACAGGAGGGATATCGAGGGAAGGGAAGACTGAGGGGTTGAGAAGGAGACAATCATATAAATAATAAACATGTATTTACACATCAACTGTGCCAAACTACATAGTATGTTCATTTTATATATATGTACAGCGGAAAGCTCTGAGCTGTTCACAAACAACTTTTCTACTAGATGAAATTCACAACCCACAGTGAAGGTGAAGCACAATGAGGGTCTACACGCCTCAGTAAGAGAACATAAAGAGTTCAGTATGTACATCAGACATAGGAAGTGCATTTCCACATATCCTCCTACACGTATGCTACTGTCTAATGCTTTTTAGAGTAGACACACCGGTTTATGATTATTAATATTATTATTATTATTTTTTTTTTTACTTTTGGTTCATTCCTCCCCACTCCCTGAGGAAGGAAGGAGAGAAGTCTGTGTGCTTATTTAAGTGTTTTTTTTTTGTTTTGTTTTTTTAATTATTAGCTCGAACGTTTTTCTTGCCGTTTCCTGTCTTGCTCACAGGCAAAGCTGGCATGACTTTGTAAAAACTGTCTACAGAAAAGTCTCACCAGTTTCCTTTTAATCCAACCCCACGCAAAAAATCGTCACACTCAATACACACTCGACCCAGTTCAAGTGTTTCACACCAGTTCAAGTGTTTCTATTTGTCATGGCTGTACACAACAATTAATTATAATTTTTTAGGATTTTCTGTCATCAGCATCTCTCTTTCTGTCTCGATAATTAAAGCCTCAGCTTGTCTGCGGGGGTTTAGGGTATTCAGTTTCTTGGTTTAAAGTCCAATTATCCCTTGTTTCCACTGACAGATGCTCCAACACCAGAATCGATACTCCAGAGTCAGTTCCTCAGTCCGGCAATAAACACATGCTTTATATACAATACATCTATACAGAGTAAGTGGACATTTATAAAACTTCATACAAAAAGATATATATATATATATATTATATATATATATTTTTTCTAATTCATTCAATGCAGTATGCGTCATGTGTTTGAGCATGCTCATCTCATTCGTGTGTTTGTTTGTTGGCTTGCCTCTGGCAGTGTGTCTCTGGCACCCATTTTTGTCTGTGAAATTGCCTGCGTGTGTGCGATATGTCCTCTCTATGCTGATCAGCATCTGAGTAATTCACATTGTGTCCTGCTCACTGTCAGACGCGTGGGAAAGTTATGTTAGAAAGTTTTGATATTTTCATATACACTTTGTTGTTGCTATCCTAACATAACGCCTTACACACAGCAGCACACTACCACAGTCTCACTCGTATACACACTTCATACACACACTGCCAAAACAAGCCTCCTTTATATTCATGCGTAGAAAGTGAGACACCCAGACCTCCAGAGATTAGCTGTGCATACGTTTATACACACTCCTCCTATTTCAGGAGTATATTTTGTATATTGGATACACATTGCTTTGCAAATCTATCAGGGTCATAGTACCAAAGTAATAATTAAGCAATATGAATGAATGAATGTTGGGTTTAATAGGATCCTGTGGTTTTTACTCACCTAACCACCTAACCACAAACCCAAAAACCTTCATACAACCACAGTAATCACCATCACTGTCATGGCTAAAATGGTTTATAACTCATCATGGAAGAAAGATTTCTAAAAATTCGAATATCAGACAGTTCTGTAAGGCACTTGATGTCGGTCGGTAGCAGTAGAGGCAACACAGAGGGAGACTGACTATGTAATTAATTGGAAACCCACTACCCAATACCCATGACACAGGACCTGGCTTTCCCACACTGCTGCTGAAACACCGTTTGCTAACCTGCATATCCACAAAATAGTGCTGAAAATAAACTCACACACGTTTACCTTTACTGAAAGATTTCAATTCATTTCATACAGCACAACCAAACCGATGATTTAAATATTAAAATGTAAATATTTTTTTTTAGAAGAATTTGTATACTGCAAACAATGCTAACTTAGCAAATGAAAATATCTTGTATAAAGTCAAATGCACCTATCTAGTATTTCCTATTATAACAAATACACTAAATCAAATACAAGATTATTACATTTTGATCATTTTTTTTTTTTTCTTTTTACTAATTCCAGCTTGAAATTGTTTTGATCTTTTGGCAGGTCATTTTTATAAGCATGTATTTCTAGAAAGAAGCAAAGTTATCTGCCAATAGAATAAGGAAGCTTGGAAATGTGTAAAAGCATCTAAAAACAAGATGAATAATATTATATTTGATTTATAATAATCTCATAATAAGAAACATTAGGTAAATTCAAGATATTGTGACTTGCTAAGATATAAGCTTACTAAGCCCTTTTGTTATTTATATTATACTGCGCTGATTTGAAGGGTGACTAATAAACTCTCTTCTCTAGTCTCTAGTCCACACACACACACACACACACACACACACACACACACACACACACACACACACACACCCCGTATGAGTTTATGCCAGTAACACAGCAGTGTATCTGGGATAGTGTTCCTGCCAAGACCCCTGAGATCTCAGTTGCTTTTAAACAAGTGTCACACAGAGAGGCTGAATGATTTCTTTCTTGCTTTCTTTCTTTCTTGCTTGCTTTCTTTCGTTCTTTCTCTATCTCTGAGAGCAGAATAAAGACTTATCAGCCAACCACAGCACACTCAAAGCAAAGCCATAGCTGACAGGGGGTCTGCAGATCACTGCCAAATGCCAACCACCTGCCTGTGCATGTCTCATCTCTCACAAACAATCATCAACAGCTGTCTACTGTCATACACCACTCCGCGCTATCACACACTCCTCTCTAGTTTAGCTCAGGCAGAATGGTCATAATGAATATGATATACGCCATGTAAGGATGTGCTCACACATCACAGGTCACGGTGCAAGAGATACAAGGAGAGTTGGACAGAGAGCTCCTAGTGGAAAAATTCTTGCTCTGATGAACACTCAAGAGTAACACTCCTGCTATCTGTGCACTGTTGGAGTGGCTATCAGACCCATCCCTCAATCAGCGGCACAGAAAGAGGTGTGTGTGTGTGGGATTAGACTGGTAAACATACAGACTTATGAAAGATGAACCTACTGGACTACTGGACTACTGGACTACTCCCTCAGCCAACCTGCCTATCGCACATTCTCTCACACTTATTCTGCCACATGACCGGGATGGACAAGAACCATGGTGATAGTCGTGACCTTTGTTAGCACTACAGATTAAAGTGGTTAACTAGACACTTCAGAGATAGCGGCAGCGGCGGCTCGTGACTATAGATTTTGGTGTGGCAGGGTGACATTTAATAATGACATTTTGCCTCCAAAAAATTAAGTCGAAAGGTTATCACACTTACTTTCTAGAGAATTTTTATATTGACCCTGCAATAGAGAGGTGAGAGCGGACAACATATATAGTCATCCAGCGTACAGTCTAGCAGCCTGATTTGAGCCATTTTAGACATACGTTTGCTCAACAGTATTCGAGGTAATATCATTAACCAGGGCTGACAGGTTTCATCAAAATTTTAATCCCAACTACATCTCAAAACCACATGAAGGACCTGAAACTAGCCCAAATATTTGGAAAAGGGAGACACGTTTTTCTCAGCCTTTCCATGGCGAAACAACTATCTCACATGTTTTTCTGATGTATGGACATTATCCACTCCACAATCTGTCTTTTTCTCTCCCAATCTTTACAATATATGTTATAATAGTAATGATTCTGTATATCTGATGATTTGGTATAAAACAGTATTTTTTAACTAGACCAATCTGGCAACCTGGTCATACAATAACCTCTCTGCGGCTCTTCCTCCACTGAAAATGTTCATAGTGCGAGTGAGCGGCAGAGAAAATCCTGCCCATACGGACCTCGATTAGCAATTGTTGCAGTTCCCATTTTGACCACTATAATAATAACTATAATAATAACTGCAGTAATAACTCTGGATGCTCAATGAGGCAGTGAGAAAATGTCTTATTCTATTCAGATCATTTTGCTTTTTTCTAGAAATAAATGTTTCAAATTTTGCAAAATTGTCTGCCAATGAGCAATACTATTTCAAGCTTAAAATGTGTAAAAAAAAAAAATAAATCTTATAAAAGGAAATACTAGTTTGACTATATTCAAGGTAGTTCCACTTGCTAAGATGTTAAGTAAAAGGGTGAATATTTATTTAGCTATTATTTTAGTCAAGTTGATTGTTGAACATGTGTGTGGGAGAAAGTTCAAAGGAACAATAATAGTATAATCTTTGTAAACATTTCTTTATTTGTGATTCGTGGATGAAGAGATTATAAAATGTGTGGGGCAGTAAGCGGAGCAGGCAGCCCCTGAGCCTGCCGAATCTTCAATCCCACACAGTGTTCAGCTTCGTCAGCTAATCTGATACATCTTACCATGAGATTGTGTTATTACTTTAATCCACATTGCTCTTTATCACACTGCCTATAGCAAGGACCTGCTCCTGCTTCAGACACCGCAGCCAAAATCCTTAACTCTAACAACACTCATTCAGCCTAAACCTTTATTCTACTCAAGAGTCAGTCTAAAGATTCACTCTACTCCATAGCCCTTGGGCCCAACACTGCTCACTCTCGCATTAAAATTCAATGCACTCCACAACACCAGTCTTTTAAAGCCTTCACATTAACCAACATCCTGCCTTAACATTAACAGTTATAAGAGAATTGCAGATTCACAGGAATTTACAGGAATTAAAGTCGCCCAAATGCTCATTAAAAATACAATATCCTTCTTCACTAAAACCAAAAAATTGTCTACACGGCAAAAAATGCATCGCAAGTAAAAATATTTAGAATATAGTTAAATTTATCGAGTATTTCCTATTAAGATTACGCTAAACCAAATTACGAAATCTAGATCTACTCTTTTCAAGCTTCAACTAGTCTTTTTCTATAATTAGCAGGTAATGTTTGCTAATGTTAAGCATTTATTTTTAGAAAGAAGCAAAGCTTGAAAGTAGAAAAAGTTTAGAAATAAGATTAATCATCTTATATTTGGTGTATAATAGGAAATAGTAGATCAATCTGACTATATTTAAGATATTTTTATTGCTGTCATTTTTTTATTTTTTTATTTTTTGCAGTGTGAGCCACACATTTATGTGATGCTACATGATGAAATGTGCAAAATATGTAGCCCTTTTAATTCACAAGACCAAAGCCTGTGATTTAGAATAACCCGCATTCTGGGGTGATCTCACACTCGCGCGCGCACACACACACACACACACACACACACACACACACACACACACACACACACACACACACACACACACACACACACACCTCTGCGTGGATTGAAAGCCTCAGTGCAAAACACAATGCCACAGAGAGGTAGGCTCTGAGGAAGCTCTATCACTACTCACACATTATGCACTACTCACACACTACCCAATGCTTAGTCGTCTCTCATAATCAACTCTGAGTCTCTACACACGCTGTTACACTGACAGAAAAACACAGGATCCCTCCAGAACAGTGCTGCGGGCTTGTCAGTGTGCCGTAACCACCTGCAGATTGCATGAATGAACACCTTGCTGCAGGCATGAGCATACATTTGCATCTCTGCATATTTCATGAGAAAGCAACGAAGAGGTTTTTTGCAGAGGGTTTTAAATAACTAAAGATGGCTTATCACTGTGCAGGACAGAGTGTTCCTTGTCACTAACCATTTTGTTTCATTTTGCCTCCATTTGATGTTGCAACAAAGCAAGGGTGAGCAACGAGTTATTAAAAAAGTCCAGAGTAACAGCTCTATATAGAAGAGTCTCTTCACCCTGCTCATCAGTCATCGTTTTAAAAGCCTTTAATTTGCATCTCTGGAGGCCTGAGCAATTCACGCTGCCCCACACTCCCACTCTTACATGTGGATACGGTAGAGTGGTTTTCCAATAGCTCATTCAGCTTTAGACCGGCACAGCAACACACACACACACACACACACACACACACACACACACACACACACACACAGAGTGAAAAACACAGCAGCCAGTAGTCAGTCATACATCATTTCTGCAAAACTCTATATCTACCACACACACACACACACACACACACACACACACACACACACACACAAAATGCCAAATGCTATACAAGGTTATATACAAGTATTTACACATATTATTTTACACTGAAGTCCAAACACTAGGTGTGAGTGTTCAGTCAGCCCTATTGTCCCTTTAATAAATAGTTGAAGAGAGCAGAATCAGTATTATAGTGCTCTCTGAAATTAAATCTGTTTTCAGCTACTCTACTACATGTAGATAACATTATATCAAACGTGGAGTTTCTGCTCCAGTGCTCTTCCACACTAATACACTGTATATTCATGCTATTTATTTTACATTTAACATATTGGTTTCTACATTTCTATTTTACAAAAATGTATAGAATTTTTTTTTTTTTTTTTTTTTTTACTTTTTACTTTTTTACTTTTATTTTCATGTCTTGGTTGTGTTTAATTCTATTTCATATCTTGAAACCTGTTCTGGTCTGTATGGAAAGCCTAAATAGACTATAGACCTATCTGAGTTGTGTTGTTGGGTGTGTGTAAAGTGCTACAACAGGGTGTCAATAATAGAACCAAACGATACTAAAAACGCAAGAAACAAAACCCCGCCCAGCTGCCATAGTTTTCACACTGTCATTCAAAACCTTTTCGCACACTTAGACAGACGCACAAAAACATAAACACACATGCACACATGCATACTTATACTGTAGCTCATCTGGTCGAGCGTATGTTTTTATATTGACAAAGCAGAAGCTGTTTGAAGGTCTTTTTGAATGTGGCATTGCACAGAGCGTAGCATGCAGGGTTGATGGTGCTGTTGATGTAGCAGAGCCAGTAGCCAATGGTCCAGACTGTGTTAGGGATGCAGCTGGAGCAGAAAGTATTGATGAGAACCATCACGTTATAGGGTGTCCACGTGGCTACAAATGCCACCAAGATAGCCATGATGGTGCGTGTCACCTTCTTCTCCCTGGAAGGAGCTGCTTTCTTCTTTTTAGGGGGCTGCTTAGTCATCTTCGCAATCTTGCGGGCCACGTGGTTCTGCTTCTCAGCTGCTGGTACGATCTCCACTGTGGTGTTGGAGGGAGTATAAGAGTCTCCCTTGGGTGACTTGGTGACAATTTTAATGCAGGTAAGTTTAGAGGCACCGGTCTTCACATGGTGCCGTGCAGGCATCTGAGTGTTGTTGGTTTCTGGCTTCTGATGAGCTGTGGCCCCACTGCCTGAAGTGGAGTCATTGGAGCTCTCTTTCTCCTCAACAGGGACACAGTTGTCTCTGTTAGTTTCCTCCCCATCTCTCTCCCCACTGGCTGTGGATGGCCCTTTGCCATTCTGCATTTTGCTGTCATGCTGGTTGGTCATTTCATCTATGGTCTGGGTTTGATTCCTATCAGGGTCCTCGGCCATCACGTTGTTGTTGTCCAGCTTGTTGGCTGCAGTGCTGCGGTTCTGACTGGGAGATCCAGTTCTGGTGTTGGTGCCTGAAGGCTTGCGGTTTTCCTTTTTCACGCGACTCTTGCTGGCTCGAGAGATTTGCCAATAGAGCACCATCATGATGATGACAGGCAAGTAGAAGGCGGCAATAGCGGTGCCGAAGGTAACAGCGGCATTTGAAAAGAACTGGATATAACACTCCCTTTCTGGCACAGTGCGGCCACCCACAATAAACTGCCAAAAGAGGATAGCAGGAGCCCAGAGAATGAAGGACAGCACCCAGGCAGCAGCAATCATCATCCCCGCCATCTTAGTGGTCCTCTTTATAGGATAACTCAGCGGCTTTGTGACGCAGAAATAGCGGTCAAAACTGATAATGAGTAAGTTCATGACCGAAGCATTACTGACCACATAGTCCAGAGCCAACCACAGGTCACACACTACAGGGCCAAGTGGCCAGGCACCAATGACAATATAAAGAGTATAGAGGTTCATGGAGCAAAGCCCGATGATGAAGTCAGCGCATGCTAAGCTGAACAGGAAGTAGTTGTTGACAGTCTGTAGGCTTCTGTTGACCTTTATAGAGAGCATTACCAGGATGTTCCCAACCACAGTTACGAGGCTAAGTGAGCCCGCTACTAGCATAATGAACACCACCTCCACTGTTTTATACGAGCTCGTCTCCACTTCTGGCTCCGTTTCATTTCCCTCCGAGGAATTCCCCAACGTGAAGTTCATTCCGTCCATCTGTTCCTGCCTCAGGAAAAGCTCCCTTACTGCACGAGGAGCACTGCTCATAAGCCTTCACACCTACACATAAAAGATGGAGAAAGGAAAATAGAAAACGTCAGTACTTCTACATACAAAGGATTCAGATTTAACATCTCGTACAATGGGGGGGAAGCCTCTTCCAAAACTAAGGTGAGTATGTTTGTTGATGTCAAATCTCATGTGTTTTTTCCCCCCAACACATTCTCTTTCAAGCAAAGTTGGAAAAGTTTTGGATATATATGCAGGCAGCCAGTTATCAGGAGATCTGTGTGGTTTATTGTGAGCTAATATGTAAGTAAAAGAGAGTAAAGCAGTGAATTTGCATAGAACTTTGGCTACTACATCGAGCTCGTTGCTGGCAGGACTGTAGTCCATATGGACCTGTTAGTGTGACTGGTGTTTTTTTTTTTTTTTTTAGAACAGAACGGCAACAGTAATACAATGCTCAGGTTCATCAAAAAAAATTCTTTTTAACACGACTAAATTTGCTGGTATTATTAGGGCTATCCAAAGGCTTGAGGCTACGGCTAAAATGAGGTCAAATATTGACATTGCTCCATTTTCCGCCACCTCACTTACTGATAGTTATGTGAAATATTTCTAGCTAGGTTTTTATTCATACTCAATGATTCAGATTTTAACAGATTTAAAGCATTATTTAGATTTCATCTTTAACCTCTCGCAGGCGCCTACCTCTAAAACAAATAAAATATCATCTGACGTGCTTTATTGTTGACATGAAAGGTTGATATGATATCAAAGCCTATTTAAACAGACTTGGCATGTGGTTTGCCTGCCCATGGCACCACATTCAAAGCAACATGTTGCCTTTTGTATACAAATGCACCTATTCAAATGAAGCATTAAACGACCTGATAAAAATTCACATCTCCGCCTCGCTGACTGTTAGAGCCATATAAGGATTTGGTGTAGTCTGAATATTTAAAAATGTATAATTTTATGTAAGCTCATAGTATTTATTGATTAGTTGATATTCTGTGTTTGATCTTATAAGAAAATGTTATTTATAATATATGCCTGAGACCCCCCCCCCTTTACGTAAAATCACATATCTAATTTGAATAACCGTTAACATAGACCTGAAGGGATCATATTCACCGTAGTCATCGTGTATATCGTGTTTATTGGAATTATGTTTCATTTCTAAACTTGTACATAGTCCTTATGCTTGACGTTTGATTTATTTTGCTTTGCGAAAAATGAAAAGTGAAGATTGTTATGTATACAAGTTCACGGTGTCACGCCTCCACCAAACCACATTACCTACTTTTTGCTGCGAGGTTCCTGTGTGCGCAATTATGATTCATGTTATTTACTATTTTTTTTCATCGTTATTACTCTACTTTCTGGGTGAGATAGATATTGGTTTTCGAGCATTTAACTGCAAACAAGCTCTTTCTTCAGTGAGCATAATTGTCGTGTTCGTTTCTGAAAATGTAATTAGTCTGTGAAACATTATGTAACCTCATTATTTCAGTACTGTTCAAAATTTAAAAATTAAGGATTTAATTCAGAAAGAAACCCCACAATCACATAATCGCAGAATATGAAAAAAAAATAGCCGATCGAATAGCTTGGACATTAATGGTGAGTGCACATCAAAAGGCAATGCCTATGAACATTTTCCAGTCTAAATAACTGACTTTATTTAATTTTAGTCTACTTTTATTTGAGAGAGAGAGAGAGAGAGAGAGAATCTGTGTTCAAAATGCTCTTTTTGTCTTACTAGAGTAAAATCTAAATTCTTTGTAATATTTAGAGTAATATTAGAAAATATTCTTAACTAATAAAATCTTGGCTGAAGTCTGTAACAGACTGTGCGATAACGTACTCCATGTGCAGAAAATGGGGTCGATTAAACAGAAACATTTTTCAAAGTGATTTTCAGGTAATGAGGATATTTTTTCCTGTCCATCATCCTAAGCCATCATCAGGTTGATGGCCTTTAGACGAGTATCGTTGCAGTGGTCACACTCTTTTAAATCATTTTTAATAAAAAAAAAAGTCTGACGCTGCCAGAACTTTTAGTTGGCTGTTTTAATTGCATTGGCACTAGCATGTCAATCAAAGAGCCCAGATCTCAAGTCACAACCAAAGAATTTTTTTTTACGATCTGTGAAATAATCGATTTATGATTTGGCGAAATCGGGCCAAAAATCATACAGTGTAAAGGCCGAGTTAGTCATCGAGAACCATAAAAACGAACTGTTTCTTTTTTTTCTGACAAAACTAAGCATCTAAAACATCACTTCAAACTAAGGTGTGGATGTTAATTATTATAACCAACAAGCCAACCCATCATTATAGTCCTTCCACTATGATTATTGCACATTTTATTAATTTCCTGTGAGAAAATTGCATCCATATTCCTGCTGGCACCCTAGAAGTGTTCTTAATTAGTTCCCATGTACATTGAAAACTGTGACACTGCAGTATTTTAAACTGCATAAACATTATATAAATATATAAATTAATAAAAAACAATAATCTGAACTATTTTAAACTCAGTTAACCGCACTGTAACAGAAAAAGAAAAAATGTCTTCTGAATTCTTCTGAACCGAACAGCTACATTGTAAAACTAGTTCGCACATAGTTTTTTCAGCAATTAGCATTTTTTTTTTTTTTAGCATTTCCATAATTTATTTAACATCATTAATTCAAATATTTATCAATTACTACAAAGTAGCACTGATGAATGTTAATGAATTTTGGCCCAGTTGGTTGAATATTTTGAAAAGGAAAAAATAAGAGAAAGATCCTCAAGCATATAGTATAGCTCATAAACAACCATTCTTTACTGCTAGTAAGACTTAAGAAATATATATTGATATTAAATAATGGAAACAGTACTCCACAGACATCAAACGTACCACATAGCGGATCACCTGTGTGTGGTTGTTTTTATGTGAAACCCAAAAAAGGTAATAAACTGTAGATTTTTTTTGTACCTGCAGTATGCATCTCTTACCTGAAATGGTATATATAGTGAATCTTTAAACATAACTGGAAAGTAAGGAGCACTAATGTACCTTTAATTGGCTTTTAGAAGGTAATAGGCTTCCTAGGTAAAATATACATACATACCAAAAGAAGTACTTTTGAGGGTTCCACCCTTGTGACAACCTTCGATCTGACACTACATAAGCACAGATACATTAGGACGACTGATATACTGTATGTGTGCGAGATCATTACCTGCAGAGTTACACTTCTGATGTACTATCTAGAATTGTTCAGACTGCCAAGGAGTGTGTATAGACCCCTGAGTGAGACACGGCACTGTGATTTTGGCCGCTCCTCCTGGTTGCACAAACTTAGCAGGAGTCTATAGTGATTTTTAAGAGCAAGCCATAATTAGTTTTCTAAAAGGTCATGTTGTGCTGTTGGGCGTCAGAACTGGAAAAGTGTTCATAAACACATTTGTTTTTACTGCATACTATTGAAATGGACACCTTTCCAAGCCAACAGAAGGCGATTGTGGTTATAGGCAGTTAGGCAGGAGGGATAATTGTTTTGAGGAGCTCTGTCTTTTCTGCGCCCACCTCGTCTCAGCTAAGTAGTTAGCTATCATTATCAGTGAACTAAGGATTTAACAGGCTAAGTTCGCTAGTTAGCTAACATGCCTAATTTATATTGCTTTAACAAACCGATGCAATGTAGCTCACCGAAAATCTCCACCAAGAAACTGAAGCTTGATAGCTAGGTGAGGTTCTTACTGAGGGGTTGCCTATAATGGACATGTTTGGCTAGCTAATTCTATTCGGATTACAAATGAGTTCATAGTGTTTGTGTGTTTGTGTGTGGGTGGATGGGTGTTTGAACTGATGTTATAGGCCATAATGCAGTGTTTTCAACAGTCTTAACAGTATTCAAAGTTCAGAAATAGCCAGGAAAAAGTTGCTTCAATAGCGCAGCTACCATGTACATACTCTCATTTTCCCCATTAAAACTTATTATCTGTGGCCCCCTTCATACTCTGAATAGCTATTGAGAATTCATCCATCCTTATCTCCCGTGCCAGAAATCCTTAATCACAGCATTACATATACAGAGAGTTATGCAAAACTAATTCCAAAACACACTAAGGTCCAGCAATTTGTGCATTAAAAGGGATAATAACGCAATAATTCTGACTTCAGGCAGGCAGAAGGAGGGGAGGACTTAATATCGGAGCCTGCAGTGAGGACTGAAAAAGAAGTGTTTGTATTCAAATACCTGGAGTGTACACTAATCATGCACGCCTATGTCTGTATGCAAACACGCTTTCCACACACACTCACATGGCTGTTTAAAGCATTAACACTTCTGCTCTGTTCTGCAGGTCCATTTTTAGACCAACTCATCATGCGTCTCCTACATCCTTCATCTGAGATGAACCTTCTTCGTTTCCTCTCTCTCCTTCTGCTCTCTTCGTTCCTTCTCATAGTTTCTCTTTTATCTTCCCTTCCTTTCTTGGCCTCTCTTCATGTTGGTGTGTAGGATTCTCTCAGGGGCAGTAAGAGTCATTTAGTGCTATTGTAGCTGCTGGACATGGAGCTGTGTTCTCATAGCTCATTTCAATGGCTAGCTTAACATCCATATAATAAGCTAATAAGTCCCTTAGGAATAGGCTAAGTGACAGAACGCTATTATACGTGTAATCTTTTTCTCTAGAGCTCTTTTTGACATTTTACTTCTCTAATGAAGATTGGTTAAAAGAACTGTTTAGACAAAACAGATGAATTCTGTATGTCTAAATTGCAAAACGATGGGCTAAATGATGCTAAATGATGGATATTCTTGCATATAAACAAGTATAAGAGTATTACTGATGATCCTTGTGCGTCCTTTTATAATGGGGCATGTGACTGTGCTCAGAATTAATCAATCACATTCAAACTCATGCTCAAAAGTACTTATCGTACACCTGTCATCAATGAAGCGATTCTGATTAACCCCAAATAAAGATGTTTCTGTAGGATTTTCTTGAGATCTTCTTGATTTCATCAGACTGCTGAAGCCATGGTCCACAAAAGAGCTGACAAAGCATTGTTGAAGGTATTCATCAGGAGAGGGGTACAAAAAAAATTTCCAAATGATGTACATGAAACACTGTGAAGGCCATCATCAACAAGTGGAGAAAATGGGCCGCCACAGTTACATTACCACGAACAAGGCGTCTCTCCAAATTGATGAATGGACAAGAAGCATACCTATCAGGGAGTCTGCCAAGTAGAGTTACGATTTAAAACAACAACAACAACAACAACAACAACAAATGAGGAAACAAAAAAGCTTTTAATGGTCTGAACAACAAATCATTGGTCAGAAAATTAGCAATAATTAAACAAATGCACTCCTGAGAGCTCCTGTGCCTCCATTCGCTGGTTTCTTTCCTTAAAAGATTAGTGATTATTTGGTTTTCTGCCGCACCTGTTGCAGCCCATCAAGAGCCACAAGACTTCAATATTTAAAGAAATCAAAGGGAAAAGATACCCATACTAACCTCCTTTATCTATTTGTTTCATTCTTGCTAATTACTCTTTAATTTCCTGACCAATGATTTGTTGTTAAGACCATTAAACGCTTAATATTTTGCCATCTTGGGCTTGGCCCATTTGTTTTGCCCTGGAGTGTACTGGTCACTTCCTGCACTTGACAGCAATCTCTTGTATTCTTTACATGCTTGGGCTTTGGGGTAGGGTGGCTAGGAAGACTTTTCTCATAATTTTTTTTTTCAAGCCCATCTAAATCACCCCAAACCGTGTGTCAAAATGTGTTATGGTCTGATGAGGCCAATGTGAACCTTTTGGGCATAATTCTGAACATTCTAAAGACAGCGTATCACCCAAAAGTACACCATACCCACAGTGAAGCATAGGCGTGGCAGCAACATGCTATAGGTCTGCTTCTCTTCAGCTAGGACTGGGGCTCTAGTCAAGATTTATTATTATGGATATTAGTATTATGGATAGCTCCAAATACCAATCTATTTTGGCACAAAACCTGCAGGCCTCTGTTAGACAGAAAAATTTCATCTTCCAGCATGATAACGACCCAAAGCACAAATCCAAGTCAATAATAGCTTCAGAAGAAAAAGATCAATATTTTGGAATGTCGCAGTCAGAGCCCAGATCTAAATCCTATTGAAAACCTGTGGAATGACTTGAAGAGGGCTGTGCATAGGAGACCCGCTTGCAATTTAATCATTTTTGAAAGGAAGAGTGGAATAAAATTGCCAAATCACGACATGCTGAGTAGGTGAACCCAAAAAGACCGAGTGCTGTATTACGAGCGAAATGTGTTTTATCAAAGTATAAGTTAAGAGGTGTGCACACTTATGCAACCAGGTTATTGTAAGTCCCCTTACCCCCAACAAAAAAAAAAAATATTTTTTTACAGGAATTTTGTTGGCTGCTACATCACAATTAACTGTACTGCGATACACACATTGGTATAAAGAAAATACCAATTAGTCATACTTGGTAATTGAGATACTGTTTGCATGGCAGGTAGACTAGAGAATGCTGTAGTCTGGGACATAATTATTCAATTTATATACATATATTGCATGTTTTATTAAATCCAGCATATATAACACAAAACATCTGACATGTGACTAGACTTGACTTCTACATGACGGCCTGAGGAAATCTGATAACACTTTACAATACTATTCTAAAGTTAATTAGCAGGGAATATGAAGCAGGAAAGACTGAATAAAATTAAATTATATTAAATTCAATTATAATTTAAAAATTGAGTTAATGGAGAATATTTCTTACTCATCACATTACAGTCTTGTACTGTAGGTTATTGTTGTTCATTTTTCCACCGAATGATTATATAAAAACAATACAACAACCCTATGAGGAGATCGGTTTCTACTGACAATAATAAACGATAAAAAACATTTACATTTTCACCACTGCAGTGTCGGAATAGGCCACGGTACACAAGTGATCAACCATTAGTTATTATTAAAGAGGCAAAGTTAGCTAGTATTTCTGCAGGAGAAATGTACGATTTGGTAATTAGTGCTTAGTTAATAGTTAACTACTCCAATCACTACTTATTGAGTAATTAGCTAATAACTGGAGTGTTAATGAAAAACTATTGATTCATTACTGCTTAATCCCTGCATAGTTATCTATGGAGCTGTACTGTGTTACTGAAAGTTCTACACACACTTCGATATACACTGCCCTCCAAAAGTTTGGAAACGCCTGAACAAAATAGGGTTTTTGGGCAATATCAGCATAAATCCTCTTTAGTTAGTGACCATTTTGCATTGATAATAAGGGACAACACAAACTATGAAAACATATTTTATTAAATAAAAAGTT
>CM040983.1:24127311-24154557 GCA_022985145.1 Pangasius djambal | reverse complement strand
ATCTGGAATGAGTTGTTCAACAAGCACATATGGGTGAGAGCATCAGGTGTCCACAAACTTTTGACCATATAGTATACCATTTATACATGCATGACACTGAGCCACAATTTCAGCTTCAGAGATCGTTGAGTGCTTCTGCAGAGTGCATGCAGCTAGTATAGTTAGCTTGTTTTACTCATATGCTAATAAAGCTAGTACAGAGTCTAGTGCACAGTGAACGTGTGTGTGTGGTTCTGTTTCACAGCTTATAAAAAAACACTGTCACCCTGATCAGCTTGTTCTGCATGCTAATGAGACACACAAGCTTAAACTGCATTAAACTGCATGCTGAAATGTAGAACCAACAGACACAGATTTATTATATAGCTATACATTTTTGTGCAGACAAATATGTACCTATACAAACACTCATTGCATTTAACATGCACACTGTAGCCTGTATATTGTCACTGACCTTAAATCAACAATTTCAACTGGGAACCAAGTGCTCTACTGCCGAGTCCTTATTAGACATCATATATAGTTCCTTTATTAGAAAGTAAATCCAGATGCACTTGAGGCAGTGGAGGAGTGGAAGTGTTGCCAAGATGGGAGCAGCAGTCCTGGCCTCTGATATAAGATGATTTGTATGGGTTAAAAAAAAAAAAAAAAACCCAAAAAACAAGAAATGCTGGAGCAGGTCTCCTTCATTTCTGATTCACCCTGACCAGGGGAGAGTCTTTCTCATATCTTACTGAGCCTCAGAGCAGAGTGTTCAGCCACACAAATCTTTTCATGAGACAATACACCAGCAGAGTGAGGACACGAAATGACATTACATGATATGATATGATATGATATGATATGATATGATATGCGAGACTATCATAGAGCTTGGGCTGGAACAACATTACTAGAGCCAGCATTATATTTTCCCCATGTTTGACAGAGTAAATTTCTATGGGTAAATTTCTGGGCATCCATCCTGTCAGTTTGACTGGCTTGAATTTGATGTCTATAATCGGCATCATGGTTTTCACTGTATTGAACCAATGTCAGATGAAGTCAGTACTTCAGTATCTGCTGTGTATTAATGACTTGTTTGCAAATTCGCTAAGAAATGGATGGATCTTTCCCTCCTATTATGTGATGGTTAAATCTTCAAGGTAATTGTAGTGTACAACTGTGTCGATAATAGAAATTAAAACTGAGTGTCAGTGTTTGTAGAGTTTCAGAGATGCATTATGCTAGAAGCTTTAGAAGGAGCTGATGACAGGTGCTCAAAAGGCTCTGGAAATAAGCTTGTGCAGTGAGGGAACCGTGTGTCTTATATGTTTATATAATGATAAGTGTGTGTGTGTGTGCGCGCACCATGACAAGGCATCCTGATTCTTTGTGACAGCAAGCAGTAGGATTTGACATCTTCCCAGCTGCTATTGTCAGTCTCCAGTGTGAGGACAAACACGCACACTATTAGCCCCTTATTTACATGTCATATGCACATAGCACACCCTGATTTACCCTCATATACATCTAATTTACATGAAACATGTCCTAATTTATGCAGGTGTTACAATATTGAGCCAATAAAAGTGCATCCAGGAGGCTATCCAGACATTAGGAAAGAATGAGCTGCCCAAAATGGAGGGGGAAAAATACTTTTCAGTGAAGTTCAGTTAGAGGTGATTTTGTCCGAGTTTGCTGTAAATATAAACATTAAAAGTGCTCTGTTTTAGAATAAGGCTATAGTCAGGTAGAAAACTGATCTGTGATGATTATGTTGTTTTGTTTCTAGCTTTTTTCATATTATTATTATTTTTTTTTTTTCACTAATTTCAAGCATTACATTTTCTTATTGATAATTTTTAGCATTTATGTGAGGTGGATGGGCTACAACAGCAGAAGACTACATCAGGTTCCATTCCTGTCAGCCAAGAACAAGAATGGGAGGCCATCATGGGCACAGACTCACCAACACTGGACCTTTGAATCCTGGAAAAAGACCAGGTGATTTTTTTTTCTTCTAATCTTCCATTGCCCAGTTTTGCTGAGTCTATGATAGCCTCAGATTCCTGCTGACAGGAGTATAACCTCATGTGGTCATCTGCTGTTGTAGCCCATCCACCTCTGCTGAGATGCTTTTTGGCTCACCACGGTTGTAAAGAGTGATTATATGAGTTACTAAATCCTTCCTGGCAGCTTGAACCAACCTGACCTCTCTTATCAACAAAGCATTTCCAACCACAGAACTGTCGCTCACTAAATGTTTTTGTTTTTCACATCATTCTGTGTAATCTTTAGAGACTGTTGTGTGTGAAAATCCCGGAAGATCAGCAAAAACTTTTCTGAAAAACTCAAACCAGCCCATCTGGTACCAACATCCATGCCATGATCAAAGCAATGGAGATCACACTTTTTCCCCATTCTGATGTTTGATGTGAACATTAACTGAAGCTCTTGACCTGTATCTGCATGAGTTTATGTATTGCACTGCTGCCACATGATTGGCTGATTAGAAAACTGCATGAATGTGCAGGTGTACAGGTGTACCTAATAAAGTGGATGGTGAGTGTATTTCCATTTTTTGCTATGTAAGTTTTTTTTATTATTAACTTTAAAATCTTAGAAAGTTTCAATAAACAATAAACAAGCAAGAATTCCTTATCCTTCCCTTTATCTCCAAGGTCCTAGAAAGGGCTGTAAGCACAGCAGCTATGCTCATACCTACATAGCAATAACATTTATGAAATCTATCAACAGGATTTAGGCCTCATCATAGCACAGAGGCAGAGCTGGTTAAAGTAGTAAATGACCTACTACTGGCCTCTGATCAGGGTTGTGTGTCTTTGCTTGTGTTGCTTAGTGCAGCTTTTGACACCACTGAACATATTATTCTCCTTGACAGACTAAAATATGTTGGAGTTAAGGGAACAACCCTCTGCTGGTTCAGGTCGTATTTTACTCATTGTTATCATGTAGATGGTGACTTCTCTTCGCATACTAAGATAAAGTTTGGTGTTCCACAAGGTACAGTTTTAGGCCCAATGCTCTTTTCTTTACATATGCTACCTCTGGGTAAAATTATTCATAAACATGGTATTAGCTTCCGCTGTTATGCTGATGACACACAGTTGTATGTTTCAGCAAAGCCAGATGACAGACACCAGCTTAATAAAGTTGAGGAAAGTTAAAATGACATTGGACACTGGATGCCTAGCAAATTCCTCCTGCTTGTACTTGTCAGACCACATGCAGCTAGAAGTAAGCTTTCTGATTACATAGTAACTCTGGATGGCCTTTCAGTTACATCATGTGTAGCAGTAAATGATTGGTGTGATTATTGAATCCAGTCTTTCATTTGAAGTGCATGTAGATACAGAAGTATTACTAGGATAGCCTTTTTTCATCTCGGAAATATTGGTAAGAAAAGAAATGTTATGTCACTACATGATGCAGGAAAACTAGTTCACTAGTGCTTTACCTCGATATGTGTTATCACGAAGTTGGATTATTGTAATTCTTGCTGTTTGGATGATCCAGTAGGTGCGTAAACAAGCTCCAGTTTGTCTAGAATGCAGCCAGAGTCTAGAACCAGATATATGACTACATCTCCCCTATCTTATCCACACTACATCTCCCCTATCTTATCCTCCCCTATCTTATCCACTGCATTGACTCCCAGGAAAATTTAGCATTTTTGATTATTAAAAATCTGATTATAAAATACTACTACTGACCTATAAAGCACTGAATGGTCTTGCACTGCAGTACTTGAGCGAACTTCTGGCCTTTTATGAATCCGCCATTCCTACTTCAATCAAAAGGTCCAGGCTCTTTGTTCTCACTCTCTCTCTGTCGAGCTACACATACTACTCCTGAGACACCAGTGATCCTGCTCTCTGGAACTGCCTGATCCATCCTGAGGCCCTACTTCAGTTTGGAGTCCTGCTTTGGTTTGGTAAGGATGCTAAGGATGTCCCCACATGGACAACCTAAAGAGCACCCTGAGATTACTGTGGATGGTACCACATAGAAACCATAAAGTTGGCTGTAGGACTGCAATTGCTAAGAACAATTTGCACTAAAATTTCACTAAAAAATATCCATCATTGAACAGTTAATAACTCCAGTTTGGTACAATAGATTTTAGGTTATAACTATAATGAATACAGAAATGACTCTGACTCTCATAAGTTGCTCACAAGTTCCTGTTTACACAACTGCCCTTTTCTAACTATATAGTACACAGTTACAAAAAGAGAAATGATTTATAATTTCACTATCTGGTGTCACCCAGGTGAGGATTGGTTCTCTTTTGTGTCTGCTTCCTCTCAAGGGTTCTTCCTCATGTCGTCTCAGGGAGTTTTTCCTTGCTACCATCACCTCTCGCTTGCTTATTAGGGATAAATTTATAAATTTAAAATTTATATCTGTAATTTATATATTTCTGTATAGCTGCTTTGTGACAATGTCCATTGTTAAAATTGCTATAAAAATAAAATTGAATTGAATAAGTTAAACAAAACTAAAAAATGAACCAAGCCCAGAAAATCAAACTACCAAAATAAATAATGTCTGCCATGTTATAGTATTGATGTTGATTAGTAAGAATATTGTAACCTCTTGTATGCAGATGTACCTGTTACAATGTTGAGGGGACCAATGAGCTGATAAAGATCCATGTCTGCATCACTGATTCTTATTTATAAATTTCACGTTTATGTGTGATTTTTATTATTACTTATACTACTCTACTCTCTAGCCACAAGCTCATGATGCCTCCTTTTCTGTTGGTTTGTCCTTTTTGGTTGAGTTTTTAAATGTGCGCTGAAAAGCACTATGAAATTAACCGTGGGCCCAAAGCTCTGCTGAAATTCTGCCTGTCTTCCTCTGCACACATACGCACCAGATTTTACAGTGGTGCCAAATCCCAGCATCCTGGAGGACTCACACGATATGTAGGCCTCCCCACTTGGTGAAATCAAGTCCCTTGTAAGCCTCCACCAAACCTAACACCAAGCCCTGCTCAACCTGTGCATTAGAAGCTCTCAGGAGCAGGCAGAGAGTTGGAGGGCACTGCAGAAGCTTCTACAGCCCACCACATCTCCAGCTGTGTCCCCTGCCACTGCCCCACATCCTGTGATCACCAAGATGGCTTCCACTGATGACCCCGAGTCCTTCCTTGAGCTGTTTGAGTGTGCAGCAGCTGCGAGGGAATGGCCAGAGGATGAATGGACCGAGCTGGAGTATCTGAGTGTCAACAGGGCAATCCTGCAGTGGGTCAGTCAGACACCAAAGGAGCCGCAGCTGAAGGATTCCTGATGCTTGTGGTTGATGGTGGAGGAGTGGGACGCAGAACAGGTCATCAAGTTGGTGGTCCTGGAACAATTCATCTGTCGAGTCCCGACAGGAACAGAGGAGTGGGTCCAGTGCCACTGGCTTGGGTCCCTGGACAAAGACATTCAGCTGGCAGAAGATCACCTGGTGGTGGTGCCTCATCCAAGCATCCCTTGTGAAATGCCAGGGAACCCAGGATCATTGTTCCTTCATGGATTTTGAATGCTGATCCCTGACATGCTTTATGCCTCCCAGATCGAGTCAGAACAAACGGCATACTGGTGAATATGCAAGGTACGACACGTTAGGTCTTGATTCACTGTGAGGCACTGGGAAGTGCACATTTGGTGAAGGTGAGGTGTGTGCATGGGGATATTACTGAATATCCACTGGCACCAAATGCATAGCATGGAGGTGGCAGTTAGTTCCAGCCTCACCCATACACTTATTTTGGGCACAAATTGGCCCCAAAATAAAGCAAATTGGTTTAGGAAAATGTTAAAAATTATTATGGTGGATGAGTTAGCTCTGGCTCACAGCTACAGCTCATGATGACTCAGAGGAGGGGGAGAGCTGTGGGGATTCCCCTTGGGGACTTCCACTTTGAACAGTCACTTGCTGAGTCTTTACACCTCGCCTTTGATCAAGTGAGAGTAATCGATGGTCAAATAATCTAGCCAGAAATTGCACTCAACTACCCGTATTTTTCAGTGATGCAAGACACTCAAACCAAGGAAGAGACGATGCAGTTCTTGGTACCTAAGAGCCTTAGGGAACTGGTGTTCCATGCAGCTCATCATAATCCCATGGCTGGGCATTTAGGGAAGGATAAAACACTAAACTGTCTCATGGCCCATTTCTTTTGGCTGGGGATTACTGGCAATATTTGCAGGTAGTGTGAGGTAGTGTGTTGCGAATGTCAGTTGGTGAATCAGCCAGCCAGCCCAAAAGGACCGTTGCACCTCCTTCCATTAATCAAGGTCCCCTTAGAAAGAACTGACATGGACCTTGTCACACCATTAGTATGGACTGCATGAGGGCATTGCTTTGTGTGTTAGGTTTAGTGGACTACACAACGCAATGCCTGAAAGCTGTGGCTCCTCGCAACTTCACATCATGCAGTATTGTAGAGGCACAGGATCACCAAAGTGATTCTGCTAGACCAGGGCACATCTTTTATGTCACACACCCTTCGCAAACTGTATGAATTATTAGGGAATAAATCGATTCACACCAGTGTTTCCCATCCGCCAAATAATGGGCTGGTTGACCAGTTTAATCAAATGCTTAAAAATATGATTTGATGATGCATGGAATTAGGATAAGTGGCTCAAACCCCTGTTATGCACTTCAAATATAGCACCTCAACCTCCTGAAACTATGGAGAGTGGCGATTTGTGTGGCTCTGGTGACGGTGGTCCCCGTGAGGGAGAAGACAGCTGCAGGCCGGACGGGCCATAGGGGTATGTGGCAGTGGGGGCATGGTCGAGTGTCAGCTGTGGATTGAGAGGAGGTGGGTTGAACCATGAGGTAACATATGATGATTCTCACCTGTGTGTTATTACCACAAGTCTACTTATGTGGGTTTCTTTGTGCTTTTAGTAACTGCCATAGCGAGAAAGCGATAGAGACAGAGACAGAGAGAGAGAGAGAGAGAGAGAGACAAAGAGAGAGAGTGGCATAGCTGAACTTGAACCTTGAATGGTTGAAAGCCACGAGTTAGTGATGGCCACTTTTCTATTGGTTTGTCCTTTTTAGCTGAGTTTTTGAAAATGTGCTGAAAAACACATTGAAAATAAACATGAGCCCAGAGCTCTGCTGAAATTCTGACTACCTCCCCAGTCTTCCTCCAAAGCTTGGAAGGAAGTAGCAGAGATCGTTGATGCCTCTGCTGAAGGTTTGTATCTAGTAACTAGAAGCCTAACAGGTTGCATGTAAATCAGACTTAAATACATTTTAAAGAAATGTGGTGTGTATAATTTGGATAGTGGGATAAAGGCTATACATTTTGGTTGCTACCATTTCTCATGAGGATTAAAAAAAAAACATTGGACAGTGCACATGACAGTACAACGACAACAGTAGCCACGAGAGACAAATTACACGCAATATGAGTGACTTGTTGCCTGTTGGTGTGAATGTGGCGTACAGAATTCTCAGGAGGAGCTGTATCATGCTCAGAGCTGCACTGTTCTCTAATCTCTCTTTTGTTTTGTGTTCTAGATGTAAGTGCTGACAGATGGAGATGCTCTTTCTGCTCAGCAAGGCACCAAAGACAGTGGCAGAACCCATGGAATACCCTATTTGTAGACACACCCACACAAAATCTGTGTGTATTTCCATAAAATAGCTAAAATAATGCTAAAGCTTACATATAACTCAGGGTGTATTTTTTTTTCAAAATTTTCTCTCATGTGTACAGGTGTTCTTATTAAAGTGATATATGGTGAGTGTATATAATCAGTCACCCTTTTCTTCATTTTCTTTTTTCCCATCTGAATGAGGTGAAATTTAGGAAACTACACCTCTTCTTCCATGCTGTTGATCTAAGTTGACGCTACACCGATCAGCCATATCATTAAAACCACCTGTCTAATATTGTGTAGGTCCCCCTTGTGCCACCAAAACAGCTCTGACCCGTCGAGGCATGGACTCCACAAAACGTCTGAAGGTGTGCCGTGGTATCTGGCACCAAGACGTTAGCAGTGGATCCTTTAAGTCCTGTAAGTTGCGAGGTGGGGCCTCAATGGATCGGACTTGTTTGTCCAGCACATCTCACAGATCTGGGGAATTTGGAGACTAAGTCAACACCTTGAACCGGCCGTCCATATTATTTAAAAGAAAAGGTGATTCATCAGACCAGTCCACCTTCTTCCAGTGCTCCCTGGTACAGTTCTGATGCTCACCTGTCCATTGTAGGCACTTTCGGAGGCACTTTTGCAGACTCTGATTGGTCTGCAGCTACGCAGCTCCATACACAGCAAGCTGCAATGCACTGTGTGTCCTGACACCGTTCTATAATAGCCAGCATTAACTTTTTCAGCAATTTGTGCTACAGTAGCTCTTCTGTGGGATCGGACCAGACGGACTAGCCTTCACTCCCCACGCGCATCAGTGAACCTTGAGTGCCCATGACTCTTTCGCCGGTTCACCGGTTGTCCTTCTTTGGACCACTTTTTGTTAGGTACTAACCACTGCATACCGGGAACATCCCACAAGATCTGCCATTTTAGAGACGCTCTGACCCAGTTGTCTCACGTTGCCTTACACTTGCCAATTTTTCCTGCTTCCAACACAGCTCTTCACTTGCCGCCTAATATGTCCCACCCCTTGACCCCTTGGTGCCATTGTAACATGATAATCAATGTTATTCACTTCACCTGTCACTGGTTTTAATGTTATGGCAGAGCAGTGTAGGATTTACCTCCGGACTGTGTCTTGACTATTTAACTACTGACTTGTGCTGGGTGCTGTTAACAAAGTTCATTACATTTGTGTCAACCAACGCTTTTGGGAAACTTTCACAAAACAGGCATTTGTGTAACATGCGTACATGCTTCATTATGGTGTTTATTATTTGCTAAGATTCATTGTTATCATCATCATTATCTAACTCTAATTTTAGGCTCAGTACTCAAAGGTAGCTTTCTTCATAGCAGCCGGCCAAATGTTGTAACAGACAGAATGTTATTATTAGGGAAATTTGGCTCCCACAAACAGCTCCACAGACAAACACGTATGCACACATCTGGTAATTTAGCTAAAGGCTATACATTTTGGTTGCTACCATTTCTCATGAGGCCAAAAAAAAAAACATTGGACAGTGCACATGACAGTACAATCGACAACAGTAGCCACTAGAGACAAATTACACGCAATACGAGTGACTTGTTGCCTGCTGGTGTGAATGTGGAGTACAGAATTCTCAGGAGGAGTTGGATCATGCTCAGAGTGGCACTGTTCCCTAAACTCTTTTGTGTTTTGTCCAGACTATGACTTGACTATTTGGCTATCGACTTGTGCTGGGTGCTGTCAACAAAGTTCATTACATTTCCGTTAGTCAAGGCTTTTGGGAAAGACTCACAAAACAGGCGTGTGCGTAACATGCATACATGCTTCATTATGGTGTTTGCTATTCGCTAATATTCATTATCACTGATATTCATCATTATCTAACTCTAATTTTAGGCTCAGTACTTAAAAACAAATCTTTTTTTTTAAAGGTAGCTTTCTTCATAGCAGCCCGCCAAAAGTTTTAACACACAGAATGCTATTATTAGGGAAATTTGTCTCCCACAAACAGTGAAATACACACACAGCTCCACAGACAAACACGTACGCACACATCTGGTAATTTACGGAGGCGGCCATAAGGAGTAAAGTGAATGGGTTTTATCAAAGAAGAAGAGATCTTTCGATTCTCTATAGAGATACACGAACGATATCCAGAGTGTGAACTTATTTATAGCTGTTTGAAGTGTGTATGTTTGAGCAGTTAATTTGGTGGTCAATTTGTCAGTATGATGGTTATATTATCTACTGATGGTTAGAGCTCACCCATACAGCAATAACAAGTATGGGTGGTGCAACAGCTGGCGTTTAATAGGAAAAGAATGGATGTTTACGTGTGTGCGTGTGTGTGTGTGTGTGTTTGTGTGCGCGTAAACACCTCTGGGGCACAAGCTATTATAGCCTAATCTATGCCCTATTTTATATAGGGTTGTCCTGCTGCTGCTGGCCATCAATATAATGAATGGCAATAAGAAAGGAATATTCCTTTTTTCTCTCACTATCCTATTTGTATGCAGGTATGTGTGTGTGTGTGTGTGTGTGTGTGTTTTGTTTTCCAGGTTCACCAGGTGCAATCGGTACTCACTGAGAGTTGCTGTTACACTAAGAAATAAAAAAAAAATGTGATAGAGAAACACTTTCCTCTCCAGGGCTTTCAACTCCCTGGATTCTGCAGCCTTTTCTCATGTTCATGGGTCTTTCCTAAAGATTGCTACCATTTGTGAAGCAAATTGACATACTCTCTTTTATGAAAATGTAATACGTTGAGGGTATCAGTGAGAGAACTGGGCATTTTGCAAATGTTGCCTTAATTCTCAGCTAATCCTGGAGGCAGGAAGGCAGCATAAATATTCCACTCCACAAGTACAGCTTCTCTGTCACGGTGTTCGAAAAGGTCAGACTGCAGGAGGAAAGTTGTGCTATTGTTTATTCAAAATATTCATTGAGCTTGTCAGGTTCGATGTCAAATACGATTTTGAGGAGCTGTTTGTGCGCAGCTGTTGATCTCGCTGACATTCGCTGCAGGAGCCACTATCCTACAACTACATCCCTCTGATCCACAGCTTTCACTCCAACACAGTCGGGAGCTTCTCACTTAGTCTTTTGTACAACTGTTTGCCTCTGACTGCTGTCTGATGTCTACTGGAACTGAATTTGCAAAATGTAGAGCTTAATCGATTTGCAATATTAACTGATAATATGTTTAGTTAGTAACATTTGGGTAATATAGTACCCTAAATCAAAGTAAAATGATCTTGAATATAAGCTAACTCTCTTTTATTACATCATTAATCTAATACTATTTTTTAGATATTTTTGTTTTACTCATTTTAAGCTTGAAATGATCTTATTCTCTTGGCAGATAATTTTGCTTATTTCAAGTTTATTTCTAGAAAGAAGCAAAATTATTAACACTAAAATTAGTAAATATGTCTAGAAATAGGCTTAATGGCAATATATTTGTTATACAATAATCTCCTGAGAAATATTATGTAACTTTATTCAAGATATCTTCACTTTCTGTGAATTGGTTTTGAGCTGAAGCCAAAAATATGGAAGGAAAAATATTTTACACATAAGTCAGTTTTTTTCAAAACACAACATAATATGGTATGAAAAAATATAGTTGAATTTTTTTCCCCTACTATTTTCTAATAGCTTGCAGCGATACTCTCTTACTTATTTTCTTTATATGCAAATTCTTAATTTAACACCTGTTTCAGTTAATTAAGCCTTTAAACACGCCAAAAAAAAGATATCTTAGCAAGCAAAAATATATTGAATATACTGCAGTTTAGAAATAAACCAAACATTAGACATTTTACTAACTTCAAGCTTTAAAATGTCTTTTTTCTATAAATAAATGCAAGATTATCTTCCTTCTAGAAATTAGCAAAATGATCTACTAATAGAACAAGAGCTTTTTCTAGCTTGAAGTTAGCAATAATAGTATTAATAATAGTAAGAATAAAATTAATTAATAATCTCGTAATGTGTTTATTGTAATAGGAAATGCTAGTTACATACTAATATTTATTATATACAAGATATTGTATTTGCTAAGATGTCATTTCTTGAAAATGTCATTAAGTTTTTTTAAATTAATTAATTAAACTTTTTTTTTTTTCAGTGTTACTTCCAAACTTTTGCCATTTACTGTAAGTGCTTCAGTTACAACAATACAGTTAGAGTCTTACGCCGTTTACTCTAAAGTAACCACGCTAGTTATGAGTTACACTGACCCGTCATGAATTTAATGGATTTAATGTGAGACGGTCAGTTCTCTGCATCCAGCAGTCCAAAGTCTCATTTTCTCGATACGCACGCTAAACCTTTTTGTAGGTAAATGTTTAAGTCTGAGTAATCACCCTCTTCTCGTCATGAAACCGACCATGGAAAGGCAGCAGTGAGGAATGATGAAAGAGAAGGGATGAACGTGAAGTAGTGCTTCTTTCCCTTGCCCTTGTAGGGGAAGTGTATTCAATAAGTTCTCGCTATGGTATGATAGTGTGTGCGTGCATGATGAGAGCGACGTGCTGAACGACGTTCTGTTCACAGCAACCCTCCTCTAACCCTTCTCCCTATCTGGCTAGTGATGTATTGCCCTGGCGTTGCTGTTAGATGGAGGGCCAGGGTGCTCATTAAGATTGTGGCAGATAGAGCAAATGGGGAAAAGGGAAACGGCTCGCATGAAAGGGCGAATGCAGGGAAAAGATAAAGCTTTTGCTTTTTGGAATTGTTCCACCTCATTGTTTTCAACCTTCCTTTTGTTCTTTCTCAAATGCGCTCGTTGCTGTCCCAGCCTTCAGTGTCCTTGTTCAATCTTAGTATGATGATTTCTATACTGGTTTTAGGTGTTCATGCTAAGCAAACATATACACGATGGAGTTATTAGTCTGGCTGTTCAGTGAATGGCATAGAATTCTGTACATGTTAGCACTCAATGTAAAATAAATTCACTGCAGAAATGAAATCTTAGAAAGCGAAAATGTCTTCATAGTAAGGAGTAAAGAATATACAGAAGATTACAGTGAAAATCATGTAGTATTTCCTATTATAAGATTATAGTAAAGCAAATACTGTTTGAGATTATTAAACCTAGTTCTAGACGTATTTAAACCTATTTTCTTATTCTATTGGCAGATAATTTTTGCTTCTTTCTAGAAATAAATACTTAAAATTAGAAAAATAAATCTGCTAATAGAACAAGACTATATAAAAGAAATGTCTTTATTGCAATCTGAAAATAGGAAATAAATATATCGTTTTAATAATATAAAGTATTTATAATTCCCCAATCTCGCCCTGTAGTTGCTCATCATTAGGTTCAAGATGCCTGACTTTTCTTTTTTCTTTTCTTTTCTGTTGTTGTTGTTTTTTTTTTTTTAACATTTATTATTTTAGAAAGCATGTCAGCTTGAGGGACTGGGATCCTGGCAGATGAAACAACAACACATAAAAGTTACATGAACAACTTTTGAGCATAAAGAACAGCTTGCTGAGGAATGTGGGGAAGGCTGCCAGGTTTCACCAAAATTTTTTTTACCACGACTACAGCTCAAGAAATTGCACAAAAAGATTTAAGACTAGCCCAAAATGTTCAGGCATAGGAAAAGCTAGATGCATTTTTTTTTTTTCCTCACATTTCTTTTTCTCAGGAGAGACAAGTTTAAAGTTGTGTGCATTTCTATTTCTGCAACAAGCAGATATGGAAAATAAGGAAAAGTGATGCTGTTTACATGAATGATGTCCGCCGATTTATATATGGAATGCAATCAGCCCCAGAATCTGATATCAGATCATTTCAAACTGGATTGGAAAACTCAGGGATGCTCAGCCATCATTATTGCCTAGTTAGCGAGTAGTCAGTTAATGATCAACTCCCTCACAGCATAAGGCGACCTGATCTCTGTGTGCACTAGACTCATCACATAATTTCATTTGCTGCATGGAGTGTACAAGTATTACACACACCTCGCTACCTATTTTGAACTTTTGGCATCACTGCTGTTCTTTTGAAAACTGGTCTGTAGAAGATTTTAGATGCACCTTAGAAATAGTGTAACTTTAAAAACCCTGCTCTTAATACAAAAATCAGCACCACAGGCCTCAATAAATCTACACTATCATACAACCTCCTGTTTAACTTCTCATCCATGCTCCGCTGTCCTCACAGTGCATTTGTGCACTCGTCCACCAATTACCAAAAATGGAAAATAAACACACCAAACAAAACACAACAACCTGACTTATATTAGGTCATCGTTTAACATCTACAGCAGGCATAAATGGATGTTTAGCGTTCTCATTTTCAGAATATAATATTATAACATTCGGTAAACAGTGACAATATGTTTCGTGTGTAGATTGTACTAGTTTACATAGTGCTCTGGGTGTAGCGATAGCTCAGGGGGTTGATCGTAGGAGGTAATATACTTTATAAAATGGTGCTATTTTAAATAATAATTCACTTTCTTGCATGCGATTTTATGTTTTCCTTTAAGCTAGTAAACTAATTGGATGACAGTTTTTAGCCATATGCCATCTGTTCTCGTTACAACTGCAGCCGGTAGTTTTGTCAGGTCTGCTGCGGAGGCTATGCTGAGCGCTTAACATAGTGTTGTATGAAGGACCTCAGTGAAAGGGAAAGTCCTTTGGGAGCAGACGACATGAGGTTCAGTGTCAAGTTTACTGATTTTTTTGGGAACTAATACAATATAACAATACTTATATATATAAAACAATACACACAATACATACACACTGCTGGCTTTTCTTAGTTTTTTTTTTTTGTTGTTGTTATTTTTAGTATTAACAAAGATCAAGGTGTATCTGTTACCTTCTTGGGCAGATAACATAATTACATTTTCAGAACGTCCTCCCACAGTATTGGGTAATGCATATTTTCAAGTATACCAAACTCGAGAAAAACTAAGCAAAGTCTGGAAAAATGTCGAGGTCTAATTGTTATGTTCGGAGGAAAACTATTACCTAGTGGTTCCAGAATAAATACTAGGTTATCTTGTTCCTATCTGGATGCACTATTATGGACAAGACATTTACATTGTGGGTTATGGTATATGAAATGGATGAAGAGTGTAAGAATGTATTTGAAATAGAGTGCACAGTAAATGGGCTATATGGCAACAAGCCATTTGAGCAGCAGGTTTTTTTGTGTTTTCCCCCATTTCTGTAATGGCGAACCACTAGGAGGTATGGATATAACTGAATATGAATACATTCATATTGATTAATTGAATTTTTTGAATAGAAACCTTGCCAGAAAGGTTCAGGCCGCTTTGTATATATCGGAATCCTGCAGGACGAAACACAAAAAGGTCATGCAAGCAGGGGTTTTTTACTTTTATGTGGATCTGTAACGAACAGATTGCTGAAGCTCAGGGGCAGCGTTGCCAGGTTTTTTTTTTTTTCAACTACTAGCAAATTTTCAGCTCAAAAATCACAGAAAAGACTTGAAACTAGCCTGGCATATGAAAAGGTAACCTTTCTTTTTAACAATGTGCATTTCTGATTTGCAGAATGTATCTGCAATACAATACATGGTCATTATATGCGGAACCTGGCAACTCTGATCCCTGAGCAAAGTTTATTAACATAGATATTAATAGGAGATGCACTATTTTTTTTTTTTTCGCAAGTGGTTTCTTCCAGCCTTACTGTAGATTCTGATAGCATACCCAGCCAACTTTTCTGATCTTTCTGGAACGTGACCAACCTAAAAACTAAAGAAAATCGGATAAAATATTACCAGGTTGCTATTGCTGTCAACTGTAAAGAACAGTTTCTTGATTTGGGATAGACATTGTTGTTTGGAAACTAAGTTAGCTTGCTTACTCAGTCACATTAGACAGAAGATAGAAAGCTTTCCCCAAAGCTCCACAGGGAGTCTGGTTCAGGAGCTGAATAAAGTTATGTTCTACAAATTGCTATTAGTTGTTAAGTTATGAATTAAAAATTACTTCATTTTCCAGCAGTGTTTGCATTTAAATTTTTCCTCAGGGAATAGTGATAGCGTTCATGTTACCAAAAAAAAAAAAAAAAAAACCCAAACAAAACAAACAAACCCTCCATGCTTCCGGTGGAGACCACGCCCACTCCTGGTTTAAATCTGAATACAAAAACAGATATGAATATTTTGTATTACATTGTATTACACCCCTACTGTGAGGCGACATGTACAGTACTCACACAACCTCTCACTGGTTAATATTGCAGATTTACACACACAAAAAAAAGATTCAGTGGTTCAGTAAATATGACCAAAAAAAAAAAAAAAAAATCTGTGATGTTTACCCAAAAAGTAATTTATTAGAATTGCTGTACTACATTAATTCATAACTATTAGAGAGTGTATATTCAACTGATTTTCCTGGGTTAAATGTACTGTGTACTGTATTATGTTGCAAGTGCTCACAAAACTAGAAAAAAAAGTAATGTTTATTTGAACTGACTGCAGACTAATTCAGCTTTTGAACTCGATTTGCATATGTTTTTGCACTTTAAGCTGAAATTTGAGCATTATGGATGGGTTGTTTCCAACATATGTTTCAACTTGTTTTGTGTTGGCTTTAAGGCCTAAGGCTATTGTATTATGAAGTGTTTTGAAAGATCAAGTGTTTCGGTGAAGGTTTCTCGGTTCACCCTGTTTGTCAGTCAGGCGTATGGTTTGTTGTGTGTGCGTGTATGTTAAAGAAGTAGTCAGGCTGGCTTCTGCCAGTTCAGTCTTGATGAAAGCTAATATAAGTGTATGGAGTTCTACTTCTCTTTGGAGCCATTTAAGGTGTTAGTGGCCATCAAGCTGCAATGATAATGATTTGTGAAATCAGACATTTCCAAATGGGAGCAAGAAATAAATTTAGATGATGTGTACCTTTTACAGTGTTGACATTTACTAATAAAAAAGAAAGACAACTGCTAGTTACTTGCAAGAATAATCCTTGGTTCCTTGTAAACCTTACTTAAACTATGCGTATTTAAATTTACTAAGATTTCTTTATGTGTGGAAATTAGGTCACTTTTCTTGAGTAAATCTCACTCCAATATTTTTTTCGGTGTATACATATACCTTTTAATTTGTTTTATTTGTTTTAATTGTCTTCAGTGGAAAATAAATAAGTGTATTTTAAAATTTTATGTGGTAGTAGTACCTTGGTGATTAGTGATTTGAGTTACTAATTAGAAAATTCCAAAAATCTCAAGAGAGTCAGTAAGAGACTCGACTGCTCAGTTCTATGCTTGGATTGTATCCTGTCTCAGTTGCTTTGGATAAAATCATCAGCCAAATTAATCAAAGAAAATTAAATATTTATTAAACAAGTAACAACGTTATGTAATATATTTATATAGTCCTTTACGATGAGGATATATTAAAAGACATTATGTAATACATCCGTAATCAAATAAATAGCTGCGTAATAAGTCTATTAATGATTAACTAATGTTTGCGATGATAATTAGCCTATATTATTTGGCAATCGTGCAGGATTAATAGATTATTAAATGTTACCTATATTTAAAGCCTAAATCTGAACAAAAATGGTTTGGGAAACAGCAACAAATATCACATTTAGCATCACTAATGATGATACCAAGCTAACTCTCAGGGTTTTCATGGCATCAAATTTTTCGTTAAAAGGCCAAAAGGAGACAAATCAGCAGTGGAAATCCTTCTATTTTCTTCGTCTGATGTTGGCTTTCAGCCGTTCCCAAACCACACGTCCAATTATTATACAGCCCCCAAAGCGGATCCACTCTTTTTCTGCCGGCATCAATTATACACACCATATACTAACCAGTTTTTTTCCCCCTACAGTTCTCTAATTTACATAATTTATATCATCCCATTTGGCACAGAAACTGAAAGCTGGCAGTTCAGTAAGATGTTGATGTTAGAGTTCATCTCTCAAGCATGGAGCCCAGGAGGAAAACTAAACCTCTTTAGGATTGCATTGCTCTCTTTTTTTGCAGCCTTATTTTAAGCTGCTGTAATTGACTAGCTTTGAATTGCTATCTTGGTTTTCCAGCAATAAGCTGTCAGACTATATGTTACACACTTGTCAAACTGTCCGTGGCCTCAGAGAATGCACTGAGAGTGAAGTATGTCTTTGTTGATGGACAGCCTGCCATGGTTTCTTTCTCTCTATGGAACAACACTAGCATAATCAAGTATTGTCGCATATACATTAATAAACATTACCCTCGCCATCTTGGCAGGCAGGCAGGCTGGATGAGAACATAAATTCTAGTCCCTATTTTTTTAAAATTTAGATTTTGTGATCTGGGGTTTACTGCATTTAATTACTGGCCGTACAAAAAAAAATACCAGGTAGTCTTCTAAAGGAAAGATGTAGATTAATGGAAGATAGAAATAGAGGGATAAGAGAAGGAGGTGCCTGTCAGATCGGCTGAAGACACTGTATGATCCCAAAGAGAGGTGACTCAGGGCTGTTAATGTGTTTCGGCGTGCATGGTGTTAATCTCTCTCTCTCTCTCTTTCTTACACTCTCACTCTCTCTGCCACAGAGAGGAGGAGTAATCCTGTTAAAAACCTGCTTTGTGCTGGAGTGGGTGATCAGCCTGGAGCAATGCCTTCCTCACAATCCCAGCCTGAGCGCCATCCATCCCATCAGAATGGGGATTTGTGTCAGCGATGCTCCTTTAGTGCAGGACTGAGTGTAGGCTTGGCTTCCCAGACAGATTAAGCTAAGTGTCTGACTACATTGCAGTGTTACTGGGAAATGTCCACTGAACATTGAAAATATTTTTAAAGGTATATAGTATACTGTATATACCTGGCAAAGGACGTTTGTCTGATAACGTATATATATATATATATATATATATATATATATATATACTTCTCTGTTGAAGTTAAAACCCTGACTGTTACAAAGTGCTATCACTGGAGAATCCTTCCATAAATATTAAATAAAAATGTCTTCTCATAGAAACCTCTTCATTTGCCTTACAACCATTTCCTTGTTTTAGGTAAGCTGGCAGAAACTAGTATTGTGGACTTCTATCACTGTTGACTAGTTATGACTGGGCATGCCACAGTGTTGCTTTGGGTTAATTTGTCTGCCAAATTCATTCATTCATTCATTCATTCATTCATGCCTATTCCCCACTGAAAACACCCTGGCTGGGACACCAGTCCCTTACAGGACACCACGGACACACACATTTACAACTAGGGGCAATTTATAGTCATCACTTCACCTAGTGGCATGTTTTATGGGAGGTGGGAAGAACCTGGGGAACACAAAATAAACCCGCATGGACCCATGTGAAATTCCACACAGACATAACCTGAGCTCAGGATCAAACTGAGGACCCTGGAGCCTCGAGGTGGCAACGTTACCCACTGCAACACTGCAAAATTTAGTATGCATGTTAATGTGAATGAGTACAGATATAGACTGGACACTTAATAGCAAACTCGTTTCTGTGCACTGGGTTCCTTTACAACGCACAGATTAAGCACTGTTAACGGTATATAAATATCAGTGAAGAATAACCATTGTCTGACTCATCAATCTGTGTTTGGTGTTTTGCCAGTGAGCCAATGATATGTGAGAGAGAGAGAGTGAGTGAGTGAGTGAGTGAATGAGAGATATAAATTGGGTAAAGGTGGTAGACTGGCTGCTTTCCAGTCACTAATACTAATACAATCACTGTCCAGTTGCTAATACTTTATCATTTGTGAGCAGAACAAATAGACAAGGACACAGAGACAAATCACTGCAGTAAGTACTCAGCGTTTAAGCACAGAATATCCAGCCATATGTTCATGCTGTCGTTTTTGGTCGGACATTCTGAAAGTCAGGAACTCAGGACAGAATTTGCGGCCATCTATAGCCACAAAGCAGTGGGATAATACATAATTCTGTCTTTTTCCTTAACATTTCTCTGTTAGCTCAGGACAGATCTGTACAGAAGAGGAACGATTTTTATATTAAATTAAAGGCTTTTAGCCTTCTTAGTGAAGCCAAGTTTAATCTCTCTGCATAAAGTGGACTTTTTAATTGTAAGCCTGCACATTTGCACATTGGTGAAGTGAAGAGAGCGAGAGAGAGAGAGAGAGAGAGAAAGAGGCAAAAATGAATTTGAATATAATCGAAGGCTACCTACATAGTGCCTTTGTTCATATGCAATGCATAAATATTTTATAAAGCAGTGCAGGGGAATTTATGAAAGGCTTATGTCAAAAGATGTAAGGTGATATTGGAGGATTTATGCGACTTTACATGGAAGAGCTCCGTGTCTTATTAGCTTACTTTTTACTAACAGCACATTCAAGGCACGTTGAGAAAGCTGTAGAAGGTCCACACATAGTGCTTCATAAGAGTGTTATAAATGTAAATTTGATTAACACTTTAGTTTTGGTTGGCAATTCATTTGGCTGGCATCCTTCATAGGCTTCATAAATAAGAAGCTGTACTGGAATGAGGCTCCGTAATCATTTTAATACAAATGAACTGAGCATTCAATTTCATGCTCCAATAAGAAGTGGATATCGTAAGTACACCTCACAAAAGGTAAGACGGCAGGTGGACACGTTATCGTCTTTCATAAATCCTCCAGCCTTGCTTTACACCGAAATACAGGAATTATATAACTAAATATGTATCTGTTTTGACCTTATGGGATAAAGGTCAAATTCCTGGGAAAGGTTCATCATATTGCAGCGCTCCTGTGGGAAAACCGATAATACTAACAACTCCTTCATTCACCCAGCAGTGCTGTGGTTGATCTGCCTCTTGGTACAGGGAACCCAATGTATACTTATGTGTGATTTGTACCATGTTGTGTAGTAAGTACTATTAAAGGACACAATTGATGAGTGTCAACCCAGTGGTGTGTAACTCCCAAATGGCTAATCATTCTTCTCCAGTCTTTGTTTAGAGGTTGGTCTCAGGCTACAGAACTACTGAAGGAATAGAAAAATACAATACTGCACCATTATTTTTTTTTTTTAAACAATATGATTTTTTTATGACAGTACAAGAGTCACAGGAGTAATGAAAACAATGCATTAACTTGACTGAAGGAACTGAAGACAATTGGGCTGATGCTAAAAATAACATTTGTATCATATGAATTGTATCACATGGTTATTATTGCTTTTTCACTCTTCCCATAGAAAGTCAGACTAGAAACATGCGAAAGGCCAAATTATTAAATTTGTCTAAACAATGTTTTTTTTTTTTTTAACTGTACTTTTAGTACTTCAGGCTAATCTCAAATCACTCAATTCAAATCACATAACAGACTTAAGTTTCTGTAAAATAAAAAACCTCTACTGGTGCTTACCATAGATTCAACAATCCTTAAGTACAAAAAATATCCCAAAAATAATTCTCTTGATTTATTATTAAAAAAATAGAGAGAACGTTGGAAACCTCAAGCCTTTTAGTGCCTTCCTCCATTCCAACCACACTAAACAATTGAGGTTGGTTTGCTTTTGGCCTTTGACCCTCTCTCCAAACTAAGATTCACCTAGAATGGCCAATGATATGATGGCATATCATGATCTCTCTCTTAAATGATTTCCTTATGATTAAAAACATAAATGATGAATCACTTGACAAAAAACTCTTTAATAACATAATAGTAGTTCACAGTCAGTGCTGAATTAGGGGTGTTGGAATTGATGAGAAATGTTTACATCATACCCCAGGCAAGAAAAAGTCTGACTACATGGTGACAGACTAGAGCGAAAACCAATCAGGAGAGAGAGAGAGAGAGAGAGAGAGAGAGAGAGAGAGAGAGAGAGAGAGCGAAGCAGGGTGGAAGAGTCCAATATAATCAAATACTAGGAACATGGATTCAGGCATGAAGGATTTTAAGCTTTTTTTCTTGTTGAACAGGCAAGGCATTTATTTATTTGCTAATTTGTACATCTAGTATATGACAGTCAGCTGATGTATCCTTTGTATTGTAAGTGATAATAGTAGATGGTGAGGGGATAACTAGTTAGATTTTCTGTGCTTCTGTGTATTTTTGTACTTCAAAGATGGTTATATCACCATCATTTAGCAACCAGACATGATAGTTTTGGTCCCTGCACTGTATATTAGGTTAGCGAGCTAAAGTTAGCAACTAGCTTACTGCCGTTGGCCTTGGAGAGGAATCTAGTTTTGGAGAAAACGTCTATATTCACCTTCACAATTTGCTACAAGACAGCGAAGCAACCTGTTCTCCTTCAACCAGAACTAGCTAGCTAGCTAAAATTAGATGACTACTTCTTGCTGTAAGTCATGTGCTGGTTATTATATGCTAATGCACGGGCACTGCTGCTGAATCAGACATGATCATCAGAATGAGAGCCAAGAGCTGACAATACCCAAAAAGCAAGCTTTTGCTGAACGTAAGAGGTCTTGCTCATTTACTAGCACCTACAAATGTGATTGCATTACCACCAGATTATGCAGATAACCAGAAAAATGTCTTTAAATTGCTTTAGAATAGCTTTAAACTTTGTGAAAAAAGACAGTGTCAGAACAAAAACCACTGTAAGTGTTTCGTTTGAGTTGTATAATAAGCTCTTAATGGCAGTTTAAACGCTCTTGATGTTGGGTTTAGTGTGTGTGATTTGTTTGTTTGTGTACACTGTGTACACCCTCATCTCCTGCTGAGTAGTTTAATGAGGGATGCTCTCCCTGTGTCTCTCTGAGGCTTGCTTTGTGAAGACATTAGAGCCATCAGAGCTGCTTAAGAGCGCTAAGAGCATCAGTGTGTGAGCATCATGTGCTGAGGGCTGTCAATCACACCTCATTGCCTGCCAGACAGGCAGCTCTCCCATCCACCGCTCACAAATGTCTCAGGATTGCTTTTGTTTCTCTCTTTCTCTTATTCCGTCATATCAGGAGCACACTGAAGCTGATTTAAAAAAAAGAAAAGGGGTAAATCATTTATTTGCTCCAGATTCGTTTCTGTGAGGTTGTTGCACAATTTGGTTGTATGACAGGGGTCTCCAAAGTAGGGTTGAGATCCCACATGGGGTCTCTTGATTTACAAATTGGGTTGCAAGAGAAACTCTTTTACGAATTAATATTAGAAATATCAAAGACTGGATTTTATGTGCTAATATTTTTGAAATGTTACTTGGAGTCACATGCAAACAAGCCACATTTAAATTAATGCTGTTTAAAGAAATGTACTAATTCCGAACATGTAACTAGTGTTGCGTCTCAATTTGCATACTTATATACTATTTTAGAATGTTATTGAGTACTAACATTAGCTGGGTTTTTTTTCCAATTATAGTTAGTGTTTGAATAAAAAAAACTATATAAAGGCAGTCTTCTGAATTTTCTAGATTATTTAGAAAGAGTGGTCAAGGATTGGGGTCATTCGCCCAAAAACTTTGGGAGCCCTTGGCGTATGAGATGACCATTTATACCATTAGACCATTATATAAAACAAAAAAAAACAATCCAACTAACATTAAATAGATAGGAGTCTGGCATGGAATGGCCCAGGTCTATTATTTTTTTTAATTTTTTCTCTCTCCACCCTAGATTCCTCTTGTTTTCTCCAGCACAGGGCTCAACACAGCTTTAAGGATTGCTGTGAAGTTAAAAAGAAAGTCAGTCAGGTTTGTTTGTTGCTTGTTTCTTTCACTGCCACATAACTACAGCCTGTTTTCCCAGCATGCTGTATTTGCTCAGGGCTGCTAGAGCTCCTAGTAGGTAGCCATTAATATTTCAGAACAGGGTTGTTTGGGTTCAGTAGGGACGTCATTAAATGGAGAGGAAAAATGTGCTGAATGAAAAACTGGTCACTGGGCCACTAACGCAGTAAAGCACACGAGGGCTGCTGAGGCAAACACATCACAGTCGGTGTTTTGTGTGATCAAACAGCGAGTGAGAAGAACCGTGGGTTAATCTCTAATGCTGTGTATAAGCGATATTAGGAGTACATGTGTAATGTGGAAATAGCATTAAAAAAGCCTGAAAGCTCACGAGGCAGCGGGACACCGTGCGTGCTTAGAAAGCACTGGCTGACAGAATCAGGGAGGAAATATTGCTTGGTAGGAGAGAGGAAATGACATTACTGCATCTGGCTGTGGCGTGGTATTATGATTATTATCATATATATTAGTGTGCTTTGGGACATGGCTGTGAGCTGGCAGTGATGGAGTGGGAGCTGGATTAATCGACCCATGTCACGCTGCTGTGGTGCTCCACGATGCTGTGCAATGGCTGATAAACAGGCACTGGGGACTTTAGCTTACAGAGATGGAGGGCATTCGAAGTGGGCATCACTCCAGCCTGTATTTGGAAGCCAGGTAAAGGCACCTCACAGCTGGCAAACACTGCATATGGGAAACACACAGCCCTCACCTGACCTTGGGTACATAAGCCTGCAGTGACTACACATCAGTCAGGTTTGTCTCTGGGAGCTTTGTAAAACCTTCTCTCATAGATCACACTTGTTTATCTCCATTTGTTTATATGCTGTCTCCTGTTCCTGAGCTCTTTATGCCTAGCGAGAGACTTCTTTCTCCCATCCTTCCTTTATTGCTTCCTTCCCTTCCATAACCAGACTCCTCTCATTGGACTCAAATGGCAAAAGGTATAGAAGTTATATCCCTAGAAGGTGCTGACAAAGGTGTGGTGAGAAATTGCTAGAAAGGCGATTAATCTTTCCACTCCAGTGACTTGGCATGAGAACTAGCTCAGATAATGGAATAGACAATGGAATCACTTTTTGAATAGTATATTGACATTTGTATTGGATTTTTTTTTTGTTAGCCTACGGTCGTTTGTCTCGTAGGTTTCATTTCTTACTCTTAAAAGACTGCACTGTGAGGAATTATGAAACAAAGTGACTTCATTTGGCCCTTTGTACTAAAAGTCCTAACCGTGCCATAACAATTAAACTCATTAACAAAGTGAAATCACCCTCGACATTGCGAAATTGTAATGTGTCAAGGCCCGAAATATCTGGATTTGCATTGTTCCCTGACTTTTCTGCAGGGAAATGTATTTGTTAAAGCACTGCTGCTGTTTGCCCTGCGCCTCATTCTGCTAGGCGACAAAGAATGGAAAACAGATGCCGTGTCAGAGGCTAGATGTAATTTGCAATTATCTAGGGGGTTCTGATGTTATGATTTAGGTTTCGCCCCTAGTAGGAACATGATTTAAAGCTGCTATCAGGCCTGTCACTTAAATTATGCGTATAGCAGATACATTATGCTAGGGAGGAGAGTGAGAGGAGCGGGGTAAGTCTAATTTAAATACTTTTCTACTCCTACACTCTCATGCAAGCAGCTTCAATGAAGTTAAAAGAGTGGACTGAGCTGGTTACTTCTTTAGTTACAAACACACACACACACACAATTACATTAAATCTACAAGCAGCTATTTAAATACTTAGTGCAACACAAAATTTTGAAGGACATCCGTTGATGCCGTTCTACGTGAGCCAAATGGTGTGTTTCACATGTTCAAGAGCTGTGGCGCATGATATACAAAATATCTTCGAAAGATGTGGAAATGAACAGAACAGTCATTCATGCATCAGGACATAATTGCTTGAGTTCAGTTGCCATAGAATTACAAGATGTGTCTAATAGAGGTCAAAACAATTTGCAGTGAATATGGACTCATCTGAGTGGAACACGCCGCACTGCCGCTCAGTACATCGATCATATCACAGCTACAGTAGGTGTTCCTAGGAATCTGCTCGGCTGAGTGTAACGTGGCTGTTTGGATTGGCTCGGATTGATCTTGGTGTAAATATTAGACTGGAGCAGTGAATATTGATAGACTTGATGATTTACTGACAGACTTGATTATTTCTTCATGATTTCCCCATGCCAAATATTCAAGGAAAGGTAGAAACTGAGGATTATAGCTGTCAGGTTTATGGTAATTATAATGTAATAAGTTTATGCTATGGATCATATTATAAGACCACGATCAGCAATTAACTAGAAAGACAATTTCAAATTATAAGAAGTAACACCAGTGGTCACGAAAACTTAGGATGAGGGACAACAGTTATAGTTTTTGCTATAGTTTCATTCGCATGAACGCCACAGCCAGTGACATACAGTATACTGTTACTTGATTTCCAAAGAATTTAGCATGAGATATGGTTGGGAAATGATGTTGACCCTATCTATCCTCAGTGTGTCAGGGATATCTATGAGCAACCCAGTCTCTCAGAAAAAAAAAAAAAAACATTTGCATGCAACTTGTCTGCAGGCCCTTCAGTACGTCGCATATCAACGTTCAAACCTATTAAACATATCAAACAAATAAAGCGGATATTTTCGAAACAGAATTTACAACCTAAAAATTTCCCGCACTTTGAGAACACCCGCGTTATGGTACCGTGTTACAGCGTGACTTGCCCACCTGATAGTGTTCGCAGAGAGAAGTTTCATGAGGAGAAGAGGAGAAGTTTCATGAGCCTGGTAAGTCTAATCGTACATCATGAAAAGCACAAACCTTAACGCATGAAGTGGGCTACGCTCGATGTGTTTAAAAAAAGAGGCAAAGTTATTTCTTATATTTTAATCTTAATCAAACAGCATAGTGGTAGTGGTTCGGTTGGTTCAAATGTGTTGGTTTAACGTGACATACCAAGCATTTGCGTTAGAGGTTGCTATGTAATGCAGCATTTGCTTGTGATAGAACGTTGATGTTCATCGCATAAAAGGTGCGTGCAAATATTTTGTATCTGTGAGACTGAGTTGCTATGAACTATGCCGTAGACTTCTCCAAAGCAGCACGAGACAATCTTCAGCCCTTCATGTACCAACCTGAAGTTCAAAAAAAAAAAAAAAAAAAAGATTTATGTGTTCGAACTCTACATGCTAACGAAAAAACATTAAACCATGCAAATGTGGCAGATGCTGCACTCCTAGAACATTAAGTAATAAACCACCCAGCTGCCTCAAGTAAATTACCCAAAAAGCCATTTTTATCGGAGATTTCTGAGCACAGGCAATAAGTGACAAGCTCTCAAAGGAGCAGCACTGCAAAAAAAAAATATTTTAGCAAGTAAAAACATCTTAATTATAGGCAAATTCGACTAATATGTCTCTTTAGAATGTTTTTAAACAAATATAAGATGTTAAAACCTACTTATAGATGATTTTTCAAGCTTTTAATTGTAAATTTTGCTTATTTTAGAATTTTGTTTCTAGAAAGAAGCACATTAAACTTCCAATAATATAAAATGAGCTTCAAATTAGTCAATATGTCTAGAAATAGACTTGTCATATTTGTTATATAATAATCTCATAATGAGAAACATTAAACTTATTCAAGATATTTTCGCTTGCTAATATGATATTTTCTGTAGTGAGGTTGCTGCTGCTCCTGGCAACCCCTTGTGTAGTTCCTGTTTGTTCTGGGCAAAAGATGTTGCATCAAAAATTGCAATTTTGCATATTTTTAAAAATATTTTTAAACTCATAGGAAGGCAAACAATCTTCAGATGAAGACAACCATTTAATTTAATACAGCAATGACACTGCCGCAAATGGTACTGTATTTGTCCAAATCGTTAATATGCCATTTACACTATACGGCCAAATGTTTGTGCACCCCTGACCATCACACTCATATGTGCTTGTTGTACATCTCATTCCGGATTTAT
>CM040983.1:24115634-24127211 GCA_022985145.1 Pangasius djambal | reverse complement strand
GGCGCTGATGTTGGTGAGGAGGTCTGGGGTGCAGTCGGTGTTCCAGTTCATCCCAAAGGTGTTCAGTGGGGTTGAGGTCAGGGCTCTGTGCAGGACACTCGAGTTCTTCCACTCCAACCTTCACACACCATGTCTTCATGGAGCTCGCTTTGTGCACAGGGGCATCGTCATGCTGGAACAGGTTTGGGCCTCTTAGTTCTACAGCACACAAAAACATTCTATACAATTGTGTGCTTCCAACTTTGTGGCAACACTGTGGGGAAGGAACACATTTTGGTGTGATGGTCAGGGGTGTACATACTTTTGGCTATACAGTGTATTTCTTAAATAAACCAGCTATGTGTGTGTTCCACAATTACTGTATGGAAGTTTTGATTAAATGTAGCTTGAGAAGATTAATGCACTTGCACTCGTTTAACATCTGGTGAACATCCATCTCAGACCCCCTGAAGTGATTCGAGTGATCGTCTTTAAATTTGTTTTAGACGTATCAAGCACACATTTACAGCTATTCAGATATAATCCTGTTATTGGAGATGCATGAACTGGTTGGGAATGAGCCACAGAATGTATTGGTGGGGAGATATTTATTTATTTATCTATCTATCTATCTATCTATTTATTTTCGAGGCAGGGGGTTAACAATGTTAGACTTTTCTAACATAGCTTACTCCTTGCATTTACAACATTAACTTTCTGTTTTTTTTTTTTTGTTTTTTTTTTAAATTCATTGTGTGGCTCTTAAAAGTATCTTTGATTTGTAACGAGTTTATACACACACAAAAAAAAGCCAAGAACCTTTTGCTGAACATTTGCAAATGCACTTCCTGAACAATGAAGTGTGCACATTTGTGACCACTTTCCTAGTGAAGAAGGTGGTGGGGAAAAATGTCACAGTATTCAATATTTTTAAATTAGACTCATTTCGATGGTGCGCCGCAGTGGATCTGATCTTGTGATAGGCTTTTTCAAAAGTGGGGCGGGACTGGGTCTTAGTATAGAGTTCGAGTTGGTCATCTACTGAGTAGCTTTTTTTTATACTTATAAGAGTAATGAATTAAAAATATGCCATGAAACCTTGAGTTTACAGAAGGCATGTGTTACTAGGTCAGCATTGCACAGACATAATGAAGGACAATCAGAGTCAACAGTGAGAAATAGAGAGAGAGAGAGAGAGAGAGAGAGAGAGAGAGAGAGAGAGAGAGAGAGAGGAATAGATGAGTGCACCAGTGCGCATCCACTTTCCCCTCTATTCCTTGAGGCCTTCAGGCTCATTAGTAAAGTTGGTACATTTCTTCCTAAATCCTGTAGCTGTAGGATTTGCTAATGTGATTAGCTGCATCTCAACCAGCTGCAGTGAATGCATAATTATTGCTCTGTAGTGAAAAGAAGTGTGTTTAAAATGTGTGTGTGTGTATGTGTGTGAGAGAGAAAGGTCTGTCATGCAGGTGCTACACTAGCAGACACTAGTAGTATTAGTATCTGACATAAAGATGTAATTCGATGCTAATGCACATACAATATATGTCCCAAAGTAATGGTGCTATTAAGAAATGCTAACAAAAAAAAAGTCAATTTACTGATACAACAGTTAGTTGCTGTCCACTGATTTAATTGGATGAGCAGGGTTTCAGGAGTGCTGATATTTAGTATAACCTCACTGGGACGTTTCACTGTGTGTATCACTCCGCTCGTCTGTGTCCGCCACGTAAAACTCCCACTGAACCCGTTGCTGCTATGAGTTAGCAACATCATCAGACACGACAAGCGATACACTTTTCATGAATATAATTTCTGACTTAAAATATGACACCTCATCAGATCAGGATGAAAAGGAAAAAGGGAAGCCAATTTCACCGGATGCACCTTTAAAGGGAATCACTGTGAGCTAGCCAGCTAGCCAATGTGCTATCAGTGGAATCTATTTCCATTCGCAGAGCAGAAATACATAACCTTTTGGCCATATTGTGTCCTAAACGTCAGTTATTGGTTATCAATTTCTTGTTTATAAAACGATTGTATCGAAGCAATAGCGCACTCGTAATCATGCGGTTATACTGAATTTCGGCACGGCTGTGATTCCCTGCAGCCTCGTGCCTACAGTGCGACGCACTCTTGCCTACTGTGCATTCTGCTAAAATACATTTGAGTATGATTTTTGCGTATGACAAATTATTTGATACATTCGGCTATATTTGGAAGACAAATCTATGCGCCTTTGTAGTGGATATGTGCCATCATGTACGAAACATTCCCTCTCCTTAGTAATGCTCAGCTGTCAATTTCGTTTTTTTTTCCCAGAAGCAGGGTGGCCAGTGGCCAAAATTTGAGAGTGAAGTGAATTATTCTGAAATGTGACGTGACAGTAAACTTTAATATCTCCCCTTGTAGACTGTACTCCCCACTGCCCCAGCCTCAAGCTTGTGTGCTCCTGCTGTCATACCACCCTTGAGGAATGACTTTTACTTCTCTCATTTCTCACAATGACACTTTATTGGCTGTGGTGCTGGTTACCGTTTCATCCTCGTTTAAGGCAGTATATACCAGAAGGAGGTTTATCACTCCTGACAGGGAAGCCTACAGACTAAATTATAATGAATATCCACAAAAATGTTATATCCTACACGCAGCGTGTGGATTGTTCCTGCTCGCCTCCGCTGTCAGGAATGTGTCTCTAACACATATGGAATTAATGCTTTTGAATAAATTAATCTTTAAGGTGAACCTTGCGCAATACGAGGATAATACAGTCCCGACTGAATTTGGTTCCAAAAAGTCTGTTTCTTAGTCTCATGATTTTTGATAATGAGCAGCCACATGCTGTGGAAGACGCTCCTTTCATACGATTTCAGCACTCCTTAAATCATCACTCATTTCATTCAGAGCACAACTAATGTGCCGTTTACAAATGGTTTAAAGTGGACTTGTTTTTACTTTTGTGGAACCAAGAACAACAGCACCACAAATGCTCGTAAGTAAAAAAAAAAATATACAGAATGGTCTGAAGTAGAGGCTCAGGCCTCTATCTAACCCTGATTTCTTTCTAACTCAGCCTGTACATCCGCACAGCCCATCACAGCCAGTCATGTCAGGTGATTATACCTGATGAACCACCTCCTTTGTGTGGTTTGAACTAAGGAACTGGACAAAGGTAAGCGCAGCTCTTTTTGTTTACCGTACTTGCTATTCAGAGACGCACGTGATCGCAGCCTTTACTTAAAAAAGAGACTCTTTTGTTCGAAAAAGAAAATCGCAATCTCAAACAGCGTTGCCTATTTGTCTTTCAGTGAGAGTGCCCCTATGTGTATGTGAAATAATGTTACACAGCCTTAACTTCTATACGTTAAATATCAACATTCTGGCACGAGATTATATCAATATCAACATTCTGGCTTAAATCAAGCCCACCTCTACTACTGAACTGTTTGAATAAGGTTCAATATATCGTATATATTAAATAATTTTATATCAATACAAACTCTCTAGGCTCCGGAAAAAAGTTTCCTTTTCTCTGCAAACACAATCAGGCTTGAAAGTCATGTGGTAATGCAGTCCACTAATGCGGATATTTTCAAAACACAAAAAGTCTCTGTGTTCTCAATAGCTTAAGGACTTTACAGGCTAAAAACTTTTGAACAGCATTTAGAAAATATACACATTAATGTACCGTTTTACCACATGACAACCTGACTGTGTTTGCAGAGAAGTGAAGTGTCATGAGCTTGGTAAGTCTAATCACATGTCTAATGTGAGAAGCACAATCTTTATGCAGGAACTGGGCTATGCTCGATAGGTTAAAAAAGAGGTACAATTATTTATTATATACTGTATCATTCTTATTCAAATAGCATAGTGCTAGAGGTGGGTGTGGCTAAATTACATTGGTGAAGAATGCCTCATACGGAGCATTCGAGTGAAAGTTTGATACATTGATATACACCCTATGCTTGTGCCAGAATGCTGATATTCAGTGTATAGAAATTTTCATAATGCTTTCATACCAGTAATGCCGAGCTGAATTAAGCCTTTTTATTCAGTATATCTACCAGCCGTCTGCTGATACATCTGATACATCTGCTTGTATCGGTGGAGTTCACAAACTCCACTGACACAAGCAGATGGATAGTGAAAAAAAGGCGTGCTACAGGTGATTGTGTGCATGATGTTGCCTGGGGTTGTTAGACTCATACACAAAACAGCCGTGCTTTTGGTCCTGACTAGTGTAACCTGCATCCACCAGAACAGAAAATATCTTAAGGACATCTGTGTTACTAGTCTCATGTTTTATTAAACATGGTGTTGAGTTTTCTGCGCTGTAGGGAGGCTGACCTTTAACTCGGCATCTGCTGTTGAGGGATTAGAAGGTTGTATGAGAATCTATAAAGCGTAATTTACACTTTCTTCTCTTATTTTTACCTCCTTTCTCGTTCTGCCATCTGTCATATGTAACATATCCGGTAAAGCGCTTCTGACATCTAGTCATTCGGACGGAATTATAAATTATAATTCTTCTTATGACACTACGGGGAAAAAAAATAAAAAATCAATTGGAACACAAAATGCGTGCTATGATCTCGGTTAGGCTTGTTTTAGGCTTTACTGTAGAGATGAATTATAGATGGTTGTAAACTGCAGTGCATCTGGATCCTGCCTCAGGGAGACACTCACATTCTTATAGACTGTGCAGGAAAGAGACTGAGATGGCTGAGACGTGAAAAAGAGGGCGGGGGTTTCGGGGAAGAGAGGGTGACAAATCTGTGCTTTCTATATCTCCCCTACAGCAGGGAAAACTGACGCTTTTCATGGAGACCATCATCCATCTATCAGCCTGTTCTTCATCTGCCTTTGGAGGACCACGCCCACAGACACACACTCAAAAAAAAACAAAAAAAACAAATCGCCCATATTCTTCACTGACAGAACATCTCTCCTTCTCTCTCTCTCTCTCTTTCATTCTCCTCTCTCTGTTAGCCTATTTCTGTTAGTCTCTTTGACATACCAAATGTCCCCATATGGATAAGATTATCTTACCCTTGTGGGGACATTTGGTTGTTAAAGATGCTTTTCTTTTTTTTTTTTTTTTTTTACAGAAAAAAAAAGGATAAAAAAAACACTAAAAGAGCCAAAAGGCTTCCATTCTGTAAGTGCGGTTAAGATTAGAGTTAGATTAAAGTGTGGGCATTAATTAGCTGCATTAATAATTATGGCAAAGATAGTAAGATAAATGTGTGTGTGTGTGTGTGTGTGTGTGTGTGCATGTGCGTGTGTGTGTGTGTGTAGGCTTCTAGAGCTCAGGATTCAAACTCAACAAAACCGTCCACTAGTAAGTCGAATATCAGGAAAGCTCTACTTGTCCTTGATGAAAGCAAAACATAGGCACTTAGCATAGCATAATGCTGACTCTTTCGGACGATTCAAGGAAAGCAAAATGCAGAAAGGCTGAAAACCACGGAAATAGAGGAAAATCCGTGCGGTGACACTAAACGAGCCAGCGAGAGAAACGGATGTCTGAACATCAGTATCTTTCATTTGGTGCTTGTGTGTGTCTGGGTGAAAATTGCTGATTGATTCCGAAGCAGCCGAGCACAGAACGCCATTGGGAATAGCACTCAAAACAGGATATTAGTCAGATGAAATACATGCTAGTGTAATACACGCGGCCTCCAGAGCGCACCGATTGAAATGTAGCATTTACACTGATGGTAACGACCTTGTCAAAATGTGTTTGACTTTAGAGGGGTTGTATCACTGATATATAAAATCCAACCACATCCCTCCCCCTTCAATATTTTCCCCATCCACTTACACCTTTGGCCTTGTTTCCTGGAAATCCTGCTTCCTGCTGAAAGGCTGTCTCCGTGGTTAGTGGCCTCGACCTCAAATAATCAGAATTCTCCTGGGTAAGGGAGTCAATAGAGTGTATCTGGAGGTGAAAAGGGAAGTGGTGGGGGTTAGGTTAGTTTCGCACACTTCATACACACTTGTGCACACATAAGCAGACTGACAGACACTCCAAACTGAGAGAGCGCAGATTTTTACATGAGGCTGAATTAGGGCATAGGTGCTATCATTAGAAGCGTGATGAATTTTTGATGATGATGACGTTTAAATCGGTATCAGCCACTCGTTGATTTGACGCCACGCTAAACTGTGGAGAGAGGAGGATGAGAACAGCGTGGCTGTGTGTGGGTAAATAGACCGGAAGGTCTCAGCAGAGAGCAAGAGAGACCCGCTGCTGTCGTTTACAGGCCACGGCGAGAGTGTGTTAGCTCAGAAATGAGTTATAATTCTGCTTAAGGAGAAAGAATTATAAAGCTTTAATTATATAATTATAAATTATTTAGTGTGTGCATTTGACCTTGTGCCAACATTTGGCAGGCGCATATGAGTAGATGTGCTAAAAAACTGTTTCTATTTAAAGTTAGTAAATGACCTAAAAGGGTTTATTTCAGATATCGGTTAAAGTTAGTGTTTACGCATTCCAGCGTGTCCACATTGACATGCAGGTCAAAGGAAATACCTTACAAGGATACTTTTAGGAGCCATTTTAATAATACGAGCCTGAAAATGACTTCTCAGCTAGCCGTATATGTGTTCGGCCACGGCTGAGTGCCGGCTGCATCGCCGTCACACTGCTCCTCATCTTTTCTCATGACACTCTGGAGTATCTCTCAGCTCAGGTGAGAAGATTCTCCCCCTTCATTTGTCTCTCTTCCTTTTCATTTCCTCAATTTCCTCAGTCCTTCCTCTCCTTCTCACTAGCTTTGTCATGCCTCCTCATGCTTTTCTGGCAGCTCCTGAAGATCCTATATTAAGCGGAAAATGTGAAAAATTTGACAGTGCGAGTCAAAAACTTTTCACATTTTCATATTTCACATTTCAGAATCTCAAGAGGTTTGGGCACTGAAGTTAAAGGTTGCTTACAATAACACATGGAGACATGGAACCTCCAAGACCTCTGTGTGTGTGTGTGTGTGTGTGTGTGTGTGTGTGGAATGCATTATTGAGTGCAGTGAGATAAAACCAGATCGTTAGCGTTCTTGAGCTCCATTATCACGACTGTCAACCATCTCCTAATTAAGCACTTCATGTGTACAGACACACACAAGGACTCAATTCTTTTTTTTTTTTGTGAATGCCCCCACACATTCCTTCTCCCTTTTAATAAAATGGCAATTGGTATTAAAACCTTTTTTCAGTATCCTGTCATTACTGTATGACTAGCTTTCCTTTTGAGGCACATACTGTCACTCGACAGACATCCACTTTCTCTCAGAACAGGAGAATACCTGACTGAATATGATGCAGTAAGAATTTAGCATGTTTATTAAAGGGTTGTGTAGGACTGCAATGCAATTAAGAAGTCCCGATTCAATACATTCACCACATTCGTATCAGTCTGAATATACCTCACATAACTCAATACTGACCCAGATCCAGAGCTCATATAATAATCTGTGTGTGTGTGTGTGTGTGTGTGTGTGTGTGTGTACAGTAGAAATAGACACTTCTAGCTTGAAGGAGTTGTTCTTTTGATTGTATTATAGATTTACTGCTTTAGATGCATGTAGTTGCTGCACTCCTCTTGTGATTGGGTTTTAAATAATACATTTCAGGGCACTGGAACTGATTTGCAGCACGAGTTCATCCAGTCAGTTCTAATTAGTTTCACGTGCATATCCTCATACTTGAGCTTTTGTGTCTGCCTACTGTTCACTCAGAACAGCGGTTTTATCCTGTAAATAATTATACAGTACAAAGCTGTGTAATTAACATTTAATTACAACACACCAAATGTAAAAAGTGGAATTCTCTTTACTCTCTGATTTTGTTTTCTGAACATTTGAGGCCATTCTGACACTTTTAGATAGCGACCCATGTCAAATAACAGTTTTAAGTTTCAGTGTAAATGTTAAATGTAAAAGTTAAATATAAATGCTAAATATAAATATTAAATAGAAATATAAACGTTGCATATAAATGTAAATATTAAAAAAACTAAACTGAACTAATATGTTTCGTTCGTATGCTGATTGATCCTACCTGAGTGTGTGCCTCATGGGAAAACCCGGTGCTGGTTGGGTTGCCAGGTTTACATCATACTGTGCTAGATTAGGAACAACATAGCCGGTGTAAATAGCAGGTCCGCAGGTGGCCGTGTTATTTGTTTGGGGTCGGGACGCTCATTTGGGATTGCGATGTCATCATTACAACTGTTAAATCCTTAAATTAAACCCCAGGTGTACAGAAGTACAGAAGTAGGTACACAGTGAATTAACTAAGCGGCTCATCAAAACACGATTTCATTGCTTATACTAAATGTAATTTAAACAAATCTCTAATCTACCAGTTTGAATCATGTGGAGTGAATGTGGTCAATTAACATAGTATTAACGTGATCTAATTAGATGATAAATATTCAGGAGCATGTTTCTACTGACAGTACGAAATTACTAGCGGGAAATTAGCTTAATCACGTGGTATGGCCAATGCTGTGTACTGGGCAGCATCGCCGTTTATATTTTTATTTATATTTAAGATTTAGATTTAACAGTTTTAAATTTCAGTGTGAATCTTAATATACTGTATATATGTATCATTTAAATTAAGATTGTATTGAGTTTAATTGAAATTTTAATTTAATTTATAAATTTGTGCCTAATGAGCGAGCCAGAGGCGACAGGTGCCAGGAAAAACTGAGAGGAAGAAAGCTTGAGAGGAACCAGACTCAAAAGGGAACCCATCCTCATCTGGGTGACACCGGATAGTGCCATTATAAATAACTTAGCTACCTGACAATGTAATAATAATTCATATTATAGGTCAAAAGATCATTTGCCCTGTCTGCTGATGATGCCACTAATGCTACCGTAGTAACAGGTACAGTGGGACTGGTGCTAAAATTGGAGTTTTATGTAGCGAACACAGACGAGCGGAATACTACAAAACGTCCCATTGCGGTTATACTAAATATCAGCACTCTTGGAACGCTGCTCATCCAATCAAATTAGTGGACTGGAACTAAATGTTGTATAATTTTGTATAACTGCTCAGCTTGGACGGGAGTTTCATTCTAACCATTTATTGTTTCCATAGTAACAGCTCAAACACAGGGACCGGCGTAGCAGACGCGCTACATAATCTAAGACTAATAATAAACGGATTTAAAGCAACGTTCTGTTGTTTAACAAAGAAAAACATATAATTGTTGATGTGGTGATTTTTTTGTTGTTGTTACATCTACGTAACGTTTATGGAAGGATTTTCGAGTGTCAGCGCTTTGTTTCAGTCATGGTACCTTGCAAAGTTTCCCAGGACAGGAAAGTCTTCAGGACAGAGGAGTTTACGCTTTTCGGTTTCTCTTTCCTGGTTTTGTTCAATTTTTTTTTTAAATAAATACATACGTTTGTGTGCATTTTGTCATTTATTGTGATTTACATAGACATAAAGCTTCCACTATATAATGAAAACGTCAGATTTATTTCAAAATTGTTCTTTGTGCTAAGTGCTAGTAATTAATTTAATATAGAATAGTATTCTTCCAAAGAAAATTCTCTGAACAAGTCCATTAAAAATATTCCAGTGTTTCCATTAAAAAAAAAAAAAAAAAAAGTGTACAAGAGTGTGTGGGAATGTTTGGACATGTAAACTGAAATGAGAGGCAACACTCAGCGATGCGCTGTTGTTTCATGTTAGGAGTTGCTAGGACACAGGAATGTTTGTGGTTGTATTAGATTATACAGTGTGGAGGAGCTCTATTGAAGATGAGAGAGCAGGCTGTCAAATCTAAGAGCTCAAGAGCTTTCCTTTCATCTCCATTCAAACTCTGAACTGGAGTCTAGGTCAAACCAGTGGCTTTGGTAGCGTGAGCGATGCCAAATGGAGCACACCAATCACTATCTCCAGTGCAACGGCCAATACACAAGAAAAGCCTGTATCTTGACATTTAGAAACTAATTAAAGGAGAGAATGAAGTGATCTTACAGAGGTCAGCAGCTCATTACCAACAGAAAGTATCCCTCTCTTTTTCCACACAAAATGCAAATATGTCATGCTCTGCAAACACACCGCAATTCTGCAGAACTTCAATCCGTCAAATATAAAATGGTTTCATTGACAATTCCTCAGCAGCTAGCATACTAATGTGACTGATACTTTCCTTGTGCTAATTTAATACTTGTAAGTAAGTATGCACATAAAGTACGCAGTCAATTTTACACCCCGTCCATCCTTCAGGTTTCTTATGCTACACCAGGGCTAGTGTGAGTGCCACTCGGGGAGTTGTAAAACAAGACTGCACATTTAATACACCACAAAATTCACTTTCTTTCATACTAATATCACCTTTCCTCATCTTTCCTCATCCATCTAGCAAGCTACAACCATCACGTCTGTGTTCTGATAGTGCTCTTACTGACTATTATTGACTCCATCTACACGTCCAGCACCTCTTTTGCAAGCATCCCCAAGTAGCTTTTTTTTTTAATTATCAAAGAAACAACACTAATGCTTAAAAGAAAATGAGTAAATGTCATGACTTTTTGCCTATAATATATCTTGCATACAGTGTATCATCATTTGAGTCAATATAATGCCTTTGGCAAGCTTGATTTTATGCATGTCTTTAATCTCATTCTTCATTCACTGAAATCTAGAGCGATAATGTATTGGTTGTCCTCCTCCTGGTTTTTCTTTGAGAGAGAAATGATGAATTATAAATACTACGCATCCCACCTAAGGCCTAATGAATACAGATAATAAGGGTAAATACTTGCCTCCTACTTGCCTCCACAATGATGTGACCAGCCAAATGGATTCTCTCCTCCTGCTATTATTCTGTCTAGGGCTTTGAGCCATGAACGATACGCAGAATACCTGAGTCCACAGTGAGAAGGCTGACCTTTGCACTCATGAGCCATTACAAGGTATGCCAATTCACAGGCCTGATGATTATCATTATTATTTCCGCTGGACTGCTGAAAAGACTGACCCGGTAAAGACATGTTCACTCACTGATTGAGGGACTGCCATTGTTGAACACAGTCACTGAAGATATACACCTAAAATGTGAATAAACTCAGAGTAGTGTACTTAGGGATGTAAAGACAAAAATGCTCTGAATCAGAAAATGGGTCCAACAGTCTGAGACACAGACCCATCAGTTTACAATCCTAGATCTGTTTCAAGTCAAAAAGAAAAATGGTTAAAATCCAACTCTGCTATGGAAAATCGATGCACACACCCTGGTTCGTATGTGAGAGAAAGAGAGAGTGAGAGAGAGAGAGAGAGTGGGGGGGAATCTTAAGTATTAAATCAAAACTTGGGAACTACTTCAGATTCAGCAAAAGCTCAGCAGGAAGTCTCACTGCTACAGCACCTGAAAGTAGACAGAAAGTATTCACCCCCTAGGTCTTCTTGCTGTATTGTAGCATCAACTTTAAGTATATTAGAATGTTTTTTCTGCTCCTTTTCGAAGTGACTTGCTACGTAATTATAGAATAGAATTATAAAAAAAATAATAAAGTCTAAAAAGACATAATGTATAAATATTCACCCCCGACCCCCCCCCGACCAAAA
>CM040983.1:24090021-24105413 GCA_022985145.1 Pangasius djambal | reverse complement strand
CAGGGTTCATATAATATGTTCAATATTAGAGACTATGTAACAAGAAATACAAAATCCATTTTAACAAGCAAAGCAACAAAGCTTATTACTTATCTGGATTTACTTAAGTGGAATTTGAAGGCAGTGGAACTCTGACAGTGTTTGGGAGAAGGGCGCCATTTCAGTTAAGTCTCACTCCGCACATAGAAAAAAATATTATAGAATTATTAGGAGATGAAAAATATCATGCCAGCACACCAGCCCAGTGTCTGCGGCTCAGGGGAGCGGGGTGAGCGGCACTGCTGCAAATCAACTGCGACATATTGATTGGGATAACATAGAAGGCAGATTAAACATTGCGATAGAATACTGTTTGTGTTTTTTCGCACAGCTAGCATCAAATCTGTGTTCTCAGGATCAGATTATGCTATGGGCTAGCTAACCTAATTACCAAACCTACAAACTAGTTACATTTACTCTTAATTCGATAAACAAATTTGAACACGGCGAGGACTTAATTTCAGTAAGATTATCACACATATCATTACGATTTTAGATAAATGAATATGGGTGGTTAATGCACCAACATTAACTTAACTTAAAGTGATTTTGAGCACAGCTGTTTATATTCGCCTTAAAGGTCTGTTAATAACCCGCCTGATCGGAATCCTAATGAAATTTATATCCGATCAAAAGAGCTGGGTAAATTTATAAAAACAGATTAACTAGAATTATAACAGTCTTACTTTCAGTCTTACTTTCAGTCTTACTTTAAGTCTTACTTTCACTATCAGAACCTGTTATATGTTTTGGTCACATTGCACTCCTTTAAAGCAGGCCAGTAAGGTAAGGTGATTCATGTGGCAAGGTGGATTTATAATGCTGATCAACTTCATTATGGCCATAAACTGTATTTCTTGCTGTCAGTTCAATAATCACACTTGGATGAGGTTTTGCCGAGATGAAATGAATTTTAAACCCATTAAAAACACAAGCATCTTGCGCCAGATGATGCCTGTTAAAGAGGAAAATTGATCGGCTCTTACTTTTTTCCTACAAAGCACGGCTGAATCTTGTTTATGTGACAGTGCAGTTCGGTTCCCGAGTTTGAGATGCGTTTCCGGATCGCTCACCCCTGGCTAACCCCTGACTATAAGTGATCGGAGTTTGTAGACTCAAGTATAGAAGCATTAACTAGTAGTCAAGTTCATTCAATTGCATCACCTGAAGCAATTATTTAAATAAAAAAAATTAAAAATGAATGTTTCCCACAATCCCCAGTCAGCTGACTACTTGGAACTTGGAAAAACCTGACCTCTGACAACTGGAAAGTTGGGAACTCGAGCAACTATGGTCCACAGTCCACAGTAAACAGAATTCCCTTTCCATTATTCTCTACTCAATAAAACCTTGATAGGTAGCTATTTGTGTTGTGAAATGGTGTTTTGACATCTTTGTAAGTTTAGATGTAACGTACTTCATTGATTTCAGCCCAGTTTTACTAATGAGATAAAACCATTGTGATGGATTATTTCTATGAGTAAAGATGAGCAAAACAGTTGACCTACATTATACGTCGTTTCTGATTGGCACTGGAATGTGTTTAGATAGGAACTTGGGAAAATTGACGTGGAACTCTACGCTCACAGCCACCTGATTGCTAATCATATGCACGCGCTGCTCATCAGAAACAGGCCTATGTAAAGTATGATAAACTGTGGACTGTTTAGTCGCTCTTTGTGCCATCTTGCTCCAGCTTCATTGTCTGTGACAGTACTCAGCTTAATTTCCTCATTTCCTTATTTCTGCCTCTCTGGGTGATAACACCTGTTTGTACATCATCCAACCATCTTCCATTTATCAACAGTTCCGGGAACAGACAGGAACTACTGAGACTGAGACAACACTAGACAGAAACCAAGACCAAGAACTCACTTATCAACAGCTCCATCAATGAGAATATATGGAAAGTAGTATTTATCAACAGCTCTGTCGCTAGGGTGTGGTGAGGCAGTACTTATCACTGAAAACTCAAGCAATATTCAAACAATTTGTCGTTAGCACAAATTTGGGTTCAGATCTTTGCTGTCATAAGAAACCCTGCATCAGTGCCTCTAAAAAATATCCGAAATTGTCAGAAATGTCAGAAATTCAAGTTCTTACATGCAAATCACAAATCACTGATTATATGATTAGCTTGTCAATTGTCTGTATAAAAAGATGCTTCATAAGACACATACTTTACTTCCTCTCGCTTTCTCAGACTTATCCACTTTTAGCAAAAAAAAAAAAAATTGCAGTAATTACAAACACAGACAGCAAAGAGTAGGCATGAACCAGCACAGCATTACTGTCTCTCAGAAGTAATGTGCATGCAGTTTAGAAGATCTCTAGGGAGCAGGTAGACTAAATGGTAACAGAAGATGCGGTGAATGCAGGATTTTAGATTTAGCACAGAGTGTTAGCATCACATGGGGTCCTGCTGGAGCAGTGCCTAATGGTCTTTCTCCCAGAGGCAATAATGCTTTCACCGCTCTAATCACAAACCTCATTAGACTGAACACAGAAGCATAGTCGTATATACGTCCTCACCACACAGCCGCACACATGCACATAATGCTGTTTAGAGCGCTATGCCGATCATAATTAAACGCCTCCAACGATCATCATGGTGTTGTTCAGCCCAGATCGATTACTGTGTCTGTGTCATTATGTATGTCGATGCCATTTATGCATGGAGCCATGAATTTTCTTTTCTGATTCTGAAGTAAATTATGCCAACTCAGTGTCTCTTGCAGATCATTGCAAACATACTCTTATGTTTACACTTATGTTTACACTGTCTCAGCTACTTGTATTGTACTCTTGTACTCTTTGCACTATTGTCACTGGATTCACTTTCTAACAGAACTGTGTACTGGTCGGCGCTGCACTGGGACTTACTGAGCCCATTGTCTCTGCCAGTAGTCATTGTACTGTCTTGTGCTGTCTGCACATGTTTGCACTTTATGTATAAATTATGTAGTCCCTGTAGTTCTGTGTAGTTCTGTGTTTGTCTTATGTAGCACCTCGGTCCTGGAGAAACGTTGTTTCGTTTCACTATGTACTTGTATATGGCTGAAATGACAGTAAACTCCACTTGAACTTGAACTTGAAACATGCATGTAGTATGGCCACAACATACAACTCTTATTACCAAAGAGGTTTCTACAGCTCTAAAGTGTCGTAAGGTTTGCATTTGGTCCAGCTCCAACACCACCCTCTCTCTGTCCTGTCTTTGCCCTCAGCCTCCTTAACAACAAGAGGTTTGGAAGGGTTGAGCAAAGTCCTTCCTGACCAACCCACAAAGTGCAGATTCTGAATTTTAGCAAGCCTGTTTGGAACTTTAATGAGCTACTTGCACAAACATTTCCGCATTATATTAATCACGGTTACTCCGTTTCTGGTTCATTCTCTACAGTTGTAATTGTGGTATTTTTTACTCACTGTCTGCAAGACAGAAGAAGAAGATTAATGTCAGTGACATTCACTGGATATGTAATAATTCTTGCAAAGTTCCTTCTAGCAAGCTAGAGAAATGCTTCAACCTCTATGCTTCGTTACACATAAACAACTATGAAGGTAAGATAATACCTATTAACTCTGTTAATACCTATTAACAGAAACGAAGACCCAAGCTAATGTTAGCACACACAGTTCAATGCAATGTAGCTTGTGCTGTTGCTAATGGGCTGTCTTCAGTTGAAACTTGGTACTGCCAATAATATTAGTTTCTAGACACATATATTAAATTATTACATAGGATTACATAGGATTATTATTTTTTTTTTTTACGAATTAGAATCATGCGTTGTGGTCAGATGACACCAATATTTAACTTGTTGGCCATTTGTCACACTTAAAGGTGTACTACATGCAAGCTAAAGCACCGGATTCTTTGGGACTGTTTTGTGGCTGGTGGTCTAGCGGCTTTTGTATAGATTGATGGGATTATAAATTATTATAATTAAATCTGAGGACTTTGAAATGTTTCGTTGCCTAATGTATGCAAGATTTTGTGGCTTTAGTTGATTTAGAAGATTATTTTACATGGAGGCTCTGTGCGTCTCGATGTTTATCACGATTTGACATGTTTCAGCATGTGTTCAGTTAAACTTTCTAAATCCTTTTCACAGACAAGAGTGCGGAAAAACAGCAGAGCTGACCGGGATATGTCCCTATTAATCCCTTTTTTCACAGGCTTATATAAGAGCAGGTGTGTGGAGGATAAACGTAATCTAATAATGGAATGAGATTTACAGTAATTCCAAATTAAAACCCAACTAAAACATCCAATTTCCTCAGTCTAGCCTGGATCCCCAGGGCTTCTAGATTTTGGCGTGGACGTTTTGTATGTGTTGTCTTGGCACTGCAGTGCTCTATTACTGCTGTTTGCCGTGATCTTTGGCATTGTTGCCCTCATAAGAGCTTAATAGCAGAAGCTAGGGCTTAACGACATGAGGGGCTCTTCTGTGTTTGATCTCATAGGTCGAACCTACCATTTGGCGGGAGCTCTATGCTTATAGCTTGAGGAACTGACAATAACGATTTAATCAATACAACAGCTGAAATGAAAGCGTTTCCAGTAGCAGCGTAACATTGGTATTGCACTGATTTTTCCATGATTTAAATTTAGATCCATTCCTCCTTTTGGGGGATATTGAGCTCTCCAAATTCTGAAATGTCACCAATTTTGTGTCTTTAATGTAGTATCTTGCGCATTTAATTTAATATCTTGACATATACGACTGCATCTCATGCAGTTTAACCGTGTAGGTGTTTATTTAACACGTTATTGTATTGTGTGTTTACATACAGTAAAGGTGACTGCTACTTTTTCCAGTGGTGCTGAGGGACTGCAAATTACTGCTAAAGACATGCTGAAATGGAAACATCTCTCACTCTCAATATTGTCCTTGGAGTCCTTGGTGATGTACACACTTCCTTAATGAATTAATAAGACATATGAGGCATGTTAGAGCAGGGAAATCAAAACAACTAAACTGTCCTCCAGGACTGCAACTGGCACTAATCCTGAAGCTATAAGAGCACTATGTGTGTGGGCCATCTTGTGAGGATTGTGTATTTGCAGTGTCTTGATCTAAGTGTTATCAGAAAAGTCTGTAGTCTGTTCTAACTGCTCCTCCCAGCCCTCCATTATAAGCTCCCTAAAGGCCCGGACCATAATGCAATTCTCTCCTTCTGAGCATCCCTCATCATTGTTTGCAGAGACGATACCTTCCTGGTGTGTGGGCTGCAGATTTGCACTCAGTCCCTCTGTCCGTTCTCTCTCAATATAACTCTCTCTCTCTCTCTCTCTCTCTCTCTCTCTCTCTCTCTCTCTCTGCCCCACTGATGAGTAAAGCTCAGCGGGGTATTTTGTCTCAGACCCTGACCATTAAATATGCCATAATGCTGTTTCGAAAACCCATTAATCTCTCTCACACATCTATTGTCTCTGTGTTTCTCATGCTCTCTCGCTATCTCTCTGTCCCTCTCAAATAGGGTGATGTGGCTGATTGCATGTGCTGACTCATATTTAGAAATGTGTGTGGTGGTTCAGTTTGGCTCATGGAATAAAAATGATTAAAACCACTCTAGAACAAAATCCTATAATAAGGCCCTACAACACTAACTCACATGGACCATCGTGTTTTGTTTACTACTTTCACTGGGCATACTACTTGCACTGGCTATCTCGTGCTTAGCAATATAAATATTATTTATGCACATAAATCTCCACATAAAACTCTCCACATGCTCCAAATCATCATGCTGTTGATTGTGTGAGACTGAATATGAAGCAGGGGATTGAAATGACTATTAAAACATTTTTTTTTATGTCTTGTGAGAAAGAAAAATGGTATGCTGAAACATACATATACTAAACATGGGCATGATGAGTGCTGTACTGAAATGTATGTGTGTGTGTGTGTGTGTGCAGTTGAGTGCCTTGATGATTAGTCTGTTGGTTCAGTTATTTGCTCTGCTATCAGGCATAATATATGCTGAGCACTGTGCAGTACTCTAGCTAAATGAGCTAACAGATAGAGGAGAGACCAAGACCTACATTTCGTGGCTACTGAGCTGCTTCAGAAGGTACAGACAAACATAGACACACACACACACACACACACACACACACACACACACACACACACACACATACACTTAAGTGTTCTGGCTTTGACACTGTGGCAGTAAACAAAAGGTAGAGCACTTATGAGTGAATGTTAAACAATGCGTACCCTCCTGTCCTTTCGCCATGGTTTATGTGACAGTGTGGTGAATCAAAGTAACAAAATTCATTTTCTCTCTCTCTCTCTCTCTCTCTCTCTCTCTCTCTCTCACACGCAACCACACACACACTCACCCTGGCTTGCGCACTGCGCACGAAAGCATGGTAATAATGAAAGAGAGAACCACAGGGATTAAAGCTTTTCTGTACTTCATTATCCCAGCTGTGAGAGTTTATTCAGGTTTTACCACAGCTCAGGAGAGCTTCTCACAAGTCTGCTACTAAAAGGGAGGCTTTTAGTCATTCTTATTTCTGAGTTCACGTGAATTTACTAAATACGCGTGCACACACACACACACACACACACACACACACACACACACACACAATATCAATGTCAAAACCTGAACACAATCTGGGTAAAAAGCTACCTCTCAAATCTCTCAACTGATTATTGATTTATTCATCTTAAAGCACATTATTAGGTATCATGAATTATGATCTAACTACAGTGAAATAAATGGTGTGAAGTTACAAAAAAGAATAATGTAAGAGTCTAAGGGGTCCTGGGTGTTCAACGTGATATGGCACTATACAAGAATGCCCTTAAAGTCATGCAGTATAACCCAGATTTGTGTATAAACCACTCTATTCATCCATCCATTTTCCGTATGGCTTATCCTACACAGGGTTGCACTCGCATAAAAAAATTATTACAAGCATTTTGAAGATATAACTTTTGAGAGGTTTTATCTTTTATTTCTATTATTTCTACCAGGTAGAATCATCATACTGTGCTGAAAAAAAAAAGAAGTTTTTCTCTCCACAATGATCAGGGTCAAGTTTCCCAAAAGCAGCACAAATCTCATTAAATGACAGTAGCACACTCTCTCTCCCAGTTAAGATGGCCTTAACTTTGCAGTGCTTTTGGGAAACTTAGCCCAGAGTAACACGAGCTGCCTTGTCATATAATGTGGCCTTTAGGGGCAGTAAGCTAGTGCAATGCTGTTGAAACTGTAACGTATTTAGTGTAAGGTTAAAGATACGTGCTGAGATTTGTGCAGGTTTGTCACGAGAGCTGGACATAAGAGAAGCGGTACATCAAGGTGGTCATTTTGATTTTTCATTTGGTTCGAGTTCAGCACTTCCACTAACCAAATGATAATGATAATACTTTTCCTAAAATCATCACAGTAAGACTTCAGTCTCAGCCCCAGGCAGCCACAGACTGATGACTGACCTGCTTAGACTAATTGTTTAATAAAAATAATATGGAACAGAGAGCGAGTCCTGCTGCCATCCATCTACTGTCACTTCTGGTCTCCCCAGAGGACCTGTGTGTGTGTGTGTGTGTGTGGGTGTGTGTGTGTTTTAGAGAGAGATAAAAAGGGTAGAGCCTGGGTCTGGGGAATGCTCTGTGAGACATGCAGTAATTAAATCAACAATGAAAGATTTCCGGGGACGAGACCTCTAAAATTTAATTTTCTTTTACAAGTCCACAGCAGGGGCGATCTCAGAGATGGAAAACTGAGTTTGACAAAGGCTTACGTCTGATAGGAACAAGAGACAAACAAAAGAAAGATACTGCAGTAAGGTTTTACTGTAAGGTCCACAAATCAGCAATACGTTAATCATTTACTAATGAGTTCATAATGATGAATTACTACATGCATTAAATCCTTCAGGAAATGATGAAGTGTATACGTTTAACAGCTATCTGAGTCATACAAGAATTTCTGATCTCCTCTAGTTTTGCACATCTGTCACACTAAATGATTGCCGATCATCATATAAAGCGTAATAAAAGATGAGGAGGACATGAGGAAACACAAAACACAGTTTTCAAAATAATCGTTTAATTTATTGCTATGAAACACCTATATCACCCATGTGAAAAAGTAATTGCCCCCTAAGCTTAATAATTGGTTGTGCCACCTTTAGCAACAACATCCTCTTCCAGTAACTGGAGATCAGTCTTTCACATCACTGTGGCGGAATTTCAGCCCACTCTTCTGTGCAGAATTGCTTTAATTCAGCCACATTGGAGGGCTTTCGAGCATGAAGTGCCCATTTAAGATCCTGTCACAGCATCTCAAATGGGGTTCGCGTTAGGACTCTGTCTAGGCCACTCTAGGCATCACCTTCATTTTGCTTCTTTTGAGCCATTCAGAGGTGGATTTGGTTTTGTGCTTCGGTTTGTTGTCTTGCTGTATAGCCCAATTGTGCTTGAGCTTCAAATCACGGATTGATGACAGTACATCCTCCTTCAGGATTTTCTGGTAAAGGGCAGAACTCAGGGTTCCGTCAATTATGGGAAGTCACCCAGGCTCTGAAGCATCAAAGTATCCCCACACCATCACACCACCATCACCATGGTTCACTGCTGATATGTTGTTCTTATTGTGGAATGCTGTGTTAGCTTTAAGCCAGATGTAACGGGACCCATGTCTTCCAGAAAGTTCCACTTCCCACTCATCAGTCCATAGAACATTGTCCCAAAAGGCTTGGGTGTCATCAAGGTGTTTTTTTTTTTTGGCAAATGTGAGATGAGCCTTTATGTTTCTCTTGGTTAGCACTGGTTTTCACCTTCCAACTCTCCCATTTTTGCCCAGTGTCTTTCTAATGGTGGAATCATGAATGCTGACCTTATCCGTGGTAAGCGAGGCCTGCAGTTCCTTAGATGTTTGTCTGGGTTTTTTGTGACTTCTTGGATGAGTCATCGATGGCTCTTGGAGGAATTTGGTAGGCCGGCCACTTCTGGGAAGATTCACCACTGTTCCAAGTTTTCTCCCTTTGGAGATAATGACTCTCACTGTGGTTCACCGAAGTCCCAGGGAATTAGAAATGGCCTTGTAACCCTTTCCAATAACTTTCTTTCTTATGTCTTCCAGAACTTCTTTTAATCACTACATACTGTGCTGCTTGTTGAGACCTTTTATTGTTGGAAAGGTTCTATTAAAGTGATGTTAAGATTCACCAGGACCGGCACTATTCAAGCCTGGGTGTGTCTAGTCTAATTGAACCCCATTATTGATTAAATGTTGTTTAATAAATAATTGGTTGATTAAATAATTGGTTGGTTATTTAATCAATAAATGATTGACTGAGTAACTAAGGAGGCGATTACTTTGTCATACAGGGCCAGTTGAATAAATATTGAACACCCTTTTTCCTTCAATAAATGAAATGGTAATTTAAAAACTGTATTTTATGTTTACTCACTTGTCTTATTATTATTTAATGATCATTATTTTATTTATATATTTTTTGAAAATCTGAAACAATTAAGTATGACACATGCATTCTGTTAATTAATATCATTACTTAAGCAGTATTATTTCATTTACATTGTCTTATTCTATACAGTGTAGCTTGACAAAAATCTGTAGGCTATTTAAGTAACTTGGGACAATTTTCAGTGTGAAGCAACATCACTAACAGGTTGTAGATATCAATCAACAAGCATAGCAGGGTTAGCATGGACAATCAGCACAAACCTCACTCTACATTTATATGTAGACTTATAATTAATTCAAAAGTGAAGTATTAAAGTAACATTTACGATCAGTGGTACTACTGGAAGACAGCGAGTCAAGCAATTCTGTGATTGATTCTGGCAATTCATTCAGCTACTGTGCTCAGCTAAATTTAAGTGGTTTAAACAAGCAGCATGTATTACAAGTAAATATCTGGGGTAAAGCGAGCTAAACGAACTTTTTTGGGATATTTTAAATGCATCAATCATTTTTGCTGCCGATAACCATGCTTTTACTGTATAAACTCTTAGAAATGATTTTTTTGAACTCTGGGGAGACATGCTCCCATTTAATCAAGACCATCTTTATTTATGAGGGATTTATGAGTTGGAAAACTGGTTTTCCTTGGTTTTTCCTCAGTTCAGTTCAATCACCATTTAAACTTAGCCATGCATGGTAAAGCATACTTTGACTAGGCATTTGGGATAACTAAAAGCTCCTAGCTAGAAAACAATGTCTTCAAGAGTGGCTTGATGGGGAGAAAATAAAAAGAAGTGACTCACTTGATAAATTACATCCTCCGTCAGATCCATTTGTCTATGCATATATAACTTTTCGCACAACTGCAGATCTGCTATTAGATGTCACATATATAGCATTTTTGGAGAGGAAGGTACGTTACTAATAATAAGTTACTTATTACTCTCAACCCACCAGAACCACTACCAGTTGCATAGCACAATAAAACAAATAAACAAAGTTGTAGTTTTGTGTATTTTCATTTTCATGTTTTTAGCTATGGATTTTTTCAGTATCAGTATCAGTTTTTCAGTATCAGAACACTCTATATAGTCTAAAAGGACAATGACTGTGAAATTTGTACATTAATGACTGCAATTGCCTTTTTTCTTCCATGCTTTAGTTTGTACTTATCATGCTTATAGCTACAAGGTTGCCATTACCCGTTTGATTATTCAGCATGCATTATTATGGTGGATCAGTGTATTAACAATAGCCAATATATGTCTTGTTTGGTATGTGTGTTCGTTGAATGATTTCCTGAAAGATGAGAGCAAGAAATTTAGGTAGGATGCCATTATATGCATGTGTTTGTATTTGGGACTGATGAATGCCATAGGCAGAGAATGCAGTTTACACCCTGCCCTAAGACCACGTTGACTGAAGCAAACACTTTGGGGTCAGCCCAGTTAGAAAGAGTTAAAACTCATAGGACACCAATGTATCTTTGATTCGAGTCATCCATTAAGAGTCACTCAGGAGTTCTCATCAACCAAGAGCTTCAGAAGGTCCCTTCACCCCCTCAACATCATGAGATCATGCTTGCTCTGAGACTCAAGACTGGTTCCTGCAAAGCCTCTGACTCGCTCCGCCGTGAACTGCCTCTACAGACCCGACCAAACCTTTAACTAATCAGCATAGTTGGGAATCCCCTCCAGAATGACAATGTAACAAGAATCCCTGACCAAAGAGATAACGCAAACGCAAGTACAGTACCTCCAGATTCTCGCTGAACTGGTGCATTCAATTCAAATTTTAAAGCCCTTCTAAAGTGTTTTTCTTAGATTAGTTTCTATGTATTAGAATAGTCTAATAAAGTCTTGTCTGATTTTAAAGGCACGTGTCTTGTGTTCCATGCTTACAAGTTAATGTCTTAAACTGCCAATCTTGGTACTGTGCTCTTAGCGTAGTGTTTTCGCTATATTTAGGATATTATTGCCGGTGGCCACGGAGGTAATATCCCATGCAGAATTAATAAATGCAGTAATTTCAACTTATCACTGGACGAATCAGCTGTTGAAATGTTAAGCTTGCAAAATGTCCCCCTCTGAACTGATCTGCTAGTTTCCCCTCCATGCTGTTAATACTTATAATAATGTCGTATAATATAGTCATCTCAGATAAAGCATTTGAACCTCTCCAAATTCACCAGAGTGAATCATCACCTTCTGCAAATCATCTAGTGTTTATTTTGTATTGTATTATGCGGGAGAGCTGTCCCCCTTTTTTCTGGGCGATATAATTTAGTTGGCTAATGTTTGCCAGCCTGAGCTCATCCAGCTCAAACTGAACAGCAGAAACACAGGAAGCAAAGATGCCACGTATCAAAATATAGTACAGCGCAAAAGAAAATACTACCTGAAACACCTGAAATACTACCTGAAAAGAAAATGATATTTGTCTTTCCAGAAACTGTTTATTTGCTTGAAGCAACTCATATAAATAGAAGTAAACATTAACTTAATTATTACAATATTTTTATGGAGTATTTATGGAGCTCCCAATAATACCATGAAATAATGCTCACAATTCTCACAAGCTTCATCAAGGACTTTTTGCCTCAGGCGGTCACAGTTTATGGTCAATCTCTTCTGCTTTTCTATTTACTACAATACATGTACATATGACAATGACAATTTCTTATAAGATCTTTCTGTCCCCCACAATACAGTCTACTGGGTTATTATGCTGACAATATGCTGTCAGTGCGATAGTACTATAGCAATTTTCAGTCTTTCTTCTTTGTAATTGCCATCTAAGTCGCCAATATATGTCTTAAACTCCACCAATAACAAAATCTGGTAGGATAAATTCTAATTAAATTGAATTATTAAATTGAATCGGCTCAGCTACATTTCCAAACTGGAATGAATCAAGGAACGGTTTGGGAAATAAACCTCTGTTTTTTCCGACTCAAACCTTCTCTTTTGTAGCCACAACCCCTAACTCTAAAATAAATTCCACTGACCCCCTTGGCACAGATTTATTTTCTGACTTTAATCCAACTATTCAAATACTAGCTTTTCTTCATGGTCAGGGTCAGTGGTTCCACTCTGAGAACGAGTGCGCTTGCCCACTCATAAAATATGATTAGCTTGTTAGAAAAGGCAAGAAAGGAAAACAAACAGGAAGGAAGAAAAAAAATTCTTGGATTGTCTACTATAGACTCAGCACTGTATATTAAAAACGGTGATAAACACACACACACCACCACCACCACCAGGAAATTAATCAACACATACAAGAATAGCATCAGTCCACAGCATGTAGAAGGATCCGGTACGGTGTGGATCATTCTTTTCATCTCCCTGCACAAGTCTACATTAATCTAGCTGTAGACTGTCTTCTGCGTAAAAGAGTAATGTTTATCTGGCCGTGGCAGCCCGGATAGCGCTGGAATTGTGGTGATGTTGGAATGAGGGTATGCCTGAGCCGAGAGAGTGGGGTGGATGGAGGGAAAGGGTGGAAGGTGGAATTGAATGCTTCAGCTGAGCTGAGAGAAGGCTGTACCTGGCTGATAACTCTTACAGTCGGATGCATTATTGTGCCATGGCAAACACCCGTGACGGAGGAAATAAGCAGCAACTACAAAAGAGACAAACAAATGACTCGACACTTCACTCAAAACTCTTCTCATCATACATGGCCTGCCTCTACAGAGTGACTTTCAAAGTCAAACAGAGTCGCAAAGTATTTGCGCGCTCGCTGCGTGGTCAAAATGAATGTGTTTAAGGTTGTTCTATAAAAACAACCCAAAAAAAAAAAGCTGAATACATAGTTAGAAAGCACATAAGGTAATTCCCCGTGAGCTGCTTTATTGATTTTACTGATTTATTTGCTGTGTTTTGTCCTAATAAACTGCACCGATCAATTTTGCCATAGTATTGGCCATTATATAGATGAGCAGTTTATTGACAATGTACTGCAAGGATGACACATGAGAGCACATGTCTGTAATACCGGTAGTGGAGGTGTTGTCGAGAAGTGGAGTAGGTTAAACAGAAGCAGCAGCAGCAGCAGCAGCGACAACAACAACTCTTCCTCTCTGAATCAGTCTTCATTCCTTGGCTATTTTCCTTAGCGCTTTTTGAAAATAATAGCAGCTACAAATCACGCTCCTGTCAGTGTGGCTCTGGAAATTGATGTTCTTTCATTTCAAAACAATGGAGAGCCTTATGAAATGGCTGATGATGCCATAATTCCAGTGGCTGACGTGTCTGCGGGAAGGGGGGGAAGCGGAGATGGCTTAAGGAAACCCAGCATGGGTTACAGCTAGATTCCTGAGCAGATAGCTTCAATCAGCTTCGGATGAGCTAGAATATATATACACTTACTTACACTGCACAGTGCAAATCAAACCCCATAAACACACCCTCACCTACTTCTACTCCCCTCTCCAATCCTTCCAGTGTGTGTTGTGTTTTCCCTCTGACTGTAGTTTTTTTTTGGGGGGGAAAAAAGGCTTACCGTGTGGTCCGTGGTGTTGAAATCTGTTCTTCCTGTCTTTATGATTTACAAGGCCATGCTTCATTGTAGCTGTCACAAAGCTTATTTAAATATGCAACAAGTGAATAAAAAAGCCAATTTTTAGACCACATTCTCGTAAGTCTTGTCATTAAACTTCACTCTGGCTGTGATTAATGTTCTCACCACTGGAGATCTATTAGCTCACACAGAGCTAACCACTCTCAAAATATGTGCAGCCGCAAATCGTTTTCCCCACATGCTCCTTTTGACAGCACTGTGTAATTGAAAAGTGATTGTCTTGGCTTAGTTCCTGTGTGTACCTGCCTCATTCCTGATTGTGTGTATGAGAGAGAGGACGAGAGAGAGAGAGAAGGGAAGAGAGTGATGGGAAAACAGTGCAGATGAAGCCATCGTGCTGGCTAACAGCCGAGCAGTCACTTCAAAGCCAGTGGGCCAGCGAACACACGTGTGACCAATGGGGCTTTCCTGCCTGTCAGAGAGGAAAGATGAGAGAGAACGAACGCTGGGGGTGGGCGCACCCAGCCATCCAACTAACCACCCACCCACCAACACACACACACACACACGTGCGCAAAATCTATCGCTTTCACTTTCCACCTCTATCTCTCTCTGTGCTGTCAGGGCTGAGGTTATGGTTGGCTGCTTCCTCAGCCATGGTGAAGTGTGAAGAGACAGATGGGAAAGTTACATCTGTCTGCCAGCACACAGCCTGGGCCTCACATACACACATTCACACACCACTAGGTCAGAGTCCAGTACACATGCGCACTCCCACATACTGTCCATCCCTTTTTATGCATGGTACACTGTGTGTGTGTGTGTGTGTGTGTGTGTGTGTGTGTTTATTGAGTGAAAGAGGACAGACTGTTTCTCTCTTCGCGCTCTTTTTATCACTTTAATAAAGGCTGTTTTGTGTAACTACAGACATCACTCCTCCCCTCTCCCTGATCTCACTCACTGCCTGTTTATTACACAATCAGTGTGCCATTCAACGGAAGCCTATCGATACCACACCAAGCGCCATATTGCAGCGTGCTTGGTGCACTCACACACTCAATCCAGGATCTTCGGAGTCCTACAGAGAGTTATTGGGACCATCAAGCTTATTATTGTACCATCTCTCACTGCATCGCTGCGAAGCCACAGGGTGTGTGTGTGTGTGTGTGTGTGTGTATGTGTGTGTGAGAGAGAGAAAGAGAGAGAGAGACAAAGAGACAGAGAAAAAAATGTGTGTGGTGCTTGGATGGCGAGAAGGAGAAACCACCTACAGAAAGACGTCAGGTCCTCTTATGAAACTATCATTTATCCCCTCTGTGTGTATGAACATGTTTACTATGATATGTATTATATAATACACCATGCATATATATATA
>CM040983.1:24040351-24077562 GCA_022985145.1 Pangasius djambal | reverse complement strand
TGTGTGTGTGAGAGAGAGAAAGAGAGAGAGAGACAAAGAGACAGAGAAAAAAATGTGTGTGGTGCTTGGATGGCGAGAAGGAGAAACCACCTACAGAAAGACGTCAGGTCCTCTTATGAAACTATCATTTATCCCCTCTGTGTGTATGAACATGTTTACTATGATATGTATTATATAATACACCATGCATATATATATATAAAAAAAAAAAAAATCATGATGTGTATAATTCCTGTTGGATTCTCTCTATTTTTTTCTTTTGTACTACTGAAAAAAAAAAAAACCTTTGTACTTCGATACTCAATTGCTTTTAATAATCAACTTCTGCAAGAGAATTTGAAATATTGTTACTGTAACTACAAAGCTTTCCAGCTAAAGGGTGAAAAGGAAAAATGGAGATTAATGACTATAATTATTTTCTTTTATAACTCAAGCATAAACCTATCGAAACCCATTTGATGTAGATTAAATTTCAAATGATCGTGAAATGTATTAAAACATTGAAAGTACTTTGAGGGCTCATCACCATGCCACCACACACCACCACAGACATTCCTGCGGCTTATTTCATGTATTAACACATTTTAGGGATATTTGGCACGAGTATGATAATGTAAGCTATACAGGGGTTATTTAATAATTTAATTTAAATTAGCGGTAATTATTAAATCAAAAGCTTGTTTAGTATTGGCACCTAAACACCCTGTCTTGCATAGCGTGCCCTTATTTTGTGTTGGAAGTCATACAGCGATGTTTTCAGGCTAGTAACTGAGGGAGTTTTTCTCTCTGGCGCACACACACTTCCTAACATTCAACCTAATTTCCTTTCTCCCTAAGTTAGTCTTGGCCAATCGGAGAGGGTGAAGGCTAGCATGTGTTTCCTCCGACACATGTGAAGCCAGACAACTGCTCAAGCTATGTCACAGGACAGCGTAACACACTTAGAGGAATGCTCTATCCGCCCTCTTCTACATACATGAGCTCACGGATGCCCATGATTGGCTAGTGTCGCTGTGATTGACAGGGTAGAGAAAGTATGCTATCCCTCCCACCCAGACAGCATGGCCAATTTTGATCTCTTGGCACCTGGCCACAGATAGCTATGGCATCATTGGGACTCAAACTTCAATCACCCTTTCTGTTGCGACCTCGACTGCTCGTTCTCTTTTGACAAAGCAACATGATGTAACAATGCTATAGGTTTCCAAAAAAAAAAAAAAAATGCTGCTGTTTCCTTAAACGAAGGCTTAAACTCCACACCATTACACATTTTGAGCTGAGATGTTTCAGCCACCTGAATGAAACTGAGTGTGTAAAGAATAGGAGTTGTCGATCATGTACAGTCACCCACTCTGTTTTGTTCTGTTCTGTCTAGATCATATTGCTTTTGAGGAAATAAAGCTGTATTCGACTGAAGGTCATAACTCGCAACCTCCAACTAAGAAAAACAAAAGTAAACACCCCCTCAACAAGGAATGCCTACTTGGAAACTCCTCAGCTCCAAACTCCATGATGATCAAATCATCATGGCTGCTCACAGCATGAACAATAAACAAAGTCGTACCATCAGTTGAGTTATACTGTATATACAAGTATTTGCTTTGGATCAATCAACATATAGACATATTCACTTGGTAAGTCTATAACACTGACGATACAGGAGGAAGATATACATTACTCGTCATAGTTAGCTGATTTTATTGCTAACAAAGCACGAACATGGAGGCATGCAAGGTTTTTCCACGTTGTAGCTCGAAGGTCAAAAATGGCGCAATTCTGAGCTCCGACTTTCCACTTCTGAGGTGAATTGAATGCAGCGTAATAGTCAGCACACACGGTTTATTTCAACCCCCGTCTTCTCTGTCCCTGTTTTTCCTCAGTGTCTCTTTAAATCGTGACTTTTAAAACTCTACAGGCACCACGCGGCCAGATATAGAAAATAAAGGAGTGGTGTTGGAATCGCTATTAAATTCATGATGCCTGTGCTACTTTGATCTGTCATGTTTAGTTTGTTGCACAGTTTATTGCCTGCCTGGCAGTCTGGTCACAACACAGACGTTAGAACCTTAAATGGAAAGACTCAGAAACGGACTGGCAGCAACAACAGGATAACAGGGGTCATGTTTTTTCTGCTTCTAATCACTGGTGGTCAGTGTGTGACACATAAGTGTTGAATAGATGTTGAGTAAACAACAGATCTGAATCTGAATAAACTTACACATGCTTTATTCACTAATGACCTGTTTAGCGTTTTTATTAAAATTGGAATAATACCTAATAGGATTTTAATGAAATGACATGTGCATGGCTCAGTTTCTTTAAAGAAATATTTTAAAAAATAAAAGAACTTATATGTTCAGGTAATTTTGACCACATATTAATAGGGTTAAAACATTTTTGTTGTAAACATCAGGAGGAAATACATGAACTAAAAAAAAAGAACCACTGAGTTTTTGACATTTGACATATCATATACGACAAACAGTGTCTCCAGAAAGTATTCGCCCCCGTGATCCCAGCACTGCCAAGCTGCCACTGCTCAGGCTCTTGAGCAAGGCCCTTAATCCTCAGCTGCTCACTTGTGTAAATGTAAATGCCATAAATGTAAGCTAGAGCTTGCATCATGGGAAACATGGATTGAGCCACATATAAGCAAATTATTGAGAACAACTTGTTCCAGTCAGCTACAAATTTTCATTTAGGGTGAAAATATATGTTCCGACAGGAAAAAGAGCCAAAATCATAGGGCAAAAAAAATGAGGATTGTGTTTTGGCTGAGTTAAAGTGCAGATTTCGACTTTTTGAAATTTTTCGAAATTTGCGGCATAACATAACATTGCATCTAATTTGCCAGAGTTGCGTTAAGGATGGAAGAAAATGCCAAAAACAAAAGTGTTCACAATACTTTCTGAAGGCACTGTAAATTGAACTACAGTTAGGAAAGTAAAATGGTTACTGGACGTTCGGGGTAGCATGGAGGCCTACATCACAGTGTGTGCAACATCACCAAATACACTGAATATCCAAAGAAATTCACCATCCTCATGTGTTTACATGTTACATGCGATGTGTTAATCGCTCCATTCGGTGACTTACTTTTCCTTCTACCTCATTCACAATTCCTTAACCCCATACTTTCCACCTTCATGAGAAATCTTTTTGTCTTTGGGATTTAAGGAACTACATTCCATGACTCAGTTCGAACAGTTTTTAAGGTTGTGGTTAGGGTTCAAATGTGCACCTGCTCTGCTATTTCACTGCAAATGCTATTGCTATATAGTTAAAATGAATGCAGCAGCCTGGGATCATGGAACATCCACTGCTAAGTGAACAGAGTTAAAGCCTACATGTGGTATTGAGCCACTTGTGTCCCCTCTGCCACTCCATTTTGATTTGAGACTGATCCGTCTGTGAGATTGCTGTACGCTGTCTGACGCTTTGCTGCAAAAAAGACCACTTTTTCTCTGTGTGAAGATCTGGGGTAAAATGTGTGTGTGTGTGTGTGTGTGTGTGTGTGTGTGTGTGTGTGTGTGTTAAACACAGGACAGCAGATTTACTTACAAAGAAATAGATTTTGTCTTTTATCCTTCCCCTGGCTGTTTCTCTTTCTCTCACAGATACACACCCATCATACGTTCATTCATTGCGCAACATCGTTCTACATAATGTCAGTAATTAACAGTCAAGGAGGTTGTAGAGTCATTTGCCGCAGTATTTCTAAGTAACATTCAGGAGAGATATTTTGTTAGTGTGTGTGTGTGTGTCAGAGAGATGTAGGGGTTTAAGAATACCCTCAAACTAAAACCCCGTTAGAGTTTAATTAGTACAGCAAGAAAAAAAATCACAAGGGATTTTTTTAAATTTTAATTTAATAATAGCTATTGTACAAGCTGATAATGGCTTTTTGTGTTCGATAAATAATGCTACTTTAATGGTAAGAAATGAATACATAGATATCGATGCAACAGGGGATGAACCATTTGAACCATCTGGCAGAACGACTGGTACTTCAAATTCCAAACGTTATCGCTTGTCGCTGTTCTGACTAGCACAGCTACAAAAAAAATTCTTGGCCAGTAGTCCATCGATAGGAGGGATCGATGGTGTTACTCTCTCTTCCCTGTGAATCAGAGCAACACTAACCAATCACACGTGTCTGTGAGCTCATGTAAACAGAATGTATACAGAAGCAGGAAAGCAGTTTGCGCTTCCCTTTGAGCACGTTCAGCTGCTCTGTGACAGCCTGTGCATCATTTTCTAAAGAGCGTCTGGCTTTATGTCTCTCAGAAGAAGCACATACTATACTTCACCCTCTCCACTCGGTAGCTGTTGTGTGATAGTGGGTGGAAATTGGCAAATGACCAAATTGAGGGAAAATGGAGAAGGGTTTGAGTGCATAACTCCTCTGTGAGACCTCCCTCTCCTGTCAGGGTCCCAGAGAAGAGATTGTTGTTACTATTATTGCCATCTACTGTGCTGGGGTGGACGTGCAACCAGAATTGGAAATTAAGCATCATTTGTGCAGGAACGTTATATCATTTATCCTGAATGTGGTTATTTAGTTCTTTTTTTGGAGTCTGATAACAAGTGACTTACACGATGAAAGGATCTCACACCTCAAAAATAAATAGTTCTTTATACAAGTAAACGTAAGTTTTACAAACAAAAGGAACGAGGGAGTGATATAGCAACCAGATCGTTGGCTGGTTTCTCAGTCTAACAAAGCTAGGCAGTTTAAAGTGATTCCACATTTAGCCACAACAAATGAACTAATATAATCAAATGTACTGCCTAATCAAAGCCCAGGCAAACCTCGTTAAAGTCTAGAGAATGGTCAAGTCCGTGTAGGTAGCTGGATAGCTATAGCTATGAGCTCTTTGGAATTCCACAAATAAAGAAATTTCACAAATAATATGTAAATGTGTTGTACTCCTAAATGCACTACCAAATCGTACCATACATATAATTAAGCTTTTATTTTATTTCCAATCCATTTCACAGGCTGTAGCTATGCGTGATGGCTAGTTAAGCTTTTCCAACGTACGCTGTCCGCCATGTTGAATTACATGTGACTTGGTCAAACTGATCAAGATGATCAAAATGATGCCATGTCCTGGACTTGGGGAAGGAGGTAGGACTCTCAGGAAAGGTGGACTGAGCGTGGAGATCTGCAGCCAGATGCTACTGAGAAAATGGGGTTCCTATTTCTTACAACTGTGTTTTGTGGATGTTCATTATGTATGTTTACTTCAACTCTAATCAAGCTTTTTTACTCGAACGCTAAATACAACTGACTAAATTATTTTATCTGTCACAAATAAGAACAAGCGAGCTGTGGTTACTAAATGTGCTTCATCCTTCTGCATTTTTACAGGCTGTGTCTCACTTGTGTGCGTGATTGATGCGTCAACTCCGTACATGTTCATTCAAAACACACACACACACTCAATTTCTATACACTTTATTTAAAAATCATAATATAAAAATATAGAATTGTGTGGTCTGTAGCTGCAATGCAGTGTTTTCTCAAGTTAATAATACTTGCACCGTATTCTCCTTCATTCGCTCTATAGTCATCCTTATTTATGTAGAAATTGTACCTGTTTTCTTGTTATGCATTTAGATCTCTGTTTTAGCCTGATATTGGTATCTTTGACCCCTAGCTTGTGGGACTTTTGGTTCTACTTTTGAGACGCTATCATAAAATTGTGAACCGACAGAGAAGACAAAAAACCCGAGACGCCTTATGTCCACCACTAAAATATTGATGTGAAATCGATGTAACTTTAATCAAATCATACAGTATATTGTTCTTCTTTTGGCTGCTCATTGGTCCGCATATTTGATTTGGCACAGTCCTTATGCTGGATGTCCTTCCTGAAGCAACCCTCCCTGAGTTTATCCGGGCTTGGGACCGGCACTGGGAGCGCACTGTCACGTGTTCCCTGGCCGGGAATCGAACCCGGGCCGCAGTGGTGAGAGCGCCGAGGCCTAAACACTAGTCCTCCAGGGACCCTCTAATCACCCAGTATGTCATTAGGAAAATGTCACAGTCTTGCACATACTTGTTTTTTTTTAAAGAAGTGAATGGAGCTAAATTAACTGAATACTGCAGCAGCACATCTAACTACACCTCTTAGTAATGTTTTCATTCTAATGCATTCACTCTAACCCTGCCTCTTTTTTTTGCACTTGTCTCTGAATAATTAAAAAAATATACTATTTTCGAAATAATATGTTGCTTTTGTGTTTGCATCATGTTTTGATTTCCATGATGTTGCATATGTTGATGTGAAATTCCAAACATCCAACTAGACGAGTTTCTGGCTGGTCATTTTCATATTTTAGTTCTGATGATGAGCACATCAGAATTGTTTTCACGTTGTTAGTATTAGGAGAATGTAACTTCATTTTTTGATATTAATTTGCAAAAAAAGTGGTTAGACGTTAGCCTTGTTTATTATTAACCACCTCCCAAATGCAGCAGGATATTCCGGCACTTTTTCAGCAGGTTAGCCATGAAAGTTGAAGATGTGAGCTCTGGAAACGGGTCCAGAGAAAGGTCAGTAAAATGAGGTAGGATGTTACTTTGACCCACTTTCCTTCTTCACTAGTTCTTGGCCAAGTTTTTGTGTCTTGGCATTAGCTTGCTGAAAAATGAAGCCCAAATAGCCTTGTGAAAAGACATGCTTTTACATATTCTACATTCAAAGGGGATTCAAGCTTTCTTTACGGGTTTAATTGGATAAATAAAAGTTCTTAGCTTTCAAAAAGGGTCCTACTTGGAATCCTATAGGTAAACACTCTGTTGTGGGGTTTTAATGCTGCAATTCAATTCGATTCAATTTTATCTGTATAGCGCTTTTAACAATGGACACTGTCACAAAGCAGCTTGTTATCCTTTGTACTCTGGAAGTTCCAAGTCGATTTTTCACTCTAAACATGTTACAGTGCTTGGGCATGAAAAAACACGGATGCAGAGAGCAAGGTCATATTTGTCTGAATGTTATGAACATATAAAAAAAGATGTACGTGAATTTTCTTAGCAAAATTAGCAATGAGAAATTGTATACAACCACCTTGTTCATCGTTGCTCATCTTTGGTTTTTATCCCGTTTGTAAAATTGGGCTGAAATCCAAATCTAAACTCACAAAGCTGCTAAAACACCTTTCACAACACAGAAATTACACATCAAATAAAATCAAGGTAAAATGATGCAAAATTGTCCTGACATCAGGTGTGTTTATGTTAGAGAACTCGGGCTTGTTCGCTGTCGCCTGAGTTCCCGACTAGGAATTCCAAGTTGAATTGACAACTGAAAATCACCTGTGTATGATGTCTTGAAGAAGAAGATTAGTTGGTTAAATAATCTCCCTGCCAGGGGTGTATTCTGACTGAACTATTAGTCTGTAAATCTACATTACACCTACAGTAGATCTAAAATTGTAAAATGATTTTTAAAAAAATGTAATTTTTTTTTTAAATTATAAAATTATAAAATTGCATGGTTTTACGATAACCTGGTTGCATAAGTGTGCACGCCCTTTTATAATGGGATGCGTGACTTGACCAATCACATTCACACTCACGATCAAAAGTAATTACCATACACCTGTCATCAGTTAAGTGATTCTTACTAACCCCAAATAAAGATCTGCTGTTTCTGTAGGATTTTCTACATCTTCTTGGTTTCCTTCGACCGCAAAGAGCTGACAAAGCATGTAGAGGATTTCACTGTCAAAAGATATCAATCAGGAGAGGGGTATAAAAAAGATTTCTAAAACATTAGATGTACCATGAAACACCGGCCATCAACAAGTGGAGAAAATGGAGGCCCACAGGGATGTTACCAAGAACAGGACGTCCCTCTAAAATAGATGAAAGGACAAAATTAAAACTTATCAGGGAGGCTGCCAAGAGACCTACAGCAACATTAAAGCAGCTTCAGGAATCTCTGACAGGTACTGCTCACTCCCTGCATGTGACAGCAATCTCTTGTATTCTTTATATGTCCAGGTTCTGGGGTAGGGTGGCTAGATGGAAGCCTTTTCTCACAAAAAAAAAAAAAAAACCATCCAGGCCTGTCTACGTTTTGCCAGAGCCATGTGGCAAAATGTGTTATGATCTGATGAGACCAAAGTAGAACTTTTTGGGCATCATTCAAAAAAGATATGTCTGGCACAAAAACACGACAGCTTATCACCCAAAGAACACCATACCCATGATGAAGCGTGGTGATGACAGCATCATGCTGTGGGGCTGCTTCTCTTCAGCTGCGGCTGGGGCTCTAAGTCAAGATAGAGGGAATCCTGGATAACTCTAGATACCAGCTCCGAATCTATTTTGACACAGAAACTGCAGGCCTCTGTTAGACAGCTGAAGATGAAGAAAAATTTCACTTTCCAACACAGTAACAACCCAAAGCACAAATCCAAGTCAATAATGGCTTCAGAAGAAGAAGATCCATGTGTTGGAAAGCCCAGAAATCTATTAAAAACCTGCGGAATGACTCGAAGAGGGCTGTGTACAGGAGATCCTCTCACAATTTAGTAGATCTGGAGCATTTCTGCGAGGAAGAGTGGAATAAAATCGCCAAATCACGACGTGCTAGGTTGGCAGACTCTTACCCAAAAAGACCGAGTGTTGCATTACATGCAAAAGGTGTTTTAATAAAGTACTAGCTCAGGGGTGTACACACTTATGCAACTAGATTATTGTAAGTGCATTTTATTCTCCTAAAAATTTCCCATTTGCTGTTTTTAGATGAATGTTGTTGGTCGCTATACGTTAAATGGGGGAAAAGATCTGACATGATTTACTTTGGTTTGTTTTTTTTTGTTTTTTTTACATCACAAAGACAAAAATTTTAACAGAGATCTGTAAGCTTTTAATATCCACTGTATATATTATGTTATGCTATATAAATGATTTAAAACTCTGGATATGGTGTTGTATTGTATCAATTATTTTGTGTGTGTGTGTGTGTGTGTGTGTGTGTGTGTGTGTGTGTGAGCATCAGAAGAACTGAAAGACACAGCTGTAAAATCCATACAGCAGGGTCCTTTGTGGCATGTGTTCATTTTTGTGAGTGTTTACATAACAATGATTCTGCGCGTGTGGACTGGCAGTAAGCATTATTACTGGATGAACAATAGGACAAAGACAAAGACACACCTGAGGCTGTCTGAGTACAATCACACACACACACACACACACACACACACCAACACTCATCGGCACCTATGAGTAAGGAGATTGTGTGCGTACACTCCCATTTGTGTTTATGTGCCAGAAAGATAACGGCAGCAGCTAGAAAGCTGAAAAAGGGTTTCTCAATTGATCGTTAAATACACTGATGAAATACACGCCAGCTAACCCTAAGCCAGTTACTTTTACTGAGAACGACGCCCATAACTTTTTCTTATTAGCAGTAGACTGGATTCATGTTCTGGATTAATGACATTTGAATTGCTGAGATTTGATTTTTGAGCCATTCTTGTCCAGTTTTAATACAGATTAAATCCCTAATCTGTGTTAGATGCTTTCACGTCTCGTTTTTAATGACATTTCTTCGTATTTTCTGTGGAGTTTTAACTGCAAAAACAGAAGCAAGTGAGACAAAGAAGAACTGTGGCAGATTCTCCAAGATGTTCAGTAAAACGTACTGATAATTTCTTTAGAAACTTGCACAAAAATGTAACCGAGACTACTGATGATTTTTTTTTTTAAAGCAAAGGATTGTCACTCCAAATATTGACTTTATTTAGTTTATTAATGTTTACTCCTCTTTAAAGTAGGGCTTTTTATGTGGATTCATTATTTCTGAAGGCATTTTTGCTTTATACCATTTACGTACACATGCCTAAGACATTACTACGTGTATACTCTTTAGGTATTCTCCCTTTTTTTATTTTTTTATTTTTTTGGTGAAATGTACAGCATCTCAAATGGGAATTGATTTCCTTGTACACGGCTCAGCAGACAAGTTGATAATGGAGCAGCTTTGATTTAAAACCTCAAATCCTTCGACCACTTTGCTCCTATACTCCTTTCATTCATTAAAGAAGCCTTTTTTTTTTTTTAGACTTCACATATGTATAACTGAGAGCACGCGGATAGCACGTTTGCAGTCAGATGCATGATAACTTGTGATAACTTATCTGTTGTGATGATACCGGATGAATGCCTAATTGCATCCCCATTGACTAAAAACATGCAGTCCTGGTTCAGTAATCAAAATCTGACCACAGTAATGTGCCTAAATGATCTGCAGAAGACGATAAGTGTATTGGCTGATATTGATTATTGGTTGGTTTTCACCCGACACGAAGACTACACACCAACATGACACGAACACGCCCATGCGTAAAGAGGAAAAAAAGTAAGGGATTGCTCCTTCAGAAAAGTCCTTTTCGGGTATAGGGCTAAAATGGTTTGAATGTGATATTATACACCCAGATGCATGGACAGCCGTAAACTCAGAGGGATTTTAGTTTAAAGGAGGACAGGTCGGGCACCGTGCCACACACACACACACACACACACACACACATACACTTGCACACGCAGCTTCACCCTAGTCAATATAACTCTGATTATAAGCGTCTCATTCTCACTCGAATATCCGTCTTGTTTGCGCACAGCATATCTAATTTCATGAAGAGTCATTAGTAGCCGTAATGGGGGCACATTTTCAATCATTATGCGTCACCCCAAGGACTACTGAAGGGTCAGGGTCACGACGTTCATCGCCCGAGCTCACGCGTCAAAATTGCGCCAGAATCGATCTCAGGTCCGTTTCCTCCAAGTATCCAACCCTCATGAATACTGTACACACACACACACACACACACACACGACACACGAGTGTCCAAGCGCACGTCGGAAATGTGCTAAAGGAATAGCTGCACGACGCAGCCTGGAGATTTTCTACATGAATTTTAAATAGAAAATGGGATTTATGTCCTGCTCACCAGGATTCATCATGCATTCCGCGTGAATTAAATGTTTTAAAAAATGCATTAAAAAAAACAAAACAAAACAAAACAAACAAAAAAAAAAACCCGAACACCTGTCTGCGTAAAAAGTGTGATTCTGTCTGGCACAACGCACTGGGTCATGATCAATCTTTACAGCATCTAACAGAAATTTCCAAGCCAAGAAAGTAGGAGAGGACGCTGTGTGTGTCTGTGTGTGTGTGTGTGTGTGTGTGGAGAGAGAGAATGAATGTATTAATGCAAATAGAATTCAAACAGAAATCCATGGAGAGAAAATTCAAACAGGGAGTGTTTTCTAAACAAAAAATATCTGTTTGTTTGTTTGTTTGCTTGCTTGTAGATATGTCATTTGGAATAGGGAGCATTGTAGTCCTTTTGGTTAGATAACCTGGTAACGGAAAGCTGCAAGCATTTCTTTTTTTTTTTCTGAGAAAATCCTATTAGTTGAAGTGAATGACACGAAAACAGCAGAGTGCATTAACGAGAACACAAAAAAATAATCATACTGGGTTTACACGAAGCAATTCTAAAATCGTTTGCATCCAAACAACCCATAAATGCTGTAGGAAAACTCTGAGGTAATCTGAGCTTGCGTATATATTTTCTTCTTGTTTTTTTTTTTTTTTCTTTTAAACATTTTTTTAAAGACTGGAGCACAGTCAGGTGGAGTGGCACATGTGGACATGCGAGTGTCCGGCGCCGGGTGTGTGTGTGTGTGTGTGTGTGTGTGTCTGTGTGTGTGTGTGTGAGGTACCTGAGCTCAGGCTCTTGATGGAGGAAACCTGCACTGTCTCACCAGGGTGCCATGACATCTCTATAGCCTACTAGGTCTAGATTTGCCCATAGCCATGTTTATATCTGGACGCGTACATTAGATATGAAATGAAACAAACGCGCCGTTACCTGGAACTGAGTAGAGGTTTCACACTGCCATCACTTCGTCCAGCTAGTTCTTGGAAAAGGTAAGCTGTGTAGACTTTATCTTGGAGAACATGGCAACGCGTTTTCATGTCAGCACCGTGTTCTAGTGGCTTTTACTGCTTTTACTGCTCTTCACTGAATGTCAAGCTTATTGCGCATTTCTCTCTGGCTGTCTTCTGGTAAAACGGCTCACGCTCTATGCACATACCCCTCTCACACACACACACACACACACACACATTGCAAGGTATATATGTATATAGGGGGATGAACCTACATGCTCTCAGGCGGTCTCACTCCTCGCTTGGTGTGTGTCCGCGGTGCCGGTGCTCATTCGGTTCGCTCGGTCGCGCAGTTGCACGTCTGAGGACATGTTGCTCGCGTGGTTGGACTGTGGAAAGCCTGAGCGCTTCTATTCTGATTGCTCACGGGTGTATGGAGAGACAGGCGAAGTAAGTGAGAGCATGTGGGGAGGGGCGACACACACACACAGAGAGAGAGAGAGAGAGAGAGAGAGAGAGAGTCTACCTGCACGCGCAATCGTATGGTTTAATTCAAATCTATACATCAGCTACTTGCATGCATGCCTGAATCTGTGACCAGTGATCCAATTTCAAATAGGCACATGGGTGGCCCATGGTAGCAATATCACACAAACCCGGATTTACATGCTAGCATTGCTTCTTAATCATGTTTTCAAGTGATTCAGGTGAGGTTATTGTGACTGGACTTGTTACAGACTATCATTTTTAAGCCTTCAACAATTCCCCAGTCGCTCGCTGGAAGAGTAGTGACGATTATACAAAAGTTTGTGGACACCTGACCGTCACACCCAAATGTGGTTCTTCCCTAAACTGCTACCACAAAGTTGCACACACTTGTATAGGATGCGTAGGATTATAGGATGTATGCGTAGGATGTGTAGGATTTCCCGTCACTGGAAGTAAGAGGCCCAAACCCGTCCCAGCATGACAATGCCACTGTGTGTGATGGTCAGGTGAGCACAAACTTTTGGCCATGTAGTGTATTGCATGTATAACATTCATTTCACTACAGTTTGGTCCTTTAATCGTAATCCTCTTGAATAAATGTGCGTGTGGCTCCTGATGTTTCTGCCACGCTTATCCTCATACTCAGTAGTTTACAATCAATTGTGTAATTGACTGCGTCACTGCGCTAGCTGGAAAACTACGCGACTGCAAGACTGTTTGGAAATCAGTAGAAGTGATTCAGTGCTAGACTAATGGATAACGGCAACGTTATAACCCCAGAGACAAAAGCAGCTGTTTTTTTGTGGCCTCTTTCGTTGTCTCTTCTTCCATTTAATTATAAGTTTCGCTAGCAGGCCACATGATCAAAAAGTTTGAAACAGCCCGTACAAGTAAATGAGATAGGATTTGCGGGACATTTTCTGCCTGAAAACAAAGGTAGCGGAAGACTGGTATAAGAAATGTGCATGACACCCTTCCTCTATTGGAAATGCTGTATGAAATTCGATCACAGGTGGTCAAAGGCTTCGTGTTTCGCGACTGGATCACTCGAGGCCAGGTGTGAACTGGGCCTTAAAGGCATTGAGCTGAGAAGAGTTTCCAGTCTCAGCACCACAGACAGCGAACACCCAGCCAAGACACACAGGCTGAGAGAGAATCAATAGTAGAGCAGAGTAGTGAGTTGATCACACTCAGCTGTAAAAGAGCGGCTTTCAGTATTTTGGTTCAATGTGTTTCTGAAGGTGCGTCACATTCTGATATATCTGTCTCCGCTTGTAAACTATTTATTGCACTGGGGACAGGTGTGCCCTCTGGCTTCATCAAAACACAGGACACCACACCACCAGAAGCGCCTCGAGGGATGTGAACTAAAAGGCAGAGGAAGGTATGTTTCCTGTCCACAGCAAATACCCGAGGGGAGTACAACTGGAGCATTCTACTGACATATGCTTGGGGAACTCTTACTACGGGGCTTTAGCAGGTGCTGCATCTACCTCTGGCATATGTGCAGCTCACCTGTAGCCCATAGGAAAAATAAGCTGTGCCAATATGCTTTGTCATATTCTTTTGCAGTTTCCATTAAACGTTGTAAGATAGTGTCGGTTACGCAGTTCGTAGTTGTCATACTCTTCCTGGATCATTTTGCCATCAAACAAACCAAAAGGAGTATTGTTCTTCTCATCCAGATTTTCTGAGCACACAATTATGTAAGCTAACTAAGCAGTGGTTTACCACGACATATGGTAGTTTGGATTAAGTAAACTGATTTTTCTGATTTTACTGGGATGTTTTTCTGTGTCCGGTTGTGAGGGCTGGTATTTATTGACGATTGAATTGCAGCTGCATTGCTTAATGTTCATCCCTCCTTTAGAGTGCACACTGAGACCCACCCCCAGAGGGAGACAACAATCACTAGTGGGGTGAGAACAGCAAGGCCACAGACTGAATTATTCGAATAAAATGAATATTAGAAGGAAATTACTTTATTTATTATGTACTAGGAATGCAAACAACTGTTTTATGGACAGAGTTCACATAAAAGTTCATATTATATTACATATTGACTGACTATTGGATAACATGACACTGTTTTCAAAAACATCAGGTAATGGGATATAACCAACTACCGTATTTCTTGAGCAACAATGTACAAATGTGGTTTGGAAGAAGTTGATTGCAATATAGGAAATCATCTGGTACATACATGAAAAGTGGGTTCGTGTTACACAACAACTTATTATTTGCTGATGTTGAGGGTAACCGTTGGAACATCTCAAAAAGTTTCTTATGTCTTATGTCAAAGGTCTGATATAAATGGCACAGAATATTAAATGGCATGTAAACCAAATGTTATTTCTCCAGATCGATCTCTCCATAGCTAAGAGAAAATCTTTGGTGCAGATAGTCCCTTTCTCTCGCTCTCTCTCTCTCCCTCTCTCTCTCGTTGTTGCCAGAAGCGAATCATAGCAAGCTCAGGTGGGCAGCAATCAAGGGACTTACTGCACCTCCAGTAGAATAAATAGCATATGTCTGGTGTAGCACTTTTCTGAGAAATAGAAATTCATTAAAAATAATTTGGAATCCACTGGAGATTTCTGGTAACATCATCAGTCAACTGTAAGTCCAATCAAGGATAGTTATTTGAGGGCATTGTTTGTTTATAGCTTGTCTGTTATAGGTTATATTTGTCTTATTTACACAAATGTGATGTGCCCTATCCTCTCTAGCTATGCCAAAGCACAATCTATATATATATATATATATATATATATATATATATATATATATAATGGAAAAGATTAGAATTGGAAATGGAAAAGATATATATATATATATATATATATATATATGTGTGTGTGTGTGTGTGTGTGTGTGTGTGTGTATACACATATAAAAAGTCATGTTTTAATGTTTTAATGTTGTGGCTGATCGGTGTGTATACTGTATATACTGTATATTTTGTATATACATACTGTATATAAATCTAACACAAAACAATATAAACCTAATACACTTGAGCCAATGAATCGTCAGCATGTCCTGAGTCCAACTGTGTGTGGCAGAGCAGGGAAAACACTAAAACTTGCATTTACTTAATTCAAATCTCTATATCGGTTTAAAGTGAATAAACTGAGTTACATTAATACAATTTGCTTTCCTACATCCTACATGATTTGATCAAGTATTTGATCAAGCCCTGAATAAAATCAAACCCCGCGCATTCACCCAAGCTCAGGATCAAACCCTGGTTACTGGAAGCAGCAACATTGCCCACTGCACTATCATGCCGCACATGATCAGGTTCATTTAATACTATATTTATTTCTTGTCCGTCGGTGCCAACAACATCCATCAAGAATCGCGAGATTTTATAATGTAATTAGGTCACTTTAATACTACATGAGCTGATCACATTCACGCTACATAATTCAAGCTAGTAACTATAAACCTGTTTAAATTAAATTTAGTATAAGCAATGAAATCATGTTTTGATGATAAACTAAATATTTTTAATGTAAACCACATGTAATATGTTGTCTGAAAACTGACCGAACTCATATTCCCTTTTTTTTTTAAGCGTACAGAACATCGATGCCTCAACAATGTTGACGAGATCATGCAAGGTTTTGAAGGATTATGAAACTCTCTGTATTGAAAAATGCCTAAAAATAAGATAGACGCTATGCATCTTTGAAAATCGCTGTTGGTGAAATAATCACCAGATAATGCCACGTGTATTTGCCCCGCCATATCTGCCTTTAATTTGGTGTAATTTCCTTGTTTCCGTGTAAAAGCGAGCAAGGTCAGCTATTCTACAAAGGCCCTAGGATGCACATTTTTACTGACATTTCTGCTGATCTTCAGAGGCATATGGATGAATTAAAATCTCTCAAGTCCTGTCTCCATGAAACTGGCCTTATGTTTTGAGTGTAATACCCTGCAGTATGCAATCAAGCTGTTGCCTTGGCCAAACCTGGGGAATTTGGAGCGCCATCACACCACTGAAATGTATCCACCAAAGAGTGCGCTATGGCTTCAGGAAGTGCATGAGGTGAAGGTTTTGCATTTAAAATCCAGCAATCGCTGTTCAGTTGGCCTCCTAGGAAAACCATAGTGGCTAATGAAGTGTAAAAATTGTGATTAAAAATGTGCTACTAGGTCCATCTACTGTAGCATGGAGAATTAAATTACCATCTGAAGAAAAGACCTAGTGCGAATACTCTTCACTTGCAACTCAGTGACTCAATGTGACAGACACTGCGCAGCTAATGGTTTTTGTTCATATGACATTTGAGGATTCTTCTACCGAGGAAGACTTTCTCACGCTCAACACGTGGGTGAGGGCATATTCAATGAGTTCAAGTGCTTTGCTTATGAAAAAAGTTCCCCTTGACAAGCTGGTAGCTATCACAACAAGCTTCAGTAACACAATTACGCATAATCAGGCTTCATTGCTCTTGTGCTGCAACAATCCAGATTCTTCCAGAATTTGTCATTCATCATCAAGTGTTAGCTGCTAAAGTATTGAAGTGATTTTGCTTACGATGACCTTATTCTGCAGGCTGACGGGCTGATTGAGTCAAGGAAATGTTGTGCAGCGTTTTATAAAGCTGCTAGATGTCATTTCTTGAAATGAATTAGGTGAGACATGACAAACTTACAGATGGTAGGTGGCTTTTAAATTTGGGATTTCTGGCGTACTTGACGTTAAAGCTCAACAAACAAAGACACTGAAGATGCTGTTACGTTCATTGCAAACCCGTTCCCTATCAGTTCAGTTCTCTCCACCCTATGTGTCTGGTAAACGTACAACACCCCTGTTTTCTTGTGCACCTAATTGGGACAATGCAGATTTTGTTCAGAAACTGTTTTTCTCCCAGACCTCAATTCCTACTTTCTCCTAGCCAACATACGCTCTTATGGCAGCATTATTAAATCCAATCACACTGCTCTCTCAATGGCTACGTTCACATGCACATCAATATTCCGATATTAAACGGTATTTGGCAATATTATAATTAGAATTGAGTCATGTAAACACACGCAATCTAATTGCCCGATTCAGATTAAGACAATATCATGATTCATCAAATTCCGATTCCTGTTCAACTGGTTAAATTATAAGATTTCCACCCATTATCCAACCAGGACAATTTTTACCATTATTACCAATACAGTTAAAACAAATCAATGCATCTTCCTAACGCTTTCCAGAATTTCAGACTTCTACTAGATCTTACTGTCCTTCCTTCCAATGGTAATGCAACCAGATGCGGACTTGTGATGCCATTATGTATGACACTTGGAATAGCTGGCTCCAAACTTGTAGCGCGTCTGTGTTTTAAGCCTGAGGAATTTTTCAGGCCTGATTCTACAAGCAAATTCTTTTGGGTAATTAGAAATCACTTCAGTTAATTAAGAGCTCTAATTAAGAGCATTCACTCAAAGTTTAACTCACTCATAATTCATAGAGAGAATTTCTTCCCAACCCTGACTTCAGGTCAGCGTATTCACCATTGTTTATTGTTAGTTCCACTTAATAAAATGGGATATTCATTCCAGCAATAGTTTTTGGTTTCGGTATGCCTTGTAATCGGGCTGAAATAGTTCTTTGTCCATGCATCATTTCACAGTGTGTATTTCACAGCCTGTATATCTGTTTTTCTGTTATGGTGGTTGCAGTGCACTAGCTATTATCCGAGTCTAAGTTCTCTGATGTCTCTTTTAGTGTGAGTATCTCTTTCAGTAGACCTTAACACTAAGGCCAATTCTCAAAGCTCATGAATGAGTCATTTCTGCCTCCCTCTCTCTCTCTCTGTCTCTCTCTCTGTCTCTCTCCTGTTCTCCCTCTCTATCTCTCTAATCTATGTCTACTTGTCTTCTGTTTATCTTTTATCTATCTCTCAATCTCAATCAAGTGCAGCCTTGGCTCTGTGCATCAACAAACTGTGGTAAGGATTACAGACGCTTCTTATTTTTAAAGGGAAGCTGTCAATACTTATCCTCAGAATGAGATAACAGAGAGAATCGAATATATATATGCCTTCCATAGCAGCTGTCATTCACAAGTGCAGTGCTATTAAATCTTTCCATTCAGTTCGGCTGATTAATTTCACATTCCATCTTTCTATGTAATCTGATATGATGCATCCACAGTCTAAGTGAAAAGCCATGAAACGTCCTTGCTGCTCTTGAACCTTTAAAGACTAGGTGAATTGAGAATGAATTTGTATGTTGATAATACAATGCCAGCTCATGAATATAATGTTGATATATAATTTTTGATATATCATATCACATGTCGAGACAAAAGCCCCCAACCTGAATGTAGTCAACAACCAGGAAAACCTATGGCTCAGCCATCGAAACAACTGACCATTGAATATAATCTCCTTCTCTAAGGGTATATGAACATGGTTTCTAAATGGTGCTCTAGGAATTGCTTTTGCCCTAGAGTAGGTTCTTGGCATGTACTTGTCCTTGTCTATGTCTGTTTAAGTGAGTCTATGTGAATATACATGTGCAGAGCAAGAAGATGTGTTCTACATTCATCCATCATCTTTGGTGTACTGACACATCACCAAGATACGAGCCATTAATGCCATTCTCATGCTTTAATACTGACTCAGGAACCCATATAAGATGCTCCTTCAGCTCACCTGCACTCTGTTATTCAGATGGTCCGTGTAGGTCATGAGGGCCCTATTTTCGAGTTTAAAATGAATATCCCTTGTCGTCTTAGATTGCTGCTCCACTTTGGTGCACCATGTTCCCTTCAAGCCTCTCTCACCACCCAAATTGACCCACCATCCCTCAAGAAAGCCATGCATCAAGCAGAATTAAATTATAGAGAAAACACATTTCAGCATTTGTCTATTATACAGTTCGTGCCATCATGGAGTTACCAGTATGGCATCCAAAATGGAAAACATTAACTTATGCCAGTTATTCAGTTCAATTCAGTTCAATTCGATTTTATTTGCAGAGCACTTTTAACAGTGGACATTGTCACAAAGCAGCTTCACGGAAATAAATACATTCAGGATATAAATTGTAAATGTATGAAATAATCCCTAATGAGCGAGCCAGAGGTGACAGTGGCAAGGAAAAACTCCCTGAGACGATATGAGGAAGAAACCCAGTATGAATAGAATAGACAGCTGGCAGTGTACACAGTACGTTAAAAATTGTATGTGGTTGTGTTTTTTGCTTTATGTTACTATAAACATTATAACAGCTTCGAACTAGCACCAATAGTGGTAGCTACTGCTGAATACTGGTCCGTGAGCATTTCTTTACAATGAGGGTCTGAAGCGAGAGCAAGCCCTGGAGAGTGCACCAAAGTCGATTGAATAAACAACTGAATAAAAGTCTATTTGAATTGAATATTGAATAAACTGAATAAACAAAGTCTCTTACCTGGAGGCTTTGAAAATGGTTGAATGAAACATAATCAGCTCCATGGCAGTGCCTGAGGTGTCATTTTAGCCAGAAATAGAGCTCCAAATTTAGCAAAAAAAAAAAAAAAAAAGCCAGTTGGTGGTACGTCAGTCATTGCGATCTGGAGCCTTCGGGGTATTGGTCACTTCACAAATACAAATGATTCCTGTTTTGGTAATGGCACAGGCTTTTCATACCAGTATGCTCTCTCTATATATATTTTAACTCTATGGCATCAAGACACTCCTCTGTACTGACACCCATGTGGTGGATCGAACTACTTAACAGCTGAGTCTTGCCTATTCGCAAAACAGTTGAATAAGCGCTAATAAAACCTTCTTGTTGCTGTACTGACTCGTTGTAGTAATTTCTCTCTCTCCAACTGGGTTTTAGTTTGCTAGTACTCTTAGTCACGGACCTACTGTATTTTACTATGCTTTTAGCGGAGACTACAAAGCAAAGCTATGGATAAAGGGGGCTGCTAAATGCTGCATATGTGTGATAGTAGTGCATATGTGATATGCAAGAAATAAGAAGCATTTTCCTTTCGCAATAGGAAATAGATCAGTTTACATGCACGTGTGTGTGTAAGTGTGAGCGCTTTTATGTCTTTCAAGGTGTCCACGCTCCTGAACTCTGTATTGATAATATGGAAATGAGACAATGCTGAAGCTTTCTGTGGTAACCAGGCCTATGGTAAGGGGTAAAAAACAGAACTTTGTAGGGGGAAAATAATCAACACCTCAGATCAGTTGTATGCATGTGTGCATATGTGCAAATGTTTCTCATCAGTGTTACGTATAAATCCCTCAGTGGACATTCTGTGTTAAGAGAATGAGAGAAAGAGTGTGAGAGTGAGAGAGACAGAGGAGGTGAGAACAAGGGAGAACAAGTAATTGGTGAAACAGAGACAAAAATAAGTGTCTCAAAATAAAAGCTTGCCATTTAGAGGGCTCTGATGTAACCGATTTTGCACATCCATAAGTGTTATGATGGTTTCTACCACTTTCTTACATTTGCAGAAATAAATAAATAAACAAACAAACAAACTAATTAATTAATTAATTATCCACATCCAAATGGCCTATTGTGGAATATAACAGCTAGCCATCAGTATTATCAGTATAGAGGAGAGGCACGTTGTTGGAAACCTGCCCGTGTGATGTGTTTACTTAACATGCACTGTGTTAAATACAGCTTTAGGCGTGTGTCTGTTCTGTAGCCTCTATGAATAATGCACATGCACGCTGTCACATGCATTGTCATAGCTGATTAATGCCCCTCTAAGGAAGTTTGCCAATTTACCGAGTACCTACCGCCTGATGTTAACAGAATGTCCAGCTCACAGGGGAGTCGGGTATGAGTTTAATTTTGGTTACTGTAAAAGCTGGCAGAACCTCAACCTACAAACCACTGACCTTTTCTAGAAGCATATGAACATGGCTTATAACCTCTTCAGGGGTCTGATCCAGGAATCCAATAAAAATCAGCATTGACTTGAATTAATGTAAATTGCTTTGATGTTGATATCAATTTTTCATTTGGTGGTAGAATAGATTGCAGTGAGCAATTTTGAAAAGTCACTGGTGTTAATGTGTTCAGCTGTTGTTTTGGCAACATCAGTTGAACGTTGTGATCCGCTCAATCAACACACCTGTGCCTTCAGGTGTTTTGTGTGTGCAACGGTTGAGCGTGTGTGCAAAACGTATTGCAGTGCTCTTCCTGCTCGGAGCATTTTTTTTTTTTTTATTCTTTATTAATGTTTCATTTTCAGCAAAATGGAAGCGATGAAAGTACATACAGGCCCAAACTCATTCTTCATTCATGCTTTGTGTTTGGGATTATGGTGTGTATCAGTGAATGTTGGCTGTTACAGCATACACCTCTTGTTTTATCATGCATGAGCAACCTGACCTTCTCCCTGTCCCCTTCCACCTTTTCAGATATCACTATTTAGCCTGATTTGCCTGATGGTGCTTGTATGTGTACCGTGACTGTTTTATTGTATTATAGTAAATAAGACATTTAATTGAGTTCCTTTCACAGAGCACTGCTCCCACTCTCATGTGGTTCCACTGAAACATTGGATCAAACAAACTGCATTTCCCACTGTCTGTTCTTTTCTAATCCTCTCTTCCGCTTCACTCTCGGATATTTCTGGTATTGGTCTGTTTTTTTTTTTGTTTTTTTTTTTACATTTCTGTATTTTTAGTGCGTTGCGTGCTCTTTGGATTTAGTCTGTTTGTGCATCGTCTTAACTTTTGCATATTTTCTGTTTGGATATCAGACTTGCCCTTTGGTTTTGTTTGCCATTGATGTTTTTAATAAACCCTTCATTTGCATCGAACTAGCCTTTAATTTCTGTGAACCCCTAAAACAACGTTAATTGCACAATGTACAGTAAGAGAAAAAGTTACGTTAGCAGACTGGTATTTTTTAGCCTACATGATGTAACGATGGTTTGAAGGGCTGGAAAGGCATCCAAAATACTCATACTCTGTCTTCCAAACTGTTACATCTTTGTTTAAAAAGAGTTATTGTAAAAAGCTCATCTTTTTGGGGCCTAATGTTGGCAGTAAAATTGTTTAAAAAATGACGTGCTGCATTGTTCTGTTAATCTGTAACTGGATATTTAATTATCAGTGGGTTACTTCAAAAACATGGTCACTTTCATCAGGCATTTCACACAGTTATATACATATATATACATATACATATATATATATATATATACAATTAGCTACGTTTGAGCTATTGTCACAAAACCTGATCAATATGTCTTTCTATGGTCTGTTTATTGATCTTTGTAACTTGGCAAGAACTGGCCACTGGGTGCCATATTTGTGAGAGGTGCTTGGGCCCCTCAGATCGCCTCTTGAAGTTATATTTGAACATTATTATCTGTTGAGTTAGATCCAACCAATTGCCAATTTTTAAAAATGTTTACATTAAAAAAATTGAACTGAAATTGTAAATGTTGCACTTATTCTCATTGTGATTATTAGCACACATAGTCGGGGTTAACACAGTGGTTCGATAGGCTGCCAGATAGATACTGTTAAGATTATTCTGACTAAAAACTTTTATGGGCAGTGTATAGACTTTTACTTTAATAGATCTCTTTTAATCTATTAATGTGACAAGCCCATTTCTATATGTTCACATAGCTTGCAGTCTGTAAACATACTCCTTCCTGTATGTGTATTTAGCCCTTTTGTCCAGACCTACTGTGTGATCTGTGCAAAGACAGTGAGGTCAGAGCTACTGATGGCATCACGTCTTTACTCTTTTTTTGTTTTGCAAGTTGTGAGGTTACTAATAAAATCAGTAAATGCACAGAAAGGGTTTAAGGACTTAATTTAAATCTGCATTTACTATATATATTTTTTTTCACGCAATCTTACACATACTGTGTGCTACATATTGAGAATAAAAACAATAGAAAGCCAGTGAGATTTCACTTTCAGTATCTTTGCAGACCTACACTGAATAACATAAGGGGACTAAAAAGTCAATATTTGGCAGTTGTTTTTAGGACTGGTTTCCACAATGTTGAATACTGATATATTGAAATTACAACATATAAAAAAAAACATATTGGCCCTTGAGCCCAGCAAATTTATTCAATGTGGCCTGGCCTTCCTGCCTCCAACCTTATCAATGACCCTAATCCCAAAAAAAGGTATGAAGAGAGAGAGAGAGAGAAGTGAGAAAGGTGTGTACATGCAGGAATAGTACAAGTTAATTTAAACTTAGATAGTTAAAATTTTATGCTACCATACTTGGAAGAGTGGTATTTTGCTAGAAGACAGAGACAGATTGAAATTTGACAGGAGAGATTGTGACACTGCTCCCACAGACATGCCAACTGGCTAATCACCCATCAGCCAGTGCTAGAACACATGTGACATGTAATGTTTTCTATGGTTGTAATAACTGATCATCTGTCAGATATCTTATTCTGAGAAATGTAGGACATTTGGTTTTCACATATTGTAAACATTTTGTATTAGCAGAATTAAGGGAATGTTAAAGGATGTTTGTCTGATCGTCTCATCGTTGTTATACCACAGCTGTCTACAGTTCTTCATTCTGTTTGACCAGAAGGTCTTCCGTTTAATTGTCTATAACTTTATATTCATGTGCTCATTCTTATACATTATTGTTCAGTAACAACTAATTCACAGGGATTTGTATGTCACATGCTCCTAAGGCTAATAAAAAAAAACGTTATTTGACAAAGAAAAACAGATAATTGTTAATATGGTGAAGGATTTAATATTTATGGAAGGAGCACTCTGTACCATTACGTTTTCCGCCATGGGAAAGACTTCACGACTGAGAAGTTTGTATTTTGTGGTTTCTGGGCAACATGACAAGCTGTCTGTTATCTTATTAACTTCAGGAGGGCGAAAAAGAAAGGCTGGTGAGAGAATGGCTGTTTAGTGCTGCTGTAACATAAGTGATAAGCCACTTGCTTTATGGCGTTCATTAACATTAAATGTAACTGTATAATCATTGGCAAATTGCTGTGTTACATGAGGAACAAAAAACTGTTGGAAAATAAGGTTGGTAAGAGCATGTCGCATCGTTGATTATATTCCTATAATAGTATGCCCCATCATGTTTTATTCCTCTCCACTTACCCGATCCAGACTGGTAATCTATCTGATAATACTTATTGGATTTGGGAGGAGTATTGGCCTAACACTTTGGACTGGTATCAGATCGAATTCATAAAAAAATAATCAGATCGAATTCAACATATTTTCAGATTTGATCCTCTGAGGTATTTTATGCCATGAGTGCATAAGCATTAAGCATTTTCAAAAGAAAGTCACAGAGGACACAAACACATTTATAACATTTCATCCCCTGTTTAGTGCCCATTGTAAAGGTGACTACATTGACTTTTAACATGCAAAAAGACCTTAAAGTGGCTACATCCGTCAGCAGAATGGAGGTAGAACTGCTCTTCATAGAAACACATGAATATATTCTCAAACACACATTTACTAAAAAGAATGTTACTACCAACAAAAATAAATAGAATTTAAAAAAATGCATTTATACACACCACCTGCGTTTTAAACCTTTATTGGTTGAGGAAGAGAGGCAGAACAAGGACAAAGGTGATTATCTAAAAAAAGGGAGTTGTTGGAGAGTGAACAGACTCCTTTTGTCTCAGACTTAAATAAGGAATAGCAATCGATAGTGCCAAACAGAGCAAGACAGGCGTAAGGAAATTGAAAATTATTCATGGTGCATATTGGAGGTACGAGTATAGCAGGGAGGTGGTCTCAGCTAAGAAGAGCTCAGATTGAAGCAAGAGCCAATCACAGCATGGGCTGTATTGTGTGTGTGTGTGTGTGTGTGTGTGTGTGTGCTCTCCGATGGCTGACAGAAACTCTGTTATGCTTCACTGCCATCTATTCTCCACTAAGCCTATCAACTCAAGTATCAAAAATAGAAAGCTAATGAATGTAAAGTTTTTTTTAAACCGCCAACTTCCTGCATGTTAAGTTATAAAACTAAAAAGAGGAAGCAAGTGAACAAAATTAAACTTATACTATATGATATATGGTAAATTGCAAAAATTTGGAACATGCAGCTGCTATGATTAGAACTGTTCATGTATTAGTCATACAAGCAAAACTTAATATGTTAAATGTTACTCCTATTAACTATTAAGAACTACTAGTTAATTACTCAGTAAATATGTTAGTGGGAGTTCATGATTAACTAACCATTAATTACTCAATCTTAAGCAGTAATTATTGAGTCTTACAATTCTGCTGCAGAACTACTAGCGATCTATGACTCTTTTCTAATAACTACTGATTATTTACTGACCGCATTGGCATTAATTCCCAATAGCTAAGCCTTATCGTCCTCTGGACATCTACTACCTAATAGACTAATACACTATATGGCCAAAAGTTTGTGGACACCTGGCCATTCACACCCATATGTGGATGATGAACATCCCATTCCAGATTTAGTCCCCCTTTTGCTATTATAATAACCTCCACTCTTCAAGGAAGGCTTTCCACTAGATTGTTTGGGGAACAGTTTGGGGACAGCCCACAAGAGTGTGGGGAAGGCCCACATGGGCCTACATGGGTGTGATGGTCAGATGTCCACAAACGTTTGGCCATATAGTGTATACCTTAACCTATTCCATTACCTCAGTGTCTCAAGTGTTAATGTCTATATGAGTTATTATAGGTCTCCTTGGAAGAGCACAGTGTCAGAGTGGTGTTTTTATTTAGCCAGTATAAATCGAGAAATGGACAACAATAATCTACAAAAGTACAGGGTTGTAACATAGCTATGAATACAAATATTCTCCATTATACCACAAGAGCAGTTGAAATCTCAAATCTCATTTGTCAGAAGGTTTGTATTATTTTCATATAACAGCACAGCTCGGACAGTAGTTCCAGCTATAACATGAAGGATATGTTTATATTAATGCACTCATTCTAATGCATTATTGTTCCTGTAGCAATAGCTTGTTCACAGGGACACTCTGCATAATCTAAGATTAATGATTAAAGGATTTAAAAACGTGTTCATTACGTTTCATAAGTCATTGATGGGGTGACGTGTTTTTTGTTGAGACATTTATGTAACATTTATGGAATGAGTTTCCATTGTAAATGCTTTGTAACAGTGAAAGTTTCCCACCTTAGGAAAGTAATCCGGACAGAGGGGTTTGTGCTTCCCGGTCTCTCGGTAAAATGAGAGGCTGCATTTGTGTGTGTGTGTGTGGGCGGGTGTGTTGCTCATTAATAAAGTAACATTGTAATCATTGGCAATCACTGAGGTATGAGGGGAATAACACATTCCAGACCATGCTGTTATACGAAAATAATCTACTTCGGTTGGGTAGTAGCACTCCGCTGTGCGTCATGCCACATCAGATAGTGCTTCCCCCTGAGTGTTTTATGCTGCCCGGTGATACAGTAGTTTGAGGAGGAGGTATGTGATAGCCTTCACCCTCTCCAGTTGGTAGCTGTCACGTGATCGGGGAGACCTGGCTGGTAGGTGGAAATTGACCAAGACCAATTAGGGAGAAAATTGGGGGGTAGGGGGTCATCTCTCTATGTTCCATTCAGTGTTCGCTACCTCAGCATTTTAATATTCAGAAATTTAAACTGTTCATCAAGAAGGTCAGATATAGGGTCTTCAGATTCTGGATGCTTATTATGTGCTTTCGGAGAACCTTGATATAACATTGTAATTTAAGCTAACATTAGCTAGCTCATGGAAATACTGAAAATAAGGAAAACCATGTCTAAATGACACTATTTTTTTTTTTTTACTACTGCAAAGTTAACCATAACTTTAAATTTATGGTTAAAAGTTTTGTCATACTGTATTTATATGTATTAATGTATTGATCTATATAGCTTACCTATCTAGCTAACAGATAAGTAGCTTGTCTGCATAGCTATTGGGCTAGTTACTGACTGTAAAACATTAGCATTGCCACCTCACTGCTCAAGGTTCCCATGTTCACTCGTGAGCTTGGGTTACTGGCAGTGTTGAGTTTTACATGTTCACCATGTGTTTGCATCAGTTTTCTCCTGGTTTTCTGGTTTCTGCCCGCTCTCCAAAATACATGCAAGTAAGTGGACACTAAATTGCTAATGAATGAACGAATGAATGAACCTTGATATCACTTTGTATGAAGTGTTAATCCCTTTCCCAAAGGAATTTGATAGATACAGTGTAGATGTTTTCTCTGTTTTTTCAATGGTTTGACATGAATGCCATAAGTATTTTATAATCATAATATCAATATTAAAATAAATAAATAAATAAATAAATAAAAATTTATGTCCTATTTTTTTTTTTTAAATAATGCTTTGCTATTTTGGATTTCATTCAAATTTTCCTGAATTTGAATGAAAATGAATTTTCCTAACTTTGACTGGTGTATTTACCATGAACACTTTAGCCACAAGATCTTGAGTATCACAATTGTAACAAAACTCTCTCTTCTTTACAAACAGGGCTTACTATATCTGACTGTTTTGAGAAAACGGGTCTATTTTGAGAAAACAATGCTCTAAAACTATTTTTCAATCTTTAGCACAAATAAAAACTATTCAGGCTTGCTAAACACAAAACTAGAAGTAGCACATTCTAGAATAAAAAAAATCCATCCAAAATCTTTTTTTTTCAGTAGTTGCAAGTGTTACAAGTCTTGCAAAAGCTTAGACTCAGGGCACTGTTTGACACTTTGGTCTTATCAAATTTCTAAGCACTCTTATCTATGCTGACAGAGAACGTAACTGTGTCTATCCATCAGCTGCCCACATCCATGTCATTCCTTTGAAATGAAAAGTTTAGAGACAAGTAAGGCATTGTAATTTTTATGTAATTAATTACAGAACTAACAAAACCTCAATGTGACAAGTCATTGTCTGTGATTGTATTATAAGCTTAAGTCCAAGAAACAGTTCTGACTATGAAGATGTTCAAAACTAAACAAATTAAACTGGGAAAAAATGGTTAATTCAATTACTAAGTCAGATTAGAGTTCTCTAGAAAGACTTTTTCATGCAGTTACTATAAGAAAAAGCAATTGAACACAAAACAAATATTAATGTCACATTATTCATGTGGGATCCAAACTGCAGAAATTGACATCTTAGCAAGTGAAACTATCTTTGATATAGTCAAATTTATCTAGTATTTCCTATTATAAGATTAAACTATAAAATATTAAACTATATAATATACATATAAATATATAGTGCATATAAATATACACTATAAAAAATTATTTCTAGACTCAACTAATTTCAAGTTTGAAATAGTCTTGTTCTAATCGCAGATAATTTTGCTAATGTTAAGCTTTTATTTCTAGAAAGGAGCAAAATTGTCTGCCAATAGAAAAAGGAAATCTAAAGCTTGAAAATGGTTTAATAATCTTATATTCAGTTTATGGTAATCTTGTAATAGGCAATACTAGATAAATGTGAATATATTCAAGATTTTCGCTTGCTGAGATATCTTTTTTGTAATGCACCTTTTTGTTGCAAGTTTATTTTCAGGAAATGTTCTATGCAGGTCAAGCAGATATGCAACTTCTAAAGAGTTATCCACTATTAAATATTTTATTACTGATATTCAACAGTCCATGAAAGTCGGAGCAGGGAACAGGTTACTTATGAGTTCACTGTATAAAGTGTTGTATAAAGAGTCACCACTCTTTCATTAGTGGTGGCATCTAATTAACTCATTACATTTTATATCTGGGGGTTATTGTTACTCCTAAGATTTAGAGGGCAATTAAGACTAAATAAAGTGAATAAATAAAGTTAATTTAACACAATAGTTAACATGAACGAACCATGTACTTCAGTAGTTAATACACTGTAAGTAACATTGATCAAACACTTGTATTAATTGATACAAGTAATAAACCAAGCAAATAACCAAGACCTGCATTAAGTTATGTTTATCCCATTCATAAGTAAAATTAAGCCCACATTCTGGACCTGGAGACAAGAGTTCTGTATCTTATCAACATTTAGAAACATCTGTCACTGAAACCTTTCCACCGAGTTCCCACCAGATTGGTGTGGGTTCAGAGTGGCAAGAAAACCTGGCACTTCTGATGTTCGTCGATATTGGCATCCTGCATCTATCTTGCAAAGATTATGGAGTAGCAAACAGTTGGTTTATGTTGTACTTGAACACTTCCTAGATTAGCGGTGAATTCCCACTCTGGAGTGACAGTCTCTTCCACACAGGCTACACAGAAAGGGCAAAGGGCTGGGGCAGAACCTGCTCTCTCCTTTTTTCTGTCCAACTTCGCAGCTTGCTTCACTATTTTGGTGTTTTCTGCCATTTGAATACTTTCCAGAGCTGCCAGCTTCCTGGCTGCCCAGAACCTGCAGTGAACTCCGAGCAGTCTTCTCTGAATCTCTGAGATAAGGGTGTCCAACTGGTCTTGTGCCCTCTGCAATTTCACCAAGAGCAGGTCCTTGGGAATGTGACCAGGGTCCTTGTGCCTGACATGTCCAAAACACCTAAGACATCTCTGAGAAGAGCAAACATGCTGTGGATGCCTCTGTGTTTTTGTTCTGACATGGAACGTGCAGTGTCCACCATAGGCAGTGTAGGTGGATGCTATTCAACCTCATTTCCTGGTCTGTGTAAGTCATCCATGCTTCACTGCTGTAGCGGAGAGGGCTGAGGACACAGTCCTTGTACACCTTCACCTTAGTGCTTTTGGTCAAGAGGCTGTTGCTCCACACCCCCTTTTTCAGACTGGCCATGACAGCTGGTGCCTTTGCAATTGTGCTGTTCACCTCGGCAGCTGGGGACAAGGTGCTGGAAACCTGAGATACTTAAACATGTCAACCACTTCAAGGACATAGCTGTCTATGCTGACAGATGAGAGCTGTCTGGCCTGAAGCTGACTCCCCCCACTGGCAGGAGAGGTAATCTGCCACCAACATCTGTGCCCCCGACCTGTGGACCACCTTGCATTTGAATGTCTCACAGTACTGTGAATAAGCAGAATAATGAGGCAAAGGATGCAATCCAAGAATGTCTCCAAAACACTGATTGGAGTGTGTTTGAGCATGCCACAAGCAGTTTTGATTAATACACTGACATTGTGACAGCTTACATCAGCTTCTGTGAGGACATCTGTGTTCCCACCGAGACTCACATTAATTACAATAATGACAAGCCCTGGTTCAATCTCAAACTGAGACAGCTACATCAGTCTAAAGAGGAGGCATATAGAAGTTGAGACTGGTCGCTTTACAACCAGGCAAGGAACAATCTAAACAGAGAGATCAAAGCCACCAAAAAGAGCTACTCCAGCAAGCTGAGCAATGTGCTGTCCACCAATGATCCATCAGCTGTGTGGAAAAGCCTGCAGCCTCTACGTGTTGCACTAAGCACCTTAAACAATTCTCACCATGGTATGCACATGCAAGTAGGTGGGTGGGGAGGGTAGCAGAAGGGGGGTGTGCGCAAGCTGAGCTTCCCCCGATAGCAAAGGGAAGTTGGAGAGCCCATTCATCATCCAGCCATTCCCACACAGCTGCTGCATGCTTGAAAAGCTCAATGAAGGCCACTGGATCATTGGTAGAGGCCAATTTTGTGTGATGTTGTGAGTGGGGAGGCTTCCATGGTGGCGTCTGAGTCCTCTGTGATCCCAGGTTTCAGCACCACTGTAGAACCCATGGGTGCAGAGGAAGACTCGGGAGTCAGGAGGTATTTCAGCACAGTGTCGTGCCTGCATTTATTTTCATGCTTTTAGCACAAAAAAATCACCCAAAAGGGACAAACCAACAGAGAAGGGGTCATCACTAGCTCATGGCTTTCGACTCATTCAAGTTCAAGGTTTAAGTTCACTCTCCATGGTGTGTTATATTATGATATATTGCTGTCATCAGGGGTGTGGGCTGCCATGGCTTCCTCAAAGTGGTCAGCAAGCTGCTGTGACCTCTCTTGCTTGGCCCTTCTTTCTGGAATAGTGAATCTTTTTGGGGATGCATCCTACCTTTCTGGCCACAAGAGAATGATCTGTATTGCAGTCAGCACTGTGGTAAGTGCGGGTATGGAGCACACTTCTGAGGTCTGTACACCTGGTGATGTAGATCTAGCTGGTGCCAATGGCGGGAATGAGGATGTCTTCTTTAAACCCCGTGGAGTTCTTTGAAATGGAAGTATGTGTTTGTCACACAAGGAAGTATCACAGTTCAAGCAGTCTTTGTCCGTTTTCCATTTTGCTTCATGGCATAGGTGTCCCAAAGCTGGGAGTGAGCTTTTGACCAGTTGATAGCTGCAGACTGGAGTGAAAGCTCAAGCACAAGCAGCAAAATTGTTAGCAAATTGTCTGTACTTGCCATGTGTGAGACAATGTCATAAGATCTCACCAGAATACCATCAGTGTGTATGCATTTGGTGCTTGGGCATTGAGTGTCTGAACATTGTGCTTCATTCTGTGAAGCAACCAGTGACATATTGTATCAATGGTATGCCAACCTTCTCACAATCTCTCATATTAGCTAAGGAATGCACCACAGAGCTCGGTCATGGTGTAGTAGTCTTACAATGAGATCCATTGTGGCCAGGGTTGCACAGAACAGTGTATTCAGTGCTATGTGCTGCACTTCAGCTTCCAGTCCAGATGTGCCAAGGCAGCATTGATTTCACTGCGAAATTAGTGCAGGGAACTTCCAAGCCAAAACCTCTTTCTTTGATATGGACAATGTGTTCATCCTATCAATTTTTTCAGTGGTGGGAAGAATGGAAATCTGTTACATTTCCTTCTGAGTAGAATAAAACAAGATGAAAGAGCAGTGGAAGAGATTGAAAGAAGGAGCATGTAAAAAGCATGCAAAGTGACTTTGAAGCAAAATGGAGATGAACTGCAAATCATACAAAGTAGATGGATTTTCGTTTCTCTCTTATGTTCTTTAATGTACACACATTCTTATCTCTTATCTTATTCTTATTATCATCAGCTTGGCATGCTTCTGTCTCAATCCCGGACTATACTCTGAGCTTTATTGTATTCTAATATTGCTCTAATGTTGCTCTCTTTTCCTGCTTGTGTAAAGGTTGGCTACTTTCCATCTGAAAGCAAACCAGAGATTTCAGAGTGCATGTTAAATAACATTGGCTCAATTATTCACTGCTCTCTCTCCTGACTGGGTTATTAAAAGGCCTTGAGTGAAGAGCAAGAAGTCTTGGTGTTCAGTACACAGAGCTCAACCACAAGAGCTCTCTGTTCGATATCTATCAGCTCTTATACCTAGCTAACGGCCTACAGCAGCCCTGCCTTTACACTGGGCTTTTTTAAAAACACCGTCTCACTGACCTGGTCTGAGCGGTACTGTTTATATTCTACACACTCATCCATCCAAAGACTTGATTGCGTCTGAAGTAATGCTGAAATCAATATGTGCCTATTGGTGAAAGGCTTTTCTTGCCTTTGGCTGTCCTAAGCTTTGAACTGTAGTCTTAGCTATTTTGTGTGTGTGTGTGTGTGTGTGTGTGTGTGTGTGTGTGTGTGTGTGTGTGTGTGTGTGTGTGTGTGTGTGGTGGGTGGGAAGACATTTCTCTGTGCTAAAGTAGAACCCATGGGGTTTGAAGCACACTGGGACTCCAAAAATGGTGAAAATAAGTGTAGGTGAAAAAAGTGTGAGTCAGTTATCCAAAAGCGGTCTCTTTTTCTCTTTACCTCTCTCATGACACCCTTAAAGTATTATTTCTATCTGTGCATGACCAGGTGTATGAAATGCATGTGTGTGCATGTGAACCGTGTGCAAATGTTGTTTGAAAAGCTATAATTAGACCTCAACCTAGCTGACCAACATATACACCACACTCGGTTTGCATGTCATGTTATACTGTATTTAGAACTAATTTACCAGCAGTTTTCCCTGATGCTTCCCTTTTACTCTATCCATACACACACACACACACACACACAAAAACACACACAGACACACACCTGGACAAAAATGGGCCAAGCCCAAAATGGCAAATATGAAGCTTTTAATGGTCTTAACAACAAATCATTGGTCAGAAAATGAGCAGGAATGAAACAGATGCACTCCTGAGAGCTCCTGTGCCTCCATTTGCATTCCGTCAGCATTTTGTAACAGTCACTGTGCTTTGCAAACTTTCCCAACTCAGGAATGTCTTCAAGAAAGAGAAGTTTACTGTTAACAGTATTTGTTAACAGTTTTGAGAGAGAGAGAGAGAGAGAGAGATGGATTGCCCATTTGTTGTGATAAGTGATAACAGGAACTAAATTGTCTCTCGGATTCTCCACAACATCTGCTCCACATAAATCTTAAATATAAATCATTAAAATGTGTGATGTGTCATTCATTAATAAATTAAACATTGTAATTATTGGAAAATTGCTGTGGAATAAGCAGAATAACACACTCCAGACCGTGCGGTTAGACCAAAAATAATTGAGTTCAGTGTAGTAGCGGCACTGTGTAGTAGTGACCAACGATTATTTGGATATTGAACTATGCTATGATAGAGTATGTGGCCATGGTTACCATGCTTATGGAAATGACATGTTTCTGAATGGGTGGTAGGCATATACTGCAATTCCTAATACTGGGACCCCTCTAGTCAAAATGGAATACAGCCACAACTAGTGGTTGTTTTGGCTAGACCCATATCCTGTGCTATTTTTTTCACTACTGCACCACTAAATAAAATGAGAAAATTCAGAAGCAGCAGAGAATCCTGCCAAAATATAATCTACCTATATCATCAAATTGACTTTTATTAGCTTAGCATAACAATGCACAAGCAACAATAAAAAAAAAAACTGCATATCACTTAAACTCCATGCTAATCATTGCTTATGCCTAGTGATTTTTTATTTTTTTTTAATTATCTTTAAATTTTTTACATTTAAAGTAATAGTAATAGTAATAGTAAGTAATACATCTTACAGTAATCACTATGTCCTGGTCAGGCTCACTGAGAATCTGGGGCCAGTCCTGGGCATCACTGGGCACAATGTGGGAGAATTGACCCTGGAAGGGACGCCAATCCATCGCAGGCCGCCCCTTTTATGTTGTCAACCAATGTCAGTGATGCAGTTGTACTATTAGAGTAATTTTAAGGAATGATTTATAGACATTCGCCACCATAATATGTGGGTGTAGAAAGCTAGCTAAATAAAACAAGTTTGATATTTCATATTATATACGAGGGAGGGAAGAGGAGAATGACCAGACTGCTTCAAGCTGACAGGAAGTCTATGGTAACCCAAATGACAACTCTCTATAACCACAGTGGACAGAAAAGCATCTCAGGTTGCACAAAACACTGAACCTTGAGGCAGATGTGCTACATCAGGTACCACTCCTGTCAACTAAGAACAGGAAACTGAGGCTGCAATGGGCACAGGTTCACTGAAACTGGACAGTGGAAGATTGGAAAAATATAGCCTGAACTGATGAATCTTGATTTCTGCTGAGACATGCAGATGGTAGAGTCAGAATTTGCATGAATCCATGGATCCAACCTGCCTTGCATCAACAGTTCATCTTGGTGGTGGTGGAATAGCGTGGGGAATGTTTTCTTGACACACACTATGCCCCTTAACATCAACTGAGCATGGTTTGAACAGCTTATTCCAGTATTGTTGCTGACCACTTGTGCTTTGTGACATGGCGCCTTATCATACAGGAATTAGCCATGGTTACAATTTACTCATCTTATAATGACTACTTAAATGGTTCCCTTTTGAGTTTGGTTCCTCTCAAGGTTTCTTCTTCATATCCTCTCAGAGTTTTTCCTCACCACCGACACCTCTGGCTTGCTCATTAGAGATAAATTCATACACTTAAAATGTATATCTTGAATGCATTTATTTCTGTAAAGCTGCTTTGTGAGAATGTATTTTGTTAAAAGAGCTATACAAATGAAATTGAATTGAATTGAGTCCTTCCAGCATGATTATGCACCATATCACAAAGCACAAATCATCTCAAACTGGTTTCATGAGCAAGGTAATGAGATCAGGGTACTTCAATGGCCTCCCCAGTCACCAGATCCGAATCCCATCCAGCACCTATGGGATGGGTAGAACAGGATCAGGGCATGAATGTTCAGTTAACAAATCTGCAGCAATTATATGTTGAAATCATGTCGGCATGGAGCAGAACCTCAAAGAAGTGTTTCCAACACCTTCTGAAATCCATGCCACAAAGAATGGAGGCTGCTCTTAGAGCAAAAAAGGATGTCCTACTCAGTATTAGTATGGTGTTTGGTGTAGCCTGTATGTGCCTAAAGTATGCCTAAAGACACATACAGGCTTACAGTAACTTACAGTCTTACACTAACTGCTTCACCAAATTAGTGCTTTTAATAAAGAATTCAGACAAATAATTTAGAGTCCCATTAGAATCTGGGGACAATGATGACTGTCAATATCAATATATCAAAATATAAAGGTTATTACAATTTTCGAAATGAAATTATTTCTTTACACAACAGTGTGAAATTTTATTGTCTTCAGTATCATTATTATCATCCCCAATACAACTATTATATTACTTACATTTCCATCAAATAATTATAGTACCAGAGCTCAGCTTTGCATGCAATTTAACTCCTGCCAGTGGTGTAGTATTGCTTGTAAATTCTGATTTTATTAGCCAACAGAAAGCTAATATTATCAAAATGTTCTTCAAGCAGCCCAAGTAACAAGTCCCCCTCTTTCCAACCCGCTTCTTTACTGGGATTTTGAGATTACATCATTATAGAAAAATGATCCATTAGATCTAACAGTTAGAGCCATCACAAAATTGCTCTACACAACATTTAACAGTACAGTACAAGATCAAATAATAGTCTCTGTTTTCTCTTGGTCATTCTGCATGTCTCATACATGCATACGTGCATATTTAGTGCAACTAACGTTTGTCATATATGCTTACTTAATTCTTCTGGACTCCACAAACCTTAGACTGATAAGAATGCACACAAGTGAGCCCATCAGAAGTATAGCAAAGACATGCTGAACTTACGAGCAAGTCAATGACTTGAGAGTATATGAACTTGCAATTAGTTGCAGAAGATGAAGCAGAAATTAGAAATAAAAAAGTGTAGGTTTTGTAATAAGTGAAATACCTCACTATTATCTCTGTTCATATCAACACTTAATCATAAAGTGACAACCAAGAAGCCTGGATTTATGAGTGGCAAAAGTCCAGAACCAGCTGAATCAGGCACATCGGTTAACGTGTAGAAATCTCCATTTTAGTTTGTCAGCAGTTATCTGCAGTGAGGCTCACTTACAAACAGCTGTTGCAGTAAACCCCAGAGGAACAGTTTATTTAGAGTAGAATGTAGAAAGTTCCAACAAATGCTGGAAAGTGATGCTGCTTTGGGGGCAACAGTGGTGGTCGTTGTCATATGTATCATAAGTATAGAAGCTGTGGTGAACACACACAAACACACATATATCTCACACTGTCTCACACTGAATATTGTCTCAGTGCTCATATTAATTATTTAGTTTTCAAGTATATAAACTATATGGCCAAAATTTGATACTGGCCATCACTCCCATATGTTTGTTGAACATCCCAGCCCAGATTTATTCCCCCTGTGTTTGCTGTTATAATGAGCTCCACTCTTCTGGGAAGCTTTCCACTAGATGTTGGAGCGTGGCTTTGGGGATTTGTGTTCATTCAGCTACAAGAGCATTAGTGAGGTCAGGCGCTGATGTTGGGATGTCGAGGAGGTCTGGGGTGCAGTCGGTGTTCCAGTTCATCCCAAAGGTGTTCAGTGGGGTTGAGGTCAGGGCTCTGTGCAGGACACTCGAGTTCTTCC
>CM040983.1:23999601-24040251 GCA_022985145.1 Pangasius djambal | reverse complement strand
CTACCTATTCCGACTTACACATAGAAACTATAATTTCTAGATCTGTGAGGAGGATGTCTAGAGACTCTTTCAAAGGCTAAAGACCAGAAAGGCACCAGGACCTTATAGCAACCAGCTGGCCACTGCCTTCACAGACACAGGTCTCAGGAGATCAAGGATTCAATGACTAAAGAGCTGTTGTTCTGAATTATGTGGCTTGAAAGCTTGTAAGAGATTATTGTTGAAAGGGTTTAAAAGAGTACTTACTGGATTCCCTGCGGTAGGCTGTTCAGGCCAATAAGTCGATTGACAATGCAGCCAACATGGCGTTACATGCCCTCAAAAACCTTGACAGCCCAGAGACCTATGCTACGGTCTTGTCTGTGGACTTCTGTTCAGTTTTCAACACAGTGATTCTGGTTCTGCTCCTTTCAGAACTCTCTCATGCGCCTAATCAAGGATGGAGATGAATCTGTATACCGATGCAAAGTTAAACAGCTGGCCCACTATATTGGGACCACTTCTTTTCCTGTTCCTGAAAATGTAAAATATGTACTGTATCTGGTGTGAATCCTTTTGTTCAGTTCTGACAAACCCCCTTCCTATTTTTAGACATTGTAAAAAAAAAACAAAAAAAAACAAACCAAAACCTGAATTTATCCAGGTGAAGTTTGATATTCATTTGAATAACCCACTCTGATTGCCTCATGGCTGTAATCAACACACAACGCAATCGAGAGACATACTATGTTCCAAACGGCATACTACTCCACTTCACAAATTACTGCAGTTTTTCTCAATTGCATACACACTAAAACAGTAACAATTAACAAGATATCATAAGCTACAGTTCTGTTCTCAAAGGAATGACACATTTTCCAGAACTATATACACTATTTATATGTTTTCACTCACAGATCAGTGGCACTATTTGAGCAGAACTTTACATACAAATCCCATTCCTAAAGTATAGGTTGCATCATGCTGAGCAAACTGAACTCTATTAACACACACATCTCCAGGTGCAAACACAAAAGGACTTCAAGTTCAAGATGGATAAAACGAGCCCCACTGTGTTTTTTTTTTTTTTTTTAAATTGGCCAAAACAATGGCAGAAAACAACAAGGAATGGAAAGAGGAAAAGGAGGCAAAGGCAAAAGAACTGATATATAAAATGAAATTCGGGCCACTGTGATGACCATGTCCTTAAGAGAAGCTGAGCAATGACTGAAACCAAATTTGAGCCCCTTTACAGTTGCTGCTATAATCCGTACCTTTAGGCAGGAGAAGAGGTCATTTACTGCAGTCTGCTGTTTGCAGGAAAGATAGATTACAGTATTCACATTTTCAGTGCTGGATAGTTACTGTACACATCTGTAACAAAGTACCCTGTTCTCGTTTATGTCCTATTCTATACATGTTGCTGTATATACTCTGTATAATACACTATACTACTGTAGTTCATTGTACTACAAGGTAAAACTGTCAGAGGAATACATTTTACTTTGAAGTGAATGTATTGTACTTACTGTCTTACATAATCTTATGACTTGTAGTAATAGTACATAAAAATGATGACTGTATCAAAGACACAGTAATAGTACACATTCTGTTTTTTTGTTTTTTTCAGAATTGAGCGGCAGCTCCACAATACAGGCAGACAACAACTCTTCTCATTCTCGTTTTCTGTCACAGTTTCCTGGACAGTTGAAGATTTAAAAAAAATCACCAGGTCTTTTTCCAGTCTTCAGGTGTCTAGTTTGCGTGAGTCTGCGCCCATGATAGCCTCAGATTCTTGTTCTTGGCTGACAGGAGTGAAACCTGATTTGGTCTTCTGCTGTTGTAGCCCATCCACCCCAAGGTTTGATGTGTTATGCATGCTGAGATGCTTTTCTGCTCATCACGGTTGAAAAGAGTGCTTATGTGAGTTACTGTAGACTTCCTATGACCAGTCTGGTCATTTTCCTCTGATCTCTCTCATCAACGAGGTGTTTCAGCCTGCAGACCCTCCACACACAGGATGTCTTTTTTCTTTTTCCTCACCATTCTGTGTAAACTCTAGACACTGTTGCATGTGAAAATCTCAGGAGATCAGCAGCTTCTGACATACTCAAACCAGCCCGTCTGCCACCAAGAACCATGACACGGTTAAAGTCTGATGTGAACGTTAACTGACGCTCTTGACCCGTATTTGCATGATTTTATGCATTGCGCTGCTGCCACTTCATTGAATGATTGGATATCTGCATAAATGAGCAGGTATACAGGTGTTCCTATTAAAGTGGATGGTGAGTGTATGTGTGCGCTTTTGTGTGGAAGAGTGAATGACTTTGGGTTTAATGTTTGCATTTGGGGTTAGTGCAGATGAGTTAGGTGTTCTGGGATTATGTTTTAGATTTTGAGAAAATGGGTCAATGTGCTGAGGCAATTGAGTAAACCTGCAATGTGCGCGCTTCAAAAATTATTTCAGCTGGCTCTATTTATATACAGAAAAGGGGAAAATCCGTTTGTTTTATTCTGCTTAAACATCCCACATTGTCTAGGCAATTCTTAAAGGTCAAAGCCCCAGAGTATTTAATTGTTGTTGGAACCTGTATGTGGATCTGCTGGTGCTGGGAAATCTTAATGTGCACTTCATGCTTCATGCTTTAAGTATTAGGCAAGTGAGCATATTGCATGTAAGTCAAAAGGATCCTGCCCTTGGTGTTCCTTAGTATTGTCACTTAACAAGGAATCTGTTAACACCTTCCTGTGTTGCGAAATATTGGTTACATTTTCATTATCAGAGTGTATAATAGTACAGCCAACATATGGCATACCCCTTCTTCCTGAGGATCTGGGAAAGGCACCATAGGCATTTCCTGCACGTGCCCTGTCTGAGTTTGGCTGCTAGTGTTCAAGAAGGGTGGGTTGAAGAATGGATTTCTGAAAAAGGCTTGGCGGCAGTGGCTCCTGGGGATCTGTATTCCAGACCTAATTAATAGTGTGTCTGCTCCACCAGTCATATATCCGAGTTGGGGTACACTGGGGTTAGTACTGGCGCTGGCAAAGAAACATGAGATGACAGAGGTGGAGTGTTTGTTATAGCTCACTGCAGAACCTGTATCTTCGGTTACTTAATCTTTCATTTCTGTGAACTCTCCTGACTGACTGTGGGATCCCCTGACCTACACTCTTATAGAAAATTTCCTTCAGTAAATTTATGTCACAATATAATCTGTTTTAATGTAGAACTCTCTAACTTTTTGGGTAATAATAATTTTACCGGTAAGCACAGCAGGGAGCTACTGAACTCTTGCTCCTGGTGCTCTCCATAGTATGCAAATCTCAGAAGGATATAAATAGGAATGGAGTTGAGAGGAAATAGTTTCAATAAAAAACTGTCTCTTCCTTGGTTGTTCTTCCTGTTTTCCTGAAGTTACTTCTCTCTCAGTGTGCAACTCATAGCTCCTGACATGCACCAAGGGACAGATTTTAAACCCTAATACACTATTTTGGACAATTTTACATGACATCAGACAAGATAACACATACTACTAAAATCTGGATTCTCAACGTCTTTGCTAACCAATTACACAGCATTTAGCTTAGCCACACAGCCAGTTCTTCACAGACTAGTCTCTTAACTGGCTGATCATACAGTACCAGTTCAATTGCTACTTCACAGAGTACTCTTTTTCAACATTTTTAACACCCAGAATTCCAACAATCTTGCTTTATTTAGATTGCTTTATTACACATCTCTTTTCTTAGTCAAAATTGGATGGTGTATCCCTTGGAGGGTTCCTATAGTTAACTGTTCCAGAACAGCTCCCAAGAAATGTTGTAGATTTTCTTTTAATGAGCACAATAAAGGACAAATGAGACCAACTTTACCTAATTTATTTCATACATCTGACAAAACACAGCACAAAGCACAAATCTCATTTGATGGAAGAGCAATGCTCAAGATGTTATATGCAATCTTCAAAAAAATAAAATAAAATTCAGCTGGCTCTAAAGAGAAATACACAGAAGAGAAAAAAAAAGCATTAGTAGAAAAAGGAATAGTAGACTTAATGAAAAGGGGCACACGGAGAGATTAATGTATTGAACCTTTATTCATTTCTTGTAGCAAGTGAATGCTTGATGACTCAATGAATAAAATCAATACCAATAAGTAGTGGTGTACAATCCTGAGCTACTATTTATATGTGAGTATATGATTTGGGATGTTAGCTCTATCATTGTGTTAGTCTCAGCCCAAGTAACAAGTTAGGGTGTTAGTCTCTTTCATTTTCATTAGAGCCTCCTAGAGCCACACCTCCAAAATTCCAGGGGCAGTGTTTAACTGAGACATTTACCGCAGTCATATTATGACAGTCATTTTTTCGAGAGCACTTACTCTGGTAGGTGGTGGTAGCTCAATATTTAAAACAGTAGCTCAGTGATCAGAAGGTCACGAGTTCAAATCTGAGTACTACCAAGCTGCCGCTGTTGAGCAAGGCCCTCAACTGATCAGTTGTATAAAATGAAAACAATGTAAGTCACTTGCCTCATGCATGTTGCTTGTAGAGTTTGGAGCTATTCTGTGCAGCTTATGACTTCATACAGAGCTACAGATTTCTGTCCTCCAAAGCTATAATAGACAGGTTTCTATTCTTCAGTTACTCTTTCCCCACTGTGGTGAGCTTATCATTTCCTTTTTCCTTTGGAGCATTGGCTTGAATTCCTAGCTAGAATTGCCACTGCTAGCTTAGCTTGTTTGCTGACACTTGGTGCAGTGTCTTAGATAGCTAGGCTGCTGTTGCTGTCTTGCTAGTAGCTTGCTCTGTCTCAGGCTTGGAACTGCAGGGCCAGAACTGTAGGGCTTGTGCTTCCCTCCCTTTACCCCTTTTCCCCTTTACCACACATTTGGCTGCACCGGTGCTAATAGAATTGGAGTAGTGCTCCCCTCCCTTTTTCCCCCTCACACAAGCAGACCTGACAGTGCTAATAGGACAGAAGGAACTCCCTCCATCACCTAACCCTGCTAGCCACATGTGTAGCAGCCCTAAGAAGCCCTCCTTATTGCCAGAGGTCTGAACCCCCTTTGTGGTGCTTGACTGAAATGCACGAGGGCATATCTGTTGCTGCATCCATAAGATTTTTTTCAAACAGAAAATGAATTGACAGCCAAGCCACACTTGTTGTACACTCTGGCAGTGGCTAGAAAGGGGTCCAATTTAGCATCCAGCAGCCAGCAGCTCACAGATGCAGCTTCAAGTCATCCATGCCTGCTACACTTGAAATGATGGTGGCTTGTTTAGGGTTAGACACAGTAACTCAATCTAAGGGAACGAATGTGCTTTTTGCCACAGAATCCTACGTACCTCAGTGTAAGGACTGTCCATTACATGGAGAGTTATGTGGTAGTTTTCAAGCAGTCACCTTTTACATGCCAGAGCTCTGTGGTGAGAGCCTTAGCTAATATGTCAGGTCCAGATGGGCTTGGTCTGAAACACATGCCCCCATATGGACCCCTGCTTCACATTGCTGGTGAATTCGCCAGACGAAATATTATGCTCTGAGTACCACTGTCCCAGTGTCTAGTGCAGACATGCAGACTACTGGCTAGTGAGGGCTTATGATATCACTGTGCATTTGATGTACATGGACACATCTATAGTGTTAGGAGAGTTTGCTCACCTTTGCAATAAACTCATCTTGCATGTGTTGGTGGCTGGATGATTACAAGGTAACTTAATGGCCATACCCTGGTTTCCTAAATAAGGTCATGCCGCTCAAGTTTGTGAACCACGTGGTTAATCTTACAGCATTCTATGAAGATCAACCAGCAGAATGCTCCCTTCTTTGTCCAGTACATGCCTTACGGTATTACTTGGGTGTAACCTTGTACCTTCTCTAAGTTCAATATCAGGCCCCGGCTCTTATCCAGGGTTCATAGAATCACAGTTACATTCATAACTAGGGAAATGTGCCCTTCCTGACACACAGTTCCAAATAAACCCCTTAATTTATTCCAAAAATAAAAAAGACTTTCCATGACCAATGGCCTACATTTTCTTTCCCATCTCCTTATTATCACAGAACAGGTCATTTCTCTTAGGACATCATTTAGAACATCAGTATTGACATTTGGAACCTTTGATTTAGGTCAAGTTTTATTACATTACATAATGAATTAGGATACTGCTGCTCAGGTCTGGAAGAGCAACAGGTTACAAAATATGTTTGAAGGAAAATGACTTTGTGTATTAATATGCAATTCTTTCTCCATTCATTAAGTAGGCTGTTAGCTAAATAATTTACCAGCGTAAACCATTATTATCTTTTTTCTGTCCACTGACTAAATAAGCATATTTTTTATTATAAACAAAAATAAAAATCCTATATACTGTAGCTTTAAGTGTTAACAAAATTCAGTAATAGTTGACTATTAAATGTCAGTTCAGACAACTTAAATATTTAAGGATATTACATAGACAATTTTGATAAATCATAGCAATCACACTAGTAGTTCCTGAAAGAAAGAGAGACAATAGAAGTGAAAACAAGAGGAGGTTTATTCATTCTATAATGTCATGATCAACAATCTCTAATGTGAAATAAATACTTTAATAAAAAAAACACCATCATGGTTAGAAAAAAAATAATAAAATCAGCTTTCCTCATAAAGGTTCGAACCTGTATGTGAAAATGCTATTCATGAGAAATGTATTCTAACAGAAATAAAAGCAACCAACATGCTAGGAATGTTGAAAAGCTGTGCTACCAGCTGTACATTTCCTTTGAGCTTTGTTTTGGTTTGTTAACACTGATATTCATGCGCATTACTTGTTCATAAGCTCAAATAAAATGCAGGGGCACACACAGTTTTCTTTTTTGCTTACTTACCTACCTGTCACACAAGGCCCACATAATCAACAATGCACAGTAGGGGCCCTGAGTGCCACCTGTGGGTTCAGGAGATAAAACTTCATACAAAATACATCACAGACACGATAACACTGCATACGTAGATAGCAGAGAAGGCTAGACACATACTGTGTGTACATTCATAGGAAAAAGAAAGTAAACCCTCCTTCAGTTCTGTGTTTTTATTTATCAGGGCCTAAATAACAATTGTGTGGTCCTCACAAACTTTTATGGTTTTTTTTTTTTCCAAAACGCAGAACAAAATTCAGAAAGCAGGTGGGGAAAAAAATAAGTACACCCTATCATTCAGTAGCATATAGAACCACCTTCAGCAACAATAACTTGAAATAAATGTTTTCTGTAGGAATTTATCAATACCTCTCACGTCATTTTAGAGATATTCTGACCTTACATTGAAGTGTCCAAAGTTCACATGAAAGGCTTCATTAATGTAAAATCATATTAAGACACAGGTGTGAAGAATCAGTGGGAACTAAATTAGGTGTGGGCCAAACACTAAATGAAAAGGAAGGTTCTGTGGGGGAAAAAATGATTCCTTTCAAGATTATGTGAGAATAATGCACCACAATCTTTTGTAATTTTGCCTACATCTGTTTTCCTTGAAATACTGTAAGTGCTGTACTTCTTGGCAGGTGGCTGATGAAAGTGGGATGTTGGGCGCAGTCATAACACAGTCCCATAACTGCCTGTTTCTTTCCCTTTCAGCTTCTGATAGATGCATAATAAATGGTTTGTTCCCAATCATTTATTCTGACTCACTGATGCATCATTTGGCAGTAATGAACTTAAACTGACAGGGGCTGAATGGGTGAACTACCGCACCTGACTTTATCTGTCAAGACTGTGTATGTACTGTGCCTGTGTGCCTGTACGTGTGACAGAGAAAAACAGTGAACGTTTTTTTGTTGTTTTTTTTTTTAACATTTTAATCTATGATCTCATTAAAATATCCGGTTTTCCTTTCTGTCCATTTTTGTAGGGACATGTTCACAACTATGTCCCTTTTTCACTCCTAATAATGTGCCTTGTGTTATTAATAAATTGGGTGTGATGAATTGTAATGGGTACGAGATTAATATCTGTTTTAAAAGAGATCTGTCATGCCGTTTTATTTCATAGGCTATTTTGCTAATGCAAAAGTTTTGCTTTTTCGGTTTTTCATTATGGGGAAAATAAATGACTGCAGAAGTAAGCTTAGCAAAACAGATTGAATGAAAGAAAGAGCTGTAGATGAATTAAATTAAACATGACAGATTCCCATATTAAAAAAAAGAACATGCTCATGCTCTTCACAACCCGTGCAAGCTAATCTGCAGCAAAAAAAAAAAAAAAAGTTTCTACTCTGTCACTTGCTGTCTGTAAAGCAGAGGCTCATTATCTTACTGCTTTATGAATGCAGTGAAGAATAAATTAATTCCCTCCAATTCAGCTTACATTTCCATAGAAAGTCTTTCAAAAAGAGGGGTGCAGGAATATGTGTGTGTCCCTGTGTATGGCTATATATGCATACCATCAGCACTGTTCTTGCACTGAAGGCTTTCCATAAGATTATGGAAAGAGGCTGTGGGAATTTCTGCCCATTCAGCCACAAGAGCATTAGTGAGGTCAGACACCGAAGTCGTACAAGGAGGCCTAGCACACAGTCTGCTATCCAATTTATCCTAAAGGTGTTCAGTGGGATTGAAGCCAGGGCTCTGTACAGGCCACCAGCTTTGGCAAAACATGTCTTTATGAAGCTCGCTTTGTGCACAGGGGCATTGTCATGCTGGTACAGGTTTGGGCCGCTTAGTTCCAGTGGAGGGAAATTGTAATCCTACAGCATACAAAGACATTCTAGTCAATACTGCACTTTCAAATTGTTGCAACCATTTGCGGAAGGCCCACATACGGGTGTGACGGTTGGGTGTCCACATACTTTTGGCCATATAGAGTAGTATATTGTTGCCCAACACAGAACAGTTTGAAATTTCTTGCCCTCTGGTGGTTCATGCAAACAGTTCACTGCAGCAAAAGGAAACCAGCTCTCAGGAGCTCTCAGGAGTGCATCTGTTTCATTCTTGCTAATTTTCTGACCAATGATTTGTTGTTAAGACCATTAAAAGCTTCATATTTGCCATTTTGGGCTTGGCCCATTTTTTTGAGTGCACATGCAAGTAGTACACCTTTTAATGGAAAATGTGACAGTACAAGACATACAGTTTTTCACCAATAATGACACATACTTTTGTGCAATGGCTGATGATATTTGAGCATCGGCCAACGCTGAAATGGTCTGAGTTATAGTGTGTGGTCGTAATTTTCTGACTGCCTTTAAGATCACTACAGCTCTGTCTTCCATTACAAAGGCTTCCATGGCCCACGGGTCAAAATTCATGCTTAATGAACTGCACAGACTGCGCAGGTGTCAAATGGCTCTTCTTAAATGGCAGTTTATTTTCAATCCTAGAGGTTCCACATGTGAGATCAGTCTGTCTGGCTCATCACTTGCTGTTGGGACTGTCCACACACCAGCCAGCCATCCAAATTTTGAATACGCACAGATCGCAGCATTGCACAGGCTCTAGTGCAATTCTCATTTTCTGAATACCCTGGGTGCAAAACCTACCCAAAGGGAAAGACTCAGAACTGATATGTCACTCTGCTTATATAGAAGGAGAAGAATCACTTTTGCTCCACAGCAATTGGAATGTGGAAATATGCATCCTTCAGATCTGTGGTTAAAAACCATACCTTATTTTTTGTTCACCACTCACATCACATCTGGCATGAATAGCAGGCTCTGAGAATAGCATTTGAGCCAACTAAAGACATCTGAGAGCTTGTTAAAGAAATAGTTATATTGTGGAAAGCCTGGTCACTGGCTTTGGAACACATAATGTGAAATGGGTTCGGCACTTGTCCAGCCATATTTGGTGGAGGATCCAGCTTTAATTTTGCCAAATCAACCTTAACACCAGTATGCAGCATATTTGTCTGCTCCTGATTTACACTCTGATCTTCAGACTGCTCAGATGCCAAAATGGGCCTCGAGTTCAGAGAATGAGATGCAACCACTGATATCACATCAGGTTCTGTCTCTGTATGTGATGCAGCTACACTAGGCTCCCTTGAGTTCTGTCTTCATTGTGCTGTTGCATTCCCAGTAACAGCTCTTGCATTTGGCCCGTGTCTCCCACCAGCTTTTCTAATCTGCATTCCAATGTGGTAACGGCACTTGTTCCTTCTCTTCCATGCGACTTATTAGTGGAGTCCTAAAGTATGTGTGTTTCTATTCTTCCCACTGCCATGCAGCGAAGGAGCTTACTTTCTTCCCCCCAGTGTGCTCTGCAGCCATACTTCCTGCTAGCTTCACGTGTCACTGTGGTCCCACAGCATCAGAGGAAGGTGATGAATAGCCTTAGCCTGCAAAGCACACTTTGCACATCGCTAATGATATTATTGTGCAGTTAGAGCAAGGCTTTTTAAGTGCCTCTTGCCAATATCCAGGTCCAAAAGAATTTGGGCATTGATCATGTTCATTATTCAACTCCATGTGCTTGGCAGAACAAACAGCTTGCCATCTTGCCCTGAAATACAGAAGAGGTACTTTTTTTACTTCAACTTTTAACACCAGTTAACTATATTTATTAGAGATGCCAACAAAAAAAATGGCAAAAGAGAAATAAGGATGAAGAAGATAGAACACTTTACAAATAATGTTAATGGTAATTAAAATTAGAAAGTGATTAAATAGCCTATTCTTAACATCACAGGTTCTCTACAGAACCAACAGAAATCCCAAGTCAATATGCAGCATTGTTATGCCTACTCTGTAATGCCTGTGCAAGCGAAGTCAGATTCTGCTGGGCTGTACAGCTGATAATAATATTACTCCCTCCCCTACTCCCCTTAAACCTGAAATGGTGGAAATGTCTTTTTAGGCAATCGGTTCTGGACAATTAATTTGTTTATTGTAGTTTTGTTAAATGGTAAATCATGAGGAGGGAAAAATCAATATTACACAAGTACTGACAACTTGCAAATGAAAGCTTATATTACCTGGGACTGGGAATGAATGCAGCCATGGCAGTGTCCCCCTTGGGCCTATTGAAATTAGAATCTGAGATAGATGGGTCATCAGTCTGCAGCTGAACCCCAGACTCGATTAAAAAAAAAGAAAAAAAAAAGCTCTTGTCAGCAAAAGGGGCATGGACCCTGACCTACTGTAGCTAAGAAGTCTTTTTCATATAAGGGGCACATCTGGGAGCAGTGCCCCTGTGATGGTCATCATGGACACCTCCTTCACCATACTGGGAGAAGAGTAGTGTTACAGGGGTCACACACTGGTTCCTCCAACCTGTTCTGAGACAGAGTCATCATGCTACAATCAAAAAAGTCAGGGGCAGGTGTATAAATCACCAGGGTATGAGGCATGAGGCATGTTCCTTCATGATAGCACAAATGGGCAGCAGATGTGTCGAGGAGAGTGGCGCACACACGCAGAAGCATGCCAAGTTGACTCATTGTCAAAGGTGGTTCTCCCTAATGGAGCAGAATGGCCCTCTGGGATAAGACACACTAGCCCACGACTGGCCTTGTGGCCTTCTGTATGCATTTTTACCTCTTTTGCTAATTGGGCCAACATTGATTCTTCTCTGAGATGGCCAGGAACACTCTGGTGACTTCCTCACCAGACAGACATATTGTCACAGATGAATGGAGAGGTATGGCATCCCTGGCCAGATTATCTGCACCTCAGAGTGGTGAACAGGCTGATAACTGCAATGTAGCAATCAAAAAAATAATCCTGACCTAGGTGGGATTATCAGACTGGACCTGGAGCACTGCACAGTGAATAAAGTGTTGACCTTTTTGCAGGGACTGCTGTATAATATCAAGTCCCTGTCTATGCTGAAGGTGCAGGTGGTAGCCATTTTGTCCCATCCCTCCTTGTTTGGGAGCTCATAAACTCAGATTAGCATTTTTTAAAGGACTTGGACATCTTCACCCTGAAATGGGTATCCTAGAAAAGGCCTTTCTGCTGGCATTCTCGGCAAGAAGGGTGGGAGAATTAGATCCTTTGTTTTACCCTGTGATGGTACCATGTACTTTCTCTAAACACCTTTAGTGACCATAGGTGAGTTGTTTTTCATGACTTTGTAGTATTGGGGTATCCAGGTGTTAAGCCCCTGGCCACTGGTGTGAAATAGAATACTAGTTACAAATGTAAATGTGGTTCTGTGAACCACAAGGGTTCCTTTTGATTTGGAACCTGCACCAACACAGCAGGCATATGGAGAGTAGGTTATTAAAGTGACTGTACATTGGATATTTATAGTAAATACTACATCAATGTCATTATATGATTTTTTTGGTAAGGTCTCGGCATAGTGTGTACGTGCAGGAGAGCATATCAGGTTTTAATCACCACCCTTGGTGGTTATATGATGCTCATAGAACCACAGTTACATTTCTAAATAGTGTCTACCATGGGCGTATTCAGGAACTTATAAATCTGTATTGCTGTGCAGTCTGTTTCCCCACAACATCTTGCACTTTTTCATTCAGGGGTGTTTTGCTTTTGCAACATATTGCTCAATCCAGATAAAAAAAATAAAAGCTGCAATCAGAGTTAATTACTTTGATGATGCCCTTCTTCTTTTTATATATGATAGAAAAACTGCCTTCTGTGAAAATCTATTCATGCATAAATAATTTTACTCCTATTCCTGTTCCGAATTAGCATTTTAAACATTATTTCAGCTAAGTTAATTACAGTTGCATTGTCTGTTGTACATTTGTTTTATTGAAATGATAATCACAACATTATTATGCACTATATAGTGGACGCAAAAAGTCTACACATCATTACTGAAATTGCAGGTTTTTGTGATGTAAAATGAAGATAAATCTTACCATCTTTTTACCATCCTTAATGTGACCTTGAACAAACAAGATTCAACAGAAAAACAAGTGGATAATTGCTAGGAAAAAATAAGTGAAATTAAAAAAACATACAACACCCCGGTTGCACAAATGTGTACACCCTTTCATAAAAGGCGCTGTAGGTGTGTTCAGTGTTCACATTCACATTCAGAATCATGTCCATAGGTAAGTAGGATATAGCCATCAGTGAAAGCGATTCTGATTAACCCCAATTAAAAATCAGCTGTTCCTGTAGGATTTCCATGAAACTTTTGTGGTTGCATCTTACTGGGATAGCCATGGTCCACAAGTAGCTGACAAAACATCTACAGAATCTTATTGTTGAAAGATACCAATCAGGAGAGGCATATCAAAATATTACAGCCATTGGCTACCATACCTTCTCAACTATAAGTTGAGAAAATATGGCAGCACAGAGACATTGCCAAGATCGAGATCACTTACCAAATTTGATGACAGGACGAGGAGAAAAATGATCAGGGAGGCTAGCAAGAGGCCTACAGCAACATTAAAGGAGCTGCAGGAATTTCTGTCAGGTACTGGTCGCAACAAATCGGAAGCCATTCCTCACATAAAAGAACATCCAAGCCCATCTGAATAAAAAAAAAAAAAAAAACACCCCCCAAAAAAACATTCAAAAACCCCAAATCCTGTGGGAAAATCTTACAGTCAGATGAGACAAACATTGAACTTTTTAGCCTTAATTCTAAAAGATATTTTATGTCTGTCTTGCCCATTTTCCAAAAAACACCATACCTATTGTGAAGCATACTTTGGGGTTGCTTCTCTTCAACTGGTACTGGGATTCTAGTCAAGATAGATGAGATAATGACTAGCTCCAAATATCAAGCTACTGTGGAACAAAACCTGCTGGCCATTGTCAGAAAGTTTGAAGATGAAGAGGAATTTAGTCTTCTAAGATGATAATGAAACACACATGTGGGTCAACAAAGGAATGGCTTCAGAGTCTTGGAATGGCCTAGCCCAGACCTAAATCCCATAGAAAACCTTTGGATTGACCTAAAGAGATCAAAAGGTCAAAAAAGACTTACTGCTGTAAATCCAAAGGGTGCTTCCACAACGTATTAGTTGGACTGGGCATGTACACTTATTTTTTACTTTTTTCAGATTTAAAGAGAGTATGGGAGGGAGTAGAATATTATTAGCTACACAGCCCAGCAGAATCCGACATGTGCATTACAGAGTAGACATACCGATACTGCATTCTGACTTGAGATTTCTGTTATAGTTGAGAACAGGAAGAGGCTACTGTGCAAAGGTGAGTCAGATTCTGCTGGCAGGAGGGCAAAAAAAAAAAGAACAGTGCAAAAAGTCACTTTCTATTTTTCATTGCCATTAACATTATTTGTAAGGTGTTAGATTTAACACTCCATTTAGATCAAAACGTACTTTCTTTTTTCTCGTTCAGTGGCGATTTTTCAGTGACATGCTGATATGAACTATATGCTTGTCTAATGATAGTCAAACATACACCGATAGATTTTTATTTCACATTAATGAACTCAAAAGATCCTCCATTTACTTTGACAGAAAGCAAGGGTGAGTATGTGAAGTTGGGGGAGGGGGCGGGGCTTTCAGGCGGTGTCTGTTAATACAGGTGAGTTCAGAACCCTTGCACAAATTATTCAAGGGTCATATGTCGATTGGCTCATCTCCTTTTTTTTGGGGGGGGGGGGGGACAAAGACTGCTCTTTTGGCACATTATCACATGAGTGATAACTCATACTACTGTATGCCAAGGTTAACTTGCAAAGCTCCTATGCTAAATGTGTAAAGGTTGGCCAGTCTGTTTATATAATATGATGGGAGTAAACATCGGTGGATATCATGGCATTGTAATATTGTGTATAGACAATAAAGTCATTTTATCACACAAGCCTAATGCCTACTAATTTGCACACCACACACAGTTGCCATTGTGGGTATCAACAAGCTTGCACATGTTTTTACACACACAACCCGATATTAATTAGGGCCCCACAGTGATCAAAGTTCTACAAGAGAAACAAATTACAACAATTTGTCATGGTGCTCCCCGTGGTTATATGGTTGGGTCGTGGTTTCTGCCCCTTTCTCGCTGATGCAGTATGTGGAGTGCCATTATTAGTTGCTTTGCTGTGTTCTGCCTATAAAAGCCACTATTTGAATCGGAGAAACCATGTCAATCGTCAAGTGAGAATTGCTCATTTCTAAGCAGGAAAGTAAGGCAAGTGACTACATAAACATGCTATATACCCAAGGAAGTAAAGTCTTCAAATACTAGAATTCTAATTTATATTTCAGTTCATAATGAATTACAACCATTAAATTGCACCAACTCAGTTCTGTCGAGGAAGAGAAGTGCTATTGCTTAAAATGAACACAGCGATATTCTGATGCTAGTTAATCTTAGATATTTATCTCGTAAATGAAATGGCAATGTGTGATTGCTTTTAAGAAAGAAAATTACTTTTCCCATCTGCTGGAATTCAAAACGATGTGAACGCAACATAAAGGAATCTCGCCCTGTCCCTGCCAGAAATGCCATCTAATTAGAACAAACAAAAAGCCCTGCTGATGAGGTTTTAGTCTCTTGCAGTATTGTTGAAATTCCAGCTATTTTATGGTTAAAGGGAGGGTACACAGGGTTATTATCTGTTTTTCTTAGGTTAGTTAATATCAATAAAACTTTATTAATATATTAATAAATATGAATAATAATATTAAGTGCTCTGTGTCTTGATCTGCTGGATGGCAGAATCCACTCTCATTCATAGATGGGCCATAACACAGTCAACTATGAATGTCTGACAAGCAAGTCAATTTGCATTAATAATAATATGGACAAGAATAGAGTAATACCCGTATGCAGAAGAATAGGTCATTACTCACTTTAAGTGACAAAAACTTGTTTTTAACAAAATATGTTTATGTTGAATAAAAAGGAATTCTGTTTTACACTGCCAGACCAGGTTGGCCAATAACTAACTGGAAAGACTTCTAAAGACACAAAGCTAATCATGAGAGCAAATGCTCTGTAGACCATCATCTATGCTATGCTAATCTATGTGTCCCTCACATTAATCACCTGAGAACAGAGCACAATGTGACATACCCATCGCTCAATGCTATTTGATTACTGAGGAAATAAGATTCAATATGTAATTCTATGCCTGTTATTGCAAATGGGATATTCTGGGTCATATTGCGGTAAACTTTCTGAAGCTCCAAAACAAACAGAGGAATGTGCCTTGTGTTATGGTGAGAATACAGATTGATGAAATTACAACTTTTATTGTATAAAGAAAATAATAACTGGACAGCAACAGGGAAACGTGCATTCTTTCCAGAGGAGCAAGGGAGCAGACATAGGACAGAGTGGTTGGAGTCCGGCGGTGGACGACGGTGTCCTCGCTGGAGTCTGGTGGTGGAGTAGAATGAATATAAGAGGCTGACCCGTTGGCCGCCGGTGTGAGCTTGGCGGGAGAGGCCATCCGGTCTGCCTCAGACGTGAGCATGGCATAGAAGGCCACTTCGTCGGCCTCTGGCGTGAGCGTGGCATGGGAGGTCGCCCCATTGTCTTCCGGCTTGAGCTTGGTTGGAGAGGCCACCCTGTCAGCCTCAGACTTGAGCGTGGCATGGGAGACCGCCCTGTCAGCCTCCACTGTAAGCTTGGGTTAGGAGGCCGAGCCATAGTCTTCTCTTCATCTCCAGCCCTCCCCTCCGTGCAGCAGCTTGTGTTCGGCAGACACGCAGGCCATTACCTGCCCCCCAAAATTTCTAGGGGAGGCTCGTACCTGGCCAGTGGGAACATCAGTCTCTGGAGGCTTGCAAACTCTGTTGTGTTTTCCAGGCTTAGGTGTCTTTGCGCAGCCAGGGTTTTAGCCCACTGGCATGGTCCGCCAGTGAGCTGAGACAAAATGAACCTCAGCCATTCACTCTGGTCAGGCTTAGGGTCCAGCAGGCTTTCAAAATTAAATTGGCACTGTAGCAGGAATCCTCCACAAGGGAATTCAGTACCCTCATAGGGAGCTGGGGTATCCATGAACATATTATGGGGAAATTGTGTAGAGTCAAACACTGGCATTGTGATCATGGCATTTCACCAGTCCTGTTTACCTGCTGCATCCACAAAGTGGGCGAAGTAATCATGCGACGGAGTCAGAGATAGATTCAAATGCAGTTCAGCATTTTTATTAAAGACACTGGCAAACAGATCCAAAACATGAGGAAAAAACAGGCAGAAAGGCATGTGATCAGCAAACAACTCTGAAGGCAATTCCAAATTGGTTTTCCAAAAACCAGAGAGCTAGGCAAGATCTAACAGAAAAAAATCTAAAACACAGAAAACGAGTAAGTTCAGGTAGCGGAACACAGGTAATCATGAAACATTTAGGAGACAACCAATGACAAGACATGGGCAGAGACAAGACATGAACCAAAACAAAATGCACATGGCAACATAAACAAACACATGACAACATGGACGTAGGCACCGTAGTGCTGAGAGCTGCGAGCATGCAGCAGTCGGTGAGAGGGGGAATATGTGACAGTGAGAGATCTGAAACATCTCCCTGATAGGCCAGTATGATGCACTGGTGTGGTCACTTGTTCCACTGATCAAATCTGGGATGCTTTATCCTGCCAATATGAAAAGTCATCTACAGTAAAGGCACAATGGAGCAGCTCTACTCCACCACCTGCCTGTAGCATGCCCATGGTACCTTGTTTTCTTGTGGCATTTCAGGAATAAATGCTTAGCATTTGTGCTACATGAACCTTATTATTTGCATTCAAAACACTCATGTAACTCCTTAGTGCAACTTTTCAGCAATAACACATTCTACGACCTGTTCTATGGGGTCTATGGGGTCTGAAAGTTCCTAAAGAGGTCCTGCTTAAAAACACTATACATGTCGTAGGGTTCAATGTACAACAACGTGCACCAGGGTTCAATCTTTAAGTGTTTCCATAAGAGAGGGTAAATCTTTAAGGGATTTTCCATAAGCAAAAACTCCGATATTTAATTTTAGTTTCCCTAAGAGTGTAGTAAGGTTTAATATTGCAGATTCCATCATTATAGTTTTGTAATAAAGTTTTTAAAATTACATATAGGGATGTGTCAGCAAAAACGAAACGGTGGCCTTGAACTTAATCTTTTTACTCGTCTCCAACTCCAGTTTAACTTCAGTTTTATATATATTACTTCTCTCTCTCTCTCTCTCTCTCTCTCTCGCTCACGTCTCCTACCTCTTTAGCTTGGAGCTAGAGTGGGGAGAAGAATAAAGCAGGAAATGGGAGAGAGAAAAAGTGATAGAGATCCTCTCCTCCACATATAAGGGTCAATCTTTTATCTCTCCTCTGTAGATGTGCCATCTGGCCTACACTTCTACATCTTTTACACCTACTCTCTTTCTACATCCTCCATTTTCCCTCTCATTTCAAAATGCATTTCAAAACACCTCACTGTCCTGTTAGAGAAATCTTGTCTCTCTGTTGCCGAGTTGTGAAGAGCTGCAGCTTCCCCACAGGTAGTTGCTTTGTTTTTAGTTTTTATTTTGCACCAGAGGTGTGTTCGACGTGTGTCTTATATTCACTTTTAATGATTATTAATATATAATTAATGTGGGTCAACTGTTTCATAAATGCCTATAAGCTCATAAGACGATTTTATTAATTTTACACTATCTCCTGTACTGTATGCAATGACCGTCCAGCTGAGCACCTAACAGCAAAGAGGGTTATGTCTAATTTCCTTGGATGCCCATAAGTCCTACTTCTATTGCTCTTTATTCTCGATTTCACTTTCCTCTCTTTTCCCTTCACTCTGGCATCTCTGAGCTCAGTGCTCCCCCTTCCTGGTCACTATAAGTAAGTGCACTCTGTCTGGGAAACCAGTGAGATTCTCTGGTGCATATCTTCATATTCCTAATGAAATAACCATTGCAATTTTAGGAATTCATCAAGTGCAAATGATTTCATTTTCATGTCACATGAATGAACATGTAAGAAAACATCTGACTACTAAACCCACATCTCCGCTACAGGAGCGTAACAATACACAAATTTGAAATTTGATATGACACGATACATGGGGTCTCTAAATGATACCTTCTAGATACAGTAAAATATGCATTGCCTGAATATGTCGTAGGTTTCCATTTCACAATTGATTAAAACATTAAACATTATTAAAGTATTGAAACTTAACAATGACAGAGTTTGTGTGATTCATTTAGAGCTTTATAGCATATAATGAAAAAAAGCTGTGCATTAAAATGCAACAAAATTAAACATGACTCAGGGTTGCTAGGAAACTGTCGGCAAAATATCTACCCTAACTAGAGTACTGTGCAAAAGTCTTAGGCACCCTATGTTTTTTTTTTTTAATACAAACTTTGTTGTTGTTCCTCTTTCGGCTGCTCCCGTTAGGGGTCGCCACAGCAGACATTTGGTCCGTGTATTTTGATTTGGCACAGTTTTTATGCCGGACGCCCTTCCTAACGCTACCCTACCCAATTTTATCCAGACTTGGGACCAGCACTGAGAGCACATTACTGCATGCAGCCCCAGTGGCTGGGGCTGGTTCCCTGCCCAGGAAACGAACCCGGGCCACATTAGTGAGAGCGCTGTGGCCTAACCACTAGTCCTCCAGGGACCCTTAGTACAAACTTTGTTATAAGTTTTTTTTTTATATGACTTCTACTATTGAGTCAGTACAAAAACACTTTAGATTTCCAAACATTAGTTTTCCAGCACAAAATTAAATGTTACAGAAAAATGTTTGTGAAGAATGTCAGTAAAGAAAGCAGCAGATTACATAAGTGACCACTTTTCAGACAAAAAAACATAATGAAGGCTGCTGGGTTCGCTGCAAAAATAAGAAGCAAGTGCAACATTCATAGTTCATTTCCTTATAAAACTGCACACATTGTACCTGAGACTTTTCACACCAAATATGGACTCTTTCATTTATTACTGTTTACTGGTTCCTTTATAGTATTTTTTTTTAATGTAGAAACATTTACGTTCATTATTTTTGAAGGCATTTTTGCTCTACTGCATTTCTTTGCATGTGCCTAAGACTTTTGTACAGTACTGTATTTTTCTTTTTTTTTTTTTTTCTTAACCAACTTAGGCTATGTGTCTGCAGCACACAAATTTGTCACCTGAAGTTTTGCTTAGTAGCTTAAACGTGTTTTTGAATCCGATGTTCAGCATTATACTGAGTGGTCTCATATCTGCAGCTATGAACTTCCCAATCACCACAAGCTGTAGGTTCAATTCCTGACAAGCTCATGTTAAAAGTGTATAATCGACCAGGAACCTTTTTTACGGCAATCTCCTTATACAGCGTCCTCCAGAATTATTGATGCCATTCATGAAAATGAGTGAAAATTAATATATAAAAAGAACAACACATACAATACAACTATGGTACACTCCAATTAACAGAGATATCACGTTTTATTTAAGGTAGCGCAATTCTTTCTACTAAACACTGGTTTCAAAATTAGCACTCTTACAATCAATATTTTGTGACACCTGCCATGGAAAGACTAAATGAGTCTCGTTCTGTAATGAATAACAAGCCTGGATAGGCTTGTAGAGAGCTCTTGATCCACTTTTTATTCTTCCTTTCCTACTATTCGTACTAATACTTTTTTATTCTTGGGTCTGTGCATGTGGACTTCCTTAATTCTTCGATTCAGAGCACAGGTTCAAATCAGGAGACTGAGATGTTCATTGCAAAATATAGATTTTTTTTGTTACTTCAGACATTTCTGTGTTGATTTGGAAGGATGTTTTCATGTTCCTGAAACTTCTGTGCTATGAACTATATCTATGGTCTGAACCTCCTGGCAAAGGAAACCAGGTTTTGGGCTGAAATATCCTGGTATTTAGCAAAATTTTGCCACAAGACAGGCACAAAGCATTAAGGATTCACCACCACAGGTTAAAGTGGTGTGTCAGATGCTTTTCCTTGTATGCAGTCCCATTTTGTCATCAAATATGCTGATGGTATGCATGAACAAAAAAGTTGATTTTTGTTTCATATGACCACAACCCAACTGTCAACTGTAGTCCAAGCGCTGCATTTTGTGAGGTGCTTCTTTTTGCTATGCTTCCAAACAGCCTATTCAACTTTTATGACCGTAGCATTTAACAGATTTTGAATCCTGACAACCACAAGAATGAACTAAACTGTGTGATTACAAAACTGTGATCTTTGGGCTCTTTTTTTCCCTTCTTCACCATCCTCCTCACTGCTCATGGGTCCATTTCCTGGTAGATTTACAAATGTTACAAATTAAGCTAATTAAGCTTAATGATATTTCAAACTACTTGTATTTTTATACCAATTACCTGATTTGTGCAGGTCAACAACCATATCTTTTGCATTGAAAGTTCTTTGGATTATGAAAGTTCTTTTTTTTTGAAGAAGAAGAAGGAATTTGCAAACTTATGGTCATATCTCAGGGAACCAGAACAGGGTTAAAGGAAACAACAGAGCTCCTGCTAACTGTTTTTCTCGGGGACAATCCAATGACCTGCATTCCAATGAAATGCACTACTTAAAAAAATGTTCAAAATTGGCTGCTACATGCATCTGAGAAAGAAGTGGCTCTTATTAATTTGTCATCCATGTTGTCTAGACAGAACTATAGGCAGGCTGTACTATGCAAATGGACACAATTGTGTACAGACAATGGAAAGATGGAAGTCTTCTGCCTGATTGTAATTTGCATAAAGTTGAAACCAGCTCATTTGTCACTGCACCAAACCTGAAGTTCTCACTGCTCGCTATCCCCCAATCCCTTGTGCGTTTTTTTCACTACGTTCCACTGGAAATGAATTGGAGTGTAATTTCAGGTGACAAATTTCCATGCAGAGGAAATGTACCTTTAGAGGCATTGAGGGCAGGGAGGAGTTTTGCATGTGACAGACACAAATCTGTAACTTAATAAAGGCTCATTGCAATTAACATAATGGACTACATTTATCAAGCGGGATCCAAATGAATTTATTCGTAAATTTGATAGGCTTCAAATCGTATTATTGGTTAGTAAAAAATTTTTTTTGTATGGATTATGTTGTCAAGGATAAATAGCTTAACACACATATCTTTAATGAACATTTCTGATCTGCAATGGCTGAGCAGCATAATCGGAGGATTTGCGTAGGAGGCGAGCTGTCACCATTTAGTCATTATTCAGCTCTTAGTGAGCTTTGCCTTTTTTGGAGTTTTGTGGGGATCACTATTTGTAAATCACCTGTGCCGTGAACTCACTTGGTACTTTATGGATGAGTGGTAATTATCAACATATACATTGAGTACAAAGAAAATCAGCATTACCCAAAGTTTGGTAAGACTGCACCGCAAAAATGTATATCTTATTATATCTTATGTATAGCTTTGCAAGATATGAAGATATCTTAAATAAAGAAAATGTTACCTAATATTTACTAATTTCAAGCTTAAATGGCCTTATTCTATTGGCAAATAATTTTGTTTCTTTCTTAAAATAAACAGTTGAAATAAGCAAAATTATCTGCCAAAAGAATAAGACCATTTTAAGCTTGAAATGAGCAAAAATAAAGAAATAAATAAATAGAAATCTAGAAATAGGGTTAATAATGTCATAAAGAGAAATATTATTTGAATTCGCCTGTATTCATAATATTTTTTATTTGCTCGGATATAATTTTTTGCAATGTGAGCGGAACTTTTAGTTCGGTTTGGCCTACACAACCATTTACACACAACTTTACTTAAAGACTGATAAATGAGGCCCAATATCTTTATCATAATAATTAGGATGGAAGTGATGGTGAGGTAGGGATGATGAATGTTTAGTGAGCAAGACTGTTTCATCAGCTAAAGAGGAGAGTGAGTTATGGCAGACTAGCTGAAGGCAGCAGGTGAATTTGTTGAACGTGAGTAAATATTTAATGTGCGACAGTTTGGGAGAAGTGTTAAATGCAAGAGATTGATGACAAAGATTTGAACCATCTAGCATGCCAGACATTTACAGATATGACTGGACTACCTATTCCTGATATAAGCTTTGATATAAGATCAAAAACGATGTATCGAATGCTCACAAATTGTGTGGAGCCCGTTGACTTTTTTGCTATTTTGCTGTAATTCTGAATCATGAACACTGTGTTGTGGGTGTTGAAAGAAAAATAAATTTGCTTGTATGACGGTCTTCCACACATACGCACATATCCGTTTTCTTTCACGTACATCCACATAGCTATAGACTATAAAAACAAAAACAAACAAATAAAAAAATATGACTTTTTAAACTTAGGGCAAGTCATCTAAGTATTTCCTTGACTCTATTTCAAAGAGTCAAAACTCTCTTACCAGTTGTCTAGTAAGAAGTATTGCGAAATACTGTGTGTTGCAGGAGTTTCCATTGCAAGGGTAGGAGTACTGGTTTTATCTTTGGTGTCTTATTTGGGGAAACCTTGGTCACTTTCACATATGCAGTATTTAATCCATTTGAATTTTACCCTGCATGGCTTGTTTGGCCACAGCAAATACACTCGAGTGGTGAGACTGCTTATGAGAAGTGGTCTTGGGCCCATTCCACACCTCAATATACCTGTATACTGTATACCACTTTGGTGTGGGTGTACGTTTGCTCTTTATTTGAATGAAACAGCATATTTGACAAGAAATTAAATTTAAATATATATTGTGAACAAATCCATTACTGCTTTGGCTTATTAAAATCCAGTTGTGCAGGTATCAGTAATGCACAAATTAATAAGCTCTGTCAACAGGATTTCTGTTCATTATCTTTCTCATTTAAAAAAGTCTAATTTTGTCCTCCTTGTCCAGCGTGCTGTGTTATTACTGTCTAATGCACACCATTAATTCCACATTCCACCATTCATTTTTTGTTGTCTTTCATTTACTTTGAGATAATGTTTTCCTAGTTTGAGTTTAAGCATACCTGCTGTTTTCATCAGTGTTATAAGCAGGTAGGTTCATAAACACTGCAGTCAAAATAATACCCAGAAAATCTGTACTCACTTTACAAAAAATGCCTAAAAAGGTCAAACCAGTCTAAAGAATGCAGAAAGCCATATGTTAACAATGCAATTCTAATAAAGCAAATGCATTCTGAGATGCTTTTCTGCTCACCATGCTTGTAAAGCATGACTCTTTGAGTTACTCTAGCTTTTCTCAAAGCAGTCTGGCCATTCCCCTCTGGCCTCCCTCATCACCAAGGCATTTCCACCCACAGAACAGCTGCTCACTGAATGTTTTTTGTTTTTCGCACCATCCTGTATAAAGTCTAGCGACTGTTGTGTCTGTTCAATTTCACTCGAATGATCTGCATTCATTACGTCCCAATTCCTCCTCTACCACACACAGTCTAATACTGAGAGACACAGATTGCTGAAAAAGCTTCCCAGCTTCCTGCTAAAATTTGCTCTATTTACAAAAACAGTTTGTATCCCTTATACACACAGTAGTGTGCTTTATCTCCCTTTCTTTTATACAATAAATATGAGTCTGATATAACCTGGTAGATATCACAACATGATATTATCAGCATTATGAATGAGTCAAGGTTAGCCTCAAAGAGATTTTCATACAGAAGACACAAGTTTACTGTTAAAATGAAAGCTTTTAAAAGGCAGCAGATGTGCATGCCGAACAAGGGAATGAAAGGAGACAGCAGGGACTGGTAGAATTGAGACAGGTATTACCACTCAAAGAAAGTGATGCTGACAGCTGAAGACCGGATCCCACATTGACAGTCTGCTCAGAGACAGAACCCAATGTGGGCTTCTGCTGCTGTAGCCTGTCTGCCTCAAAGTTTGTTGTGCTGTGCACTCCGAGATTATTTTCTGCTCATCACGGTTGTAAAGAGTTGTAAAGTGTGGTTATTTGAGTTGCTCTATCCTCCCTGTCAGCTTGACCAAGTCTGGCCATTCTCCTCTGACCTCATATTTCTGGCTAGAGAATTGCTGCTCACTGGATGCTTGTTTTTTGGTTTTTGCAACATTCTGTGCAAACTCTAGAGACTGTCATGTGTGAAATTCCCAGTAGATCAGCAGTTTCTGAAATACTCAAATCAGCCCATCTGGCACCTGTAATGGTTGCGCCAAATACGGCACAGGGCTACGATTCCCATCAGCCACTGCACCTCACCTGACCATGACACTCACATTACATGACTATACATGACCTGATTCACGTTTTGGTTTAGTGTTTAAGTCTAGTATTTAAGTCACATTTGCACTCTTTGTCTAGTGTCTGTTGTGAGTCGCGTCATATGTTGTTGTATCCATGCCATGCTCATGCGTATTTCATGCTTGTCTAGCTTATGTTTATGTTACTTAATCCTAGTCGTTGTTTACGTGTGTATCACTTTCAGTAAAACATTCCGCACTTGACTTGCATCTGTCTCCAACCAATCCGTGACAGCACCAACAACCACGCCATGGCCAAAGTCACAGAGATCACATGTTATCCTATTCTAATTTGATGTGAACATTAACTGGAACTCTTTGCCTGTATCTGCATAATTTTATGCTTTACACTACTGCCACATGATTAGCTGATTGGATAACTGAAGTGAAGTGAAGTAACTTGTGGCCAAGTATGGTGACCCATACTCGGAATTTGTGCTCTGCATTTAACCCATCCAAGTGCACACACAGTAGTGAACACACACCCGGAGCAGTGGGCAGCCTTTTTAGCTGCAGCACCCAGGGAGCAGTTGGGGGTTCAGTGCCTTGCTCAAGGGTCTCACCTCGGTCGTGGTATTGAGGGTGGAAGAGAGCGCTGGTCATTCACTCCCCCCACCTGCCGGGCCTGAGACTCAAACCCACAACCTTCGGGTTCACCTTCGGGTTACAAGTCCGACTCTCGAAACCATTAGGCCACGACTGCCCCTCAAAGTAATATACATTATCCTATACTAATTATACATACTCCTCTCTTATTTTAATGAAACATTATCTCTTATTATCATTGGGGCCATGACTCTTCACTGTTAAAGTGATAGCTAGCGCAAATACAGTCATTTGCACAACAACAAATTTCTGTTGTGTTTTTTCGTTGTTGTTACCTGAGAAGGTGGTGAGGACCACACTATTGTTCTTTAGGTCCTGATAAATGAAAACATAGAATTGAAGGAGGGTGTACTTTCCTTTTCCCATGACTGTAGTTGTAGACAGTGGTGTGCTGCTGAGATTGTTACAGCATCAATTTGACTTTTACATCCATCATGTGGCGGAAAGGAATTAGGAAGCTTATCACTAAGGGCTAACTTTTCAGATGCATAGCCAATTAAAACATCGTCAGAGTTATATATGTTGGTTATTACCAGTGGAGTACCAGTGAGCTTCAGGTTCAGTATGACTCAGAGCACAGATGAATGACTCACTATTACCCATAAATTGAGTAGATAAACCCAGATGAGGTTTCATCTCATCTGTGAAGTCAGGGTCAGGATCCACTGTGAACTACACCAGAGCATCATCAGCCTGTAGCAAGGACAGTCCTAGAGTTTAACCCTTAGGGGGTTTAATACCTCTGGTGCTTGGCTTTTATCTCTCTTTTCTCTGCATTTGTGGCCACTTCATCCTGCTCTCTTTTATTTCCCTGCCTCCACTCCACCATGATATTTTGTACTATTACAAACAGACAGACATTATCACAAAATGACTGAGATGAAACCGACTTATTATCCACTGGAATATATTTTTTCTACCTGCCTATGTGTACTGCATATATGTGGTATACCTGTATATATGTCAGTTTTGGTAACATCAACATAAAGCATAATTAAATACTGAATTTTATATTGTGAAAAGCTACTCTTGTTATTAGTTGACTGTACCTGTCTGGAATGCAACCCTCAGTATGGTAGTAAAGGAGTAAAACTATTAAATTAAGCATGGACAGCACTTTTTTTTGCACTGTTTTGACCACCTGTTCAACCTCTGAACAAAACAATGCAATTTTAGCTTGGTACCTAAAATTCATGCACAGAGCTGATTAAGTAATGATCAGACACAGCTGGAATAAATTAGCAAAGCTAAACCCTCTTTCAAGGAAAAAAAGGCTTCAAAGTAAGGTTAAAATTTTGGTGTCCACATCAGCACATTGAGCATATTTGAAACTGATTATTTTGGACTTTGGTGGAACTAAGTGCAACAGCATCACCAATGGATATGGATATAATGGACATTTTACTGCATCACCAATGCAGCAAAAATACACAGAATGGCTTGCAGTAGTTTTGTCTAGTTCTTTCCAGATGAGAGAGTAGATTCACACAACCTATCAATAACATATAGTATGTTCATATGATCAGTTCTTTTTTTTTTTTTTTTTTTAAAGACAGCCATTTAGCTGTCAAACATACAGGTTGCCAAGTACACATCAAAAACCAGTACTATGTATTGTCCTGTGAAAATGGCTGCTGAAATATTGAAGGCACTATTTACGGCTGATGACACATAAGACACAGTGAAGTGTGTGCTAGCCAACTGTCATTAGAGTCAGGTGTGGAGAGATTTCTTTTGCCGAGATAGTGGGCAGAACTGCAGTGGGAATTGTGAAACTCTTGACAGAGTAGCTGAAGCTATGCAAGGTAGAGCACAAACTGATCACACAAACATATGATGTAGCAGCAGTAATGAGTTGGCCATCATCCCACTTGCAGGTTGGATTGAGACAAACGTTCCCTTACACTTACGTTGTGCACTGATATGCCCATCAGTTAAATCTCATCATTCAGCATGCATGCTCATCTCTAAAACCTATCAGAATGGTTTTTGCCAACTTCTTAGCTTTGTCAACTTCTCCTGCATAAGAACTACATTCCTGTAGTCCTGGGGCAAACAAGGTGGAACTTTAAAATACGTACTGTTCCCACAGTTTTTGATAATCAAGAAACAAGAATAGTGTCTCCATTCAACCAGCACATGACCTGTTAATGCTACTGGAAGATGAGAACTTCTGTTTCTTTTTGTCAGTTTTTCCACTCTACTCTTGTACAGTGCTGCTTTAAAGGACAAGATGCCATGGGTTGCCATGGGACGTAATGAATGAATAGTCAAAAACCCGCTTTGATAAAGCCTGTCATCTTGAGTCTCTTTGTTTCCACAGAAAGACATTGGCATTGTATTACTCAGTGATTTGAAAAGAGAAGTTGAAGAGTGAGCTGATGGTGTACAGCTTTGTCTCTGGTGAAGATTTATTAATGACCGTAATCTACAAAGCACTTTCTTTGACAATGCAAATTGCTGTCACAACTCCCACGACAACAGCAGAGTCACACAGGTGTTTCAGTACACTTATAGATCAAGTCTTTTCACCATAGTAGTATGGGATAAACCAAGCACACTGGTTATGATGTCTATTGAATGAGACTTCATCCGAAAATTACCGGACGTAAATGAGTTGGTGATTAACCTGTTTGCATCACAAAAAGGCTATTGTTGTGAACTTCTGTAACAGTAAGGCACGATCTAGAATGGCGTTCCACTACCGTCAGTAACTTAGAGAAGGTAAAAAAAAATTGGAGTTTTCTGCTTGTACTGTGGTGTGAGGGACAACAGGAACCAAATCCAGGTTCATCGTGTCACAGAAACAATAAAATCCGATCTTGTTTCACAGGAAAAAAAGAAAAAAGTTTCATCTTTAACAGAAGTTATCCGGTTTATAGTCCACCATGTAATCTGACAAAGGATGCACAAGCACTGGCTATGTTTAAATGCAAAGATTTTCGCCATTGCTAAGAACTGTGGATTCCTAACTGTTTATATGTAAATCCTAATCTGAACAGTTTGTGTACGAACTTCATTTTTATATGCACATTATATAATCCAATTCAAAGTTAAGCATGTGTGGGGAGCAAGGTTTAGTGCCAATGCTACCAGCACATGAGTCCAGTCAGCACTTTCAACTCTTTAATCCTTATTTTGGTCTCAGCTAAACATCATCAAAGTGTGATTAGTAAATAGACAGTAAGAAGAGTTTATGACTAAAATAAAGTTGCCCAGTATTTGATATTAGCCCGAGATACAGGAACAAGGACACTGGTTATTGAAAATGACTTTATTCTAATGATGTGTATACATGAATATTTTCTATTCTGACTTATCATTCGGAGGGATTATTAGGCTGCATGTAAACGTAGCTAATGAGAGGCGGGAATGTAAATACTCAAAATCACTTCAAAACAAGTTGATTTCAACAGCAGTGCTGAGTTAACTGTCCATGCTCATCTAAACAAAAGTGTAATGATATACAGTCAGATCAGGAAGTATTTGGACAATGACAGAGTTTTTGTGATTTTGCCTTTATACACCTCCACAATGGTTTTGAAATAAAACAATCAAAATTTGATCAAAGTGTAGCCTTTCAGCTTTATTTTAAGAGGTTCCACAAAAATATGGCATTTGCCATTTAGGAATTACAGCCATTTTCAACAAAGTAACTCCATTTTCAGGGGCTCAAAGGTATTTGGACAAAGTGACATAATTGTAAATATAACCATAATTTTAATACTTGGATGAAAAGCCTTTGCAGTCAATGACTGCCTGAAGTCTGGAGCCAATGGACATCACCAAGTTTCCACTGAGTGTCCTCCCTGGAGATGCTTTGCCAGGCTTCACTGCAGCCACCTTCAGTTGCTGCTTGTTTGTGGGTCTTTCTGCCTTCAGTCTTGTCTTCAGTAAGTGAAAAGCAGCTCTACTGGGTTGAGATCAGGCGACTGGACATTGAAGAATATTCCATTTCTTTGCCTTCAAAAAGTCTTGAGTTGCTTTCGCAGTATGTTGAGGGTCATTATCCACCTGCACTGTGAAGCAGCGTCCTATCAGTTTTGTAGCATTTACCTGATATCAACTACCAAATACCTGGGGTGTTGATTGGACTTGTAATCATCAGGGGCTGAGCCCAGATTCTTATGAGGGGGACCTGGGACATCCATGCCAAGGAGAATCTTTTGTAAGCTACCCTCTAAATACTTTTCACACACGCTTCACAGACATTTACAAATGTGGCCAATCCAACCATGGCACATTTCACAAAATAGAAGACATCATGCTGTCTATTAAATGATTTTCTATGCCTTTCAAACACACTCACTACCATCTCACAACCAAGGCACCCTACTTTTGTGTGCCTTGCAATCTATAATTCAAGTCATTTCAGAATCATGTACTGTCATTGACAGTGGTTCAGTGCATTATCTATCACTCTGTTTCCCACTGACAAACTTTTGTTCTCAATCTCAAACTTTTTTTTCGCAATAAGTTTTCTATTATTTAACTTGTGATTTAAATTGATTTTCATGTCCTAGATGTGTCTTTAAATTGATTTTGCTTTGGTTTATTTTTCTGGCTTTTTCCCCCTTATTTGTAAAGCTCCTTGGATTATCATTGTGTGAAAGGTGCTATATAAATAATGTTGCCTTGCTTTTTCTCTGTCCTCACCTCACTTCTTCTTTCCACACTTCTTGTGCATAAAATTAGCCAGCCAGCTAGGTAAAATATGTTAACATGTTAATCTAGCTGTCTAGATAATGTTACTATGAAGCACTGGTAAATATACAATATTTGACAGCCGCTACTCTTTTGGGTAAGCTTTCCACTAGATCTTCGAACAAGGCTATAGGAATTTCCCATTCAACTACAAGAGCATTAGTGAGGTGAGGGCATTATTGAGGTTCCCATTCCTCCCAAAGGTGATCAGTGGGGTTGAAGTCTGGGCTCTGTGCAGGCCATTTGAGTTCTTCCACACCAACCTTGCAAAACATGTCTTAGTTGGTTGGTTGTTGGTTAGTAGGTAGGTAGGTAGGTACATAGATAGATAGCTACAACTTTATTGTCATTGCACAGTACAGGTATTCAATGAAATGCAGTTTAGCATCTACCAGAATTGTAGCATTGTGCAATGTTAACAAAGTGCAGGTTGAATATGAAAAAAAAACCCAAAAAATAATTATATATATATCTATTTATATATCTATTTATATATATATATATATATATATATATATATATATATATATATATATATATATATATATATATGTATAATTGTTTTTTTTTTCTTTCTTCATATTCAACCTGCACTTTAAATATATATATATATATATATATATTTTTCCCTCAAAGCATTTCGGAGCATTTTATGGAGCTCAGTTTGTGCACAGCAGCATTTTCATGCTGGAATAATAGAATTATTAGAATATTAGAATATTAACTAACTGATGCATATTAAATGAAGATTCAGTTGTTTTGCACTGACCGTTAGGCCAGAAGTGTCAAATTCAAATTCTGTCTGGGCCACATCAGCATTTTTGGGAGACCCCAAAGGGCCATAACTCTATAATTTTTTAAAAATTTAATTAACATATTTGTGGAAGCGGAGGCATGGTCGAGCACTGATTTGTGAATGGGGGGACAGAGCCAGAGAAGGTCAGTGGTAAGGATTACACACCTGTGTGGATTTTGGCTAATGAATGCTCTGTGTTTCAGTGAGCAGTGGCAAGGATAAAGAGGGGAGAGACAAAAGCCTTGAGAGAGAGCAAGAGCTGAATTGCACTGAGCCGTGTGTGTGCATGCATGCGTGTGCATGTCATTTAAAATAAAACCGCTGAAAAGTGAGTGAAGTATTAATGTCCAATAAAATCGCCTTTATGAATTGTCCTAAACATGCCTCCTGTGTCCTCATTTTCCTCGTAACCCAGGAGGTGTGACACTGGTGCCGAAACCCAGGATTGAGGAAGCACCGCCATCATGGACTCCTTGCCACTAGCAGAGATTGTCAAGTCCTTTGCCAGCCTCCATCAGACTCAACATCAGGCCCTCCTCGAGCTGCGCACGGAGGAGCAGTGCTTCCAAGCCCTGCTCCAAGCCCAGGCGGAGGACCAGCAGGTGCTCTGGAGCCTAGTTCAGTCAGCAGGTACTCCAGCAACTGCCCCAGTGGCCGCCGCAACCATGCCCCATATCATCTTGTCGAAGATGGGACTGCTGGATGACCTGAAAGTGTTTGTGGAACTCCATTGTGCCGCAAAAGCATGGGACTGGCCCGACTCAGAGTGGCCAGTCCTCTTGCTGCCGCTACTGTTGGGGGAAGCCCAGCTCGCAGCCCAACAGCTTCCAGTTGCAAACCTGCTGGTGCCCAGACCTGAAGCAGACAATATTGCAACGAGTCGGCCTGTTCACAATCGCCCAACAGCTCTGAAACACCCACCAAAGGTGGTTGCTAGCAGAGGAGCACAGCCATGAAGAAGTAGTTGACCTTGTGGTGCTGGAGCAGTTCATCATCCGACTACCGGAGGGGATGGCAGAATGGCAGAATGGGTTCAGTGTCAGAGGCAGTCCAGCTAGCAGAGGACCACTTGGTGGCATATCCGGGGTGCAGACAAGCCCCTCCATTCTCTCTCTCTCTCTCTTTCTCTTGCTCTTGTACTTCTCTTTCTCCCCACTCTACTCCCTGCACCATGGGGGCCATTTCTCCCGAAACCAGTTCCCAGAACCCGTGCTTTCCTTTTCCCTCCCTCTCCCCTATGTCTGTCTCTTCTTCCTTTCAGGTTGGTAACTCCGGGGCCACAGGTGTGGGAATAAGGCCTGGGCCTGTGTGCTGGCATTGCGGGGAGCCCAGGCATTTCCAGGACCAATGCCACAAGATTGAGGTGGGGCCTTGTTCCAGATCCCCGATGCACTGCAGGCCACCTACAATCGATCTGGGACCTACCGTATACTGGTGAGTGTTCAAGGGGGTACATACCATGCATTGGTAGATTCCGACTGTTACCATATCTCAATCCGCTAATGCCTGGTTCAAGCTGAGGCTTTGGGAAATGCATGATTGGTGAGAGAAATATTTGTGGATGGGTATTGCAGTAGTGAGGCATGGTGTGGAATGTGCTTAGTGTTGGCTGGGTAGGTGGTGCCGGGGACACGGGGGATTTCCTGAGGCCTGAGGCATGCCTTCAACCAAGTGAGAGTAATTCAGGGCGATGTTTGCAGGTGATGTAAGGAATGTTGCGAATGGTTGTTCTGGAGAGGGAGGAGCTAGGGCCTGAGGTAAATCTAAAAACGGCGGCTCAATCCAACCCATTCCCTTGTCCCAAGCCTGCCTCTTGTCTCCTTATTTCCCTTGTAACCCTGGAGAAGTGTGGCAATATTCTATTGACTAATACCAGTAAACAAGGCTCTGAAATTTGAATAGCACAGAGATATGGAGGTGAAAGCCAGTGAAGTAACTTGCTGGAATTTACTGCAAGAGAAAATTAGATCAGGATTTATAATAAAAGGTGGAATTTTCCCAAGGTATTGGGTATTTTAATCTTTTTCTGTGGAACTGTTATAAAGGTATTGTATAGCAACGTTATTAATATGGCAAGATTGTTTGTTGGTAGATTGCCTTAAATGATTAAATAGAAAATTTGTTTCACCCCTGCTACTGTTGTATGACATCCACCCGAAATGCACGAGTGCATCACACTTACCAATTTAAGTGTACAGATCAGGAAAACATTTAGATTTTATTTTGTGTATTACCTCATCCCACCAAAATGAATTTCTTATTTATCCCAGCATAACACACAACATGCTTCTGAATTGTTTTTAGATGTGAGTGTTAATAAGCGCATTAAGCGCAGCACACAGACATTGATTTTAACCTGCATTTCAGGCAGTGGTCAAGCCAGCAGCTGCAGAAACTGAAGCACATGTATATAAAGAGGTTTATGGTAACTGCCCTTGGTGAAAGAGGATGGGGATAAAGGCTGCCACCTTGTACCAGTTTAGTTGAGCACTGTGAATAATGTCAGTTGCTATGCTGCAGATCTACTGTGTATTCTAGATAATGTGGAAATGTTGAGCAGTAGTGTAGTATGGGCCATTTTACTATTATTTTTTTCCCCACAGGTCTTATGATTGACACTTGTAGACAAGATAGACCACCTGCTAATGTTAACCTACTCCATCTCCCAGACAGACACAAATCTGGTTTTCCTGGATCAAGTGAAGAAGAGTCTGCTCCATCCTCCATTTTACTGACAAGAAACCTAAGTATATCCACACTGCATCTTGATAACTACAGATTGTGTGTTGACCCCCCCTAGTACTGCTGTAACTTCCTATCTCACTGCGACAGCAGCACAGCTCCACCTCACCCTCAGTTCGAACATCTTCTGGCTCACTGTGCTGCACCAAACATTTAGTGAAGTTTAACTGAACACTACAAAAAGCTACACAATATCACCTCAAAAACAGCCCTAACACTGCTACCCTAACTGCAAAAGAATAACTGTGTATATAATAAACCATCAGACAGCATTTCTTGATTAAACCATTAGGCACTTATCTTCATAACTGAAACTTTACATGTATGAATATATACTGCCAAACTAAAAAAATGCCCATTCCAAACACTATACACTATTTTAATGTCCACCACTGTTAAAAATGCTATACTTAAAAATATCATATAGTGATAATAATCACTCATAATAATGAAGCAGCATTTTAAAAAGGTGAGAAAATATCCAAAATATGCAAGTAGAATTTTGCTTAGAGATATACACTATATTGCCAAAAGTTTTGGGACGTCTGCCTTTACATGCACATGAATTTTAATGACATCCCATTCTTAATCCGTAGGGTTTAATATGGAGTTGGCCCACCCTTTGCAGCTATAACAGCTTCAACTCTTCTGGGAAGGTTTTCCACAAGGTTTAGGAGTGTGTTTATGGGAATTTTTGACCGTTCTTCTAGAAGCGCATTTGTGAGGTCAGGCACTGATGTCGGACTAGAAGGCCTGGCTCGCAGTCTCCGCTCTAATTCAAAGGTGTTCTATCGGGTTGAGGTCAGGACTCTGTGCAGGCCAGTCAAGTTCCTCCACACCAAACTCGCTCATCCAATGTCTTTATGGACCTTGTTTTGTGCACTGGTCAATGTCATGTCATGTTGGAACAGGAAGGGGCCATCCCCAAACTGTTTCCACAATGTTGGGAGCATGAAATTGTCCAAAATGTCTTGGTATGCTGAAACATTAAAAGTTCCTTTTACTGGAACTAAGGGGCCAAACACAACCCCACACCATAATCCCCCCTCCACCAAACTTTACACTTGGCACAATGCAGTCTGTTCAGTACCGTTCTCCTGGCAACCGCCAAACCCAGACTCATCCATCGGATTGCCAGACAGAGAAGCATGATTTGTCACTCCAGAGAACACGTCTCCACTGCCCTAGAGTCCAGTGGCGGCGTGCTTTACACCACTGCATCTGACACTTTGCATTGCACTTTGTGATGTAAGGCTTGGATGTAGCTGCTAGGCCAAGGAAACCCATTCCATGAAGCTCTCTATGCACTGTTCTTGAGCTAATCTGAAGGCCACACGAAGTTTGGAGGTCTGTAGCTATTGACTCTGCAGAAAGTTGCCGACTTCTGTGCACTGTGCGCCTCAGCATGCTCTGACCCCGCTCTGTGATTTTACATGGCCTACCACTTCGTGGCTGAGTTGCTGTTGTTCCCAATTGCTTCCACTTTGTTATAATACCACTAACAGTTGACTGTGGAATATTTACAATACTAATTGCACAGGTGGCAACCTATTACGGTACCACGCTTGAATTCACTGAGCTCCTGAGAGCGACCCATTCTTTCACAAATGTTTGTAGAAGCAGTCTGCATTCCTAGGTGCTGGATTTTATACACCTGTGGTCATGGAAGTGATTGGAACACCTGAATTCAATGATTTGGAGGGGTGTCCCAATACTTTTGGCAATATAGTGTGTGTATATATATATATATATATATATATATATATATATATGCACACACACACACACAATGGCAAATATTAAGCTTTTAATGGTCTTAAGGGAAATTCACTGATATAGACTTCTTGTACACAAAGGTAAAATCATGATAATGATTAAAATGTTTGTTGCAAAATTCAAACTAACATGTGTCTGGGTGTACAAAATTTTCCAGAAATATCTTCCGGGATGTTATTTTTCTTAAAAGATTAGTCATTATTATTCACACCTGATGCAGCCGATCAATGGCCACAAGGATCAGCATAGAAACAGTTTCATTGTCAGAATTATATTCAGACAGTCTCAGTTCTGAAGTCAGGGACAGAATTGGATAACCTGTCTTTGGATAACATGGCCCTTACCCCTATCTCACATGCAGCTACCACAAAGGGGAGTTTGGATCTGGGTACTTAAGGATGGGTAGTGTGCTGAATATCTATTTTAGGGGCAAAAAGTCTTCTCTACCAGTTCATTTAAGTTGCAAGAGTTACACTTAAGGACAGAGAGAGAGAGAATGCAATGCTACTAAAACTTCTGATAGAAATTTGATTCTATGTGTGGAGAGCTATCATTGTTGTTGGCGTAGTAGGCTTTCCCTGAATCACTATGGCTTCAGCTGTAATCAGAGCCTGCTGTCTCCATGATGTGCCTAATGTCAGATACTGTATGTCAGACAAGATAACTTCTCTGGCTGACAAGCTGAATACTTTCTATGTGTGCTTTGAGGCTAACTGCACTATCACTAGCCTGCTGACTAGCACTACAGAAGGAAACAGCTCTGTTAACAATGAGAGCGTGATCATCATCTTGGAGGACGAGGTTCAGAGGGCTCTAAAGCATGTGAACATCAGGAAAGCAGCTGGCCCTGATGGCATTTCTGGCCATGTATTGAGATCCTTCTCTGATCAGCTAGCTGGTTTGTTCACCACTCACTTTAAAAAATCTGTTGTCATTCCTGTACCAAAGAACAATCAGCCCTCTTGCTTAAATGACTATCGTCCTGTAGTCCTTACATTATTTGTCATGAATGTTTCTGAGAGGCTTATCAAAATCTGTTCCTCCATCCCTGACACCATCGACCCACTCCAGTTCATCTACCGCAACAATAGCCCTACTGAGAGGAAGTCCTACACACCACCCTCACCCACATCAACAGCAACAAAGGGAACTATGTGAGGCTGCTTTTTATAGACTAAAGGTCAGCCTTCAATACCATAGTCCCGCACTGGCTAGCCTCTAACCTCAGGGACCTTGGACTTAATGCCCCACTCTGTGACTGGGTCCTGTACTTCCTCACAAGCAGACCCCAGTTAGTAAGAGTGGGCCAGTTTATCTCCAACACCATCACCCTGAGCACCAGAGCCCCACAAGGTTGTGTCCTGAGCCCTCTCTCACATGACTGTGTGTTTCACACAGCCCTATATCTATCATCAAGTTTGCTGATGACACAGTGGTTATGGGCCTCATCTCCAACAACAACGAGGCTGCCTACCTTGATGAGGTGGAGTAACTAGTAGCTTGGTGCCAGGTGAACTGTCTCTCTCTGAACATCAGCAAAACCCAGGAGCTGGTTGTGGACTTCAGGAAGAGGCAGAAGTGGAACTACATCCCACTCGATTGTTGGTACCTATGGAGAGAGTGAGCAGCTTCAGGTACCTTGGAGTACACATATCTGAGGACCTGACCTGGACTCATCACATTCAAGCTCAGGAGAACAAAGCCAGACAACTGTTGTAACATCTGAGATGGCTGAGGAAATTCAGGGTCACCCCAGCAATCCTGAAAATGTTCTGTACTGGGGTTATAGAAAGTTTACTGACTCTCAGCATGGTACGGTAACTGCTCAACCCAGGAACGCAACACCCTGCAGAGAGTGGTGCACTTAGCTGAGCACATGTCCGGGTCTGCTCTACCCTATCTGCACAGCATCTACACCAGGGGATGCAGTACAAGAGCTGCTAAAATCATCAGAAACTCCACTCACCCTGGTAACTGTCTGTTCAGCCCGAAGCAATCAGGCAAGCACTTCCGTTGTCTGATTGCTAAAACTGAGAGGCTCAGGAGGAGCTTCTTCTCTCAGGCCATCAGACTCCTCAACATGGATATGTCCACCACTCAGTTCATATTCCCTGCTTATTTTGTACACTCCTTTTTGCACATTCCTATACACATACTGTGTTTCATAGTTCTTATTTCTTATCTTATTTCTTATTATTTCTTATTCATTTCTGATTTTTAAATTTAGTATTTACATGCACAGGTTTGTAGGCCAGGTTTTTATTTCACTGCAAGTTATATACTTTATATAAGTATGTATATGACAAATAAAAATCTTGAATCTTGTAGGTTTAATTGAAAGCTGTGCTGTATTAACAAAAGTGGATATGAGAATAATGGTGCAAAATGGACAAGCAAAACATAGTCAAAAACTAGGTAATGATATTAGGACCATACAGGAAGCAGCGCCAAAACTGATCAAAGAGAAAAAAAAAACAGGTGACAATAGCTAAAGTCAAACATGAGAAAATAGACAAAGGTTTAGTTATGCAAGGTGACAGTGGCACAAACAAGACTTAGCAAAGAACAAAGAACAGGTCAGTATGCACTTAGAGTGGTAAAAGAGCAAAAAGGTGAAAGCAATCAGAATGTCTGTGAACTTGAGCAGTTGTAGCAGAAGTGGAGATCTGACTGGTTGTGACATAGAGCTCTGAAAATGATAACTGCTGAAAATGATAACAAGAAGCCTGGGCATGAAGACTTTGCATGGCTGGTTTTAAACGCCTATTGAGATTTAATCATAATTATAATACATAAAAATAAATAAATAAACAAAAAACATTACGTGTATCAGACACAACAGCATGGCTGGGCATGAAAAGTAGCTCGATTTCCTTGAAAAGTGCAACACAGGAACTACATATGCTTCCTGACCACCTACACTGGCTTGTGTGAACGGTTCACAGTGCATCTCCAAGATGCATATGACCCCTTTTACACTTGTATTAAAGCTGCTCATTTGTGAGACACCAAATGATGTTAATCCTAGGTGTAAACAGGGCCTGAGGTTCTGTATTTCACTATCTGTGTCTTCCTCTCTCTTCTTAGCCTGTGTAAAAACTAAAAAAAAAAACGTCTGCTATACTGAACATGCTTTTGAATAAAACAATCTGTTAGGTATTTCCCAGTTTCCTTTTCCTGGAACCTTCTTTCAACAGTTTAAAAAAAAAAAAAGGTTCCTGTTTCTTTAGAGAAGTGATCAATTCCACTTGACCAGATAGAATCTGTTTGCTTGATCACATTTAGTATCTGTACCTCATTGTGTTGCCCCTGCTTTAGTAGCCACATGTTTTATTTTAGGGGCAAACATGGCTTGAGGGTTAATGAAAAGGCTTCGTCTTCACCAGAGTAGTCTTGGTCTGAAAAATACACCTTAAACAGTCATAACACGCTTTTGGGGACTCATTACTTCACTGACTAACTTGTGCGGTAGAAATAAATGCAATGACGGGTTGGCATATCTGCATATCTGTGTGTAAGATTGCAGTAAATACTACTTACACTCTTCCATGCACATCACAAACGCATACACCTTAATATGCTCACTCCCAGCTCACACAAAATGAAATATCACATATAAGCACTTCTAACAGCTTAGGTGTCTACTCTTCTGCTCTTAATGTAAGAGAAGTGCATGTGAGCCTTTGATGATGCTCCCAACACACACACACACACACACACACACATACACAATTTGAGAATGGTGCAATTATGCATCAAACAGACCTGAATCAACAGTCATAACAGCTATTCACATCAAACACTCCATGCTAAGAGCCATTTGCTCCCACACACTCAGCAGCCTTTCCTGTTCTTCTGTATTTCTCTGTCTGTAAGGACATGCTCGCCTGTCTGTGTAAATTAACCTACCAAGCAGTACATAAAGAGTGAAATGACTTCTGTTCTCAGGCACTGTTTTCTGGTGTTATTTCAGGCAGATTGGAATGTGTGTAATATATGAACAGATTGCGATTTACATTTTCTCATATTAAAAGTGCCTTGCTGTTGACAGTATGTGTAGGTCAACAGGCTTCTCTCATTATTAGATATGTAAAGTTAGTCATCCATATATTCATTTAAAAATTTATATAACTAATGAATCTTTCTCAAATTCATTACTGAAGCTTGTCTTCATAAACTTGCTGTTTGTTTTTCCAAAACATGCTCAAGAATGTCCTGTGAATTATTTCACATAGTAGCTGCTATTCAGCCAAATGACTGATTTTTCTCTCACAGTCTTCACGCAGCAACTGTGCTTTGGTGGCAAAACCATGTAATTTGTCTCACTCTGCAATAATCATTTAGTGCCTTTAAAAAGCATATGTGCAAACTGAGGTATATTTGGAGTAAAATCAGCAGTCAGACAAACCATAATCATGTTTCAAGCATTAGAAGCAGTGGTAGCTCAGTGGTTAGGTTGTTGGGCTACTGATCGGAAGGTCATGAGTTCGATCCCCAGTACTGCCAAGCTGCCACTGCCAAGCTGCCACTGCTGGGCCCTTGAGCAAGGCCCTTAACCCTCAACTGCTCAGTTGTGTAAATAAGATAAAAATGTAAGTCGCTCTGGATAAGGGCGTATGCCGTAAATGTAAAAAAAAAAAATGTTTGTTACAAGGGCTGTATTCTGCTGGAAGGTTTCTACCCACTTGGGGAATTTGTCAGTTACACTATATTACCAAAAGTATTCGGTCACCCATCCAAATGATCAGAATCAGGTGTCCTAATCACTTGGCGTATAAAGTGTATAAAGTGTATAAAATCAAGCACTTAGGCATGCAGACTGTTTTTACAAACATTTGTGAAAGAATGGGCCGCTCTCAGGAGCTCAGTGAATTCCAGCGTGGAACTGTCATAGGATGCCACCTGTGCAACAAATCCAGTCGTGAAATTTCCTCGCTCCTAAATATTCCACAGTCAACTGTCAGCTTTATCATAACAAAATGGAA
>CM040983.1:23985872-23999501 GCA_022985145.1 Pangasius djambal | reverse complement strand
CATCAGTGTGTGACCTCACCAATGCGCTTTTGGAAGAATGGTCAAAAATTCCTATAAACACACTCCTCAACCTTGTGGACAGCCTTCCCAGAAGAGTTGAAGTTGTAATAGCTGCAAAAGGTGGACCGACATCATATTGAACCCTATGGGTTAGGAATGGGATGGCACTTAAGTTCATATGTGAGTCAAGGCAGGTGACTGAATACTTTTCGTAATATAGTGTACTACAAGGATGTATTGATATCCTCTGTGAGGAGGTGAGATGTCCTCTAGGTCTTTTGGCATGTTTCATACTCATATTTAATCCTTGGACTATGTTGTTTTTCAGGCAGGTGAGACAGCATCTTAGGGTGTCTGCTACTTCTGCTTTTCACCCCAGCCATCAATACTTTCTCTCCATCTGGGATACTGTGGTCTTGGCTCCTCCATGAGCTGAGAAGTAATCAGATAACTTTTAAGTTGGATTATGACCACAAGGCTCTCGTCCTTCTACCATATGCCTTTTGCACATGTAACTTCCTTGTTGTCCACTCCTGAATTTCTTCTTGGTTGATTCCTTGTTTCCTATCTACATTTACATTTACAACCTGGACTCTCTGTCGTGAGGAGGGACCACCTCGATGGCCTCCTTCCTCAGGAGAGTGTGCACTTCCTGTTCCATTACCAGAGCCTGCTCGGGACCCACCAAAGTGGGAAGAATCCTGCAAAAATGAGGCGGAGGAGAACCGAATTGGATTCAGTAGCCTCTCTCTATGGTGTGCAGGACCCACTGAGACACATTCGGCAGAAGTTTCCACGCTGCTAAATAGCCTACTAAGGGAATCAGCCTCTCGAGACTGACCTCTGGTGCAGCGAGAGCGGCTAGCTCGGTGCCCTGAAGCGGCGAACGGGCAGGGAACGACCGAACTAGCAGCTCTGGAGACCTCCGAAGAGGCAGAGAGCCTCCCAGTACCGCTACGTTCCCGGGCGGAAACTGGGAGAAGCGCTCGCCGGAGACTGCTGCGCCCTGAAGCACCATAGGTGGCAGGGTTGAAAGAATGACCTCCCGAGGGCACTGAGGCGAAACGGGCACCGTATGATGAGGTGTACACCGCCCTCGAAAGCCCTGGGCCAGAGGCGTCAGGACTTCTTAGCCGAGGCCCTCTCTGACAGCAGAACGGTCCTCAGATCCGGCTTTGCCTTAGAGGGCCCCGGCCCAGAGTGTCGCTGAGACTCCTGGTCCCGACGCGGGGGAGCACGGGAGGCGACGCTCCGTTTCTGTGTCTCCCGGTACGAGAAGGCGGCACACGGAGGGGACTGCTCCTACCCAGCAGCCCCAAGAGCTAGAGAGCGACGAGGGAGAAACCGCTGGAATGCTGCCGCTTGAGTACGAGCCTCCTGGTATCTGTCGACGACGGAACTAACGGGCTTCCGATCCCAGAGAGCGGACAATGGATCTGGTGGGTGAGGAAGGAGAAAGGGACTCGCCCGTCTCCATTCCCTCCACCAAATCCATCTGCGAACCCCATGAGCATAACTGCCGCTCTGCCTCGGCACAAGCGGGGCCAGCCCCGCAAGGAACGCGAGTGAGAGAGCCTCGAAGAGAGCCTTCCGGGAGCGAAGCGCACGCAGCGGCAAACGCTCGCAATGCGAGCAGCCGGCTCCCTTGAGAGCCGACTTTGCGTGCTCCGCTCCCAAGCAGACAACACATAGGCTGTGTGTATCCCCACCCGTAATGTAGCGCGGGCAGGGAGGAACACACAGCCTAAAACGCTGTCCGCTCTCGCCCCTTTTATGCTTCATCTTATCTTTTGCTTTAGGCATTGTTTTGGGACAAACAATACAAAATAGACAGACAATACAAAATAGACAGACGATACAAAATAGACAGACAATACACACAGAGCGCTTGCTGAATGACAGAAAGCTGGCGCGGCGCCCACCGCTCGTGCTTTTAAGCTTCCGGGTCGCTACGTCACCCCACCTGTGACGTCTCGCCCATCCATTGGACTGATTACACACGTGATTCAGAGCGCGGTCATGCTGAAGGCGTTCCCATAGCGTTTCGACGCAGCTCGAGTTCCTGAAGGGGAACTAGTTTTTGTTACCTCTAGGTTGGATTATTGTAATGCCTTACTGTCTGGATGTTCTAGCAGATGCATAAACAAGCTCCAGTTTGTCCAGAATGCAGCAGCAAAAGTCTTTACTAGAACTAGAAGATATGACCACATTTTGTCCACCGTGCATTGGCTCCCAATCAATACAATACTACTATTGACCTATAAAGCAATGAATGGTGTCATGCCACAGTATTTGAGCAAAATTTTGGTCTTTTATGATCCGTCATGGCTACTTCGATCAAAAGGTGCAGGCTATTATTTGGTTCCTCGAATAGTGAAGGCTACAGCAGGGGGTAGAGCTTTCTCTTACAAAGCCCCACAGTTATGGAATAGCCTCCCACTTAGGGTTCAGGGCTCAGACAAAGTTTTTTTTTTCAGTTGATATGAACAGTCTTGCTATGATAGCTTTAGGACTGCAATTGCCATGAACAGTTTTGCAGTCAAGTATCCATCAGTGAACTGTTGATAACTTCAACAAAATAGACTTTATGTGAAAACTATAATGAATTTCCTGTTTACACAATGGTACTTCTTGACCATGTAGTACACAGTTATAGAAGTGAATTATTTATAATCACACTATCTGGTGTCACCCAGATGAGGATGGGTTTCCTTTTGAGTCTGGTTCCTCTCAAGGTTTCTTCCTCATATTGTCTCAGGGAGTTTTTCCTTGCCACTGTCGCCTCTTGCTTGCTCTTTCAGAATAAATTTATAAGTTTAAAATTTATATCCTGAATTTTTATATTTCTGTAAAGCTGCTTGTGACAATGGCCATTGTTAAAAGTGCTATACACATAAAATTGAATTGAATTGAAGTTGCGGTCAAATTGACCTATTCAGAGGTTGAGATACTATTGATAGCCTCTACTGTGATTTGTAGATGCCTGAAGGAGAGGAATAGTTTCATTGCCAGTTTTGAAATAAGGTCAGAGTTAGAGTCAGTTGTCAACTAGTCATCTTTTCCACAGTTAATGCAAAAAACTGATTCAGGACATGACTGCTTTTAGGCTATGTTATTACAACAACAACAGCAAAGCACTTGGCAACAACAGTTATATGCAGACTACAAATGATATTTCCAGCTTACATGCTTTTTAAGGCTACATTGTTAGCAATGAAAACAAATCAGTGCAATAAATGTGCACAACAATAAATCTGTCTAAACATGTGTGGCAGCAGAGGCATGATAGAAGGTCAGCTGTGGACAGAGAGGAGGCGAATCAAAATGGCAGGTAACACATTATACTCACCTGTGTCTTATTAGCCAATTCTACCTATTTGCATCTCAGCAAGAGAGAGAGAGAGTGAGAGAGGAGAGGAAAAATGAGAGATGCCTGGACCAGTGATCACCGTCACGTGATCACGTCACGTCACACAGCTGGAGTTGTGGTGGGCTGCAACAGCTTCTGGTGTGCCCGCCGGCTCCTGGCCTGCTCCTGCGTGAGGGCTTCGAAGTGCAGCTGCTGCTCATTGTGCAGGTCAAGGAGCGCTTGGTGTTTGATGGAGGATGGCGAGGGCCTTGACAATCTCACCGAGTGGGGAGGCTTCCATGGTGGCAGCGGAGTCTTCTTCAATCTGGTGTATATTCAGTCTGTGCTTTTCAGTGCACTTTCAAAAAATCTCAACAACAAAACAGCACAACAACAGGAAATGGGTCTGTCCCATCTTTTGCTCCGTCAGGTTCAAGTTCACTCTCCTCAAGTGTGTGTATGTGTGTGTGCCTGTCTCGAAAGCTCTGCCAAGCAGTATCACACTCTCTCTCTCGCCTGTTACGGGAGTCACTGAAAGCACAAAGAGAAACAAATTAGAAGATTGGCAGTAATAAGACAATAAGGTGTGAATCATCCTGTGTTACCTGCCGGTTCGACCCGCCTCCTCTCCGTCCACAGCTGACACTCGCCCACACCCCCACTGCCACATCATATTAGATTATTTAAGGACATTCAAGTTTTTTTGTTTTTTAACCTGATTTTCTCCCAATTTGGATATTGCCCAATTCCTGCCCTCTAGCTAGCTTTCCCCATTACATGACAGCTCCAAACTGGTGAGGGTGAGGGCTAGCACATGCTTCTGCCAATACACATGAAGCAAGGCTTTTCAAATTGCTGCTCATGTTGCATCACAGGGCAGCTGAACAATTGGAGTAAAGTGTTAACTGCCCTCTTGCACCGAACATGAGCTCACAGACCCCCATGATTGATTATTTTCACTCTGATTGACAGTGGAAAGGGTATTGTATTCCCTCCCTCCAAGATAGTACAGCAGACTTTGCTCTCTTGTACCAATAGAGCACCAGCATGACAGGGAAAAAAATGTTTGTCATAACTATCCTAGGAAGATATATTTAGACTTTTTGTAGATAAGACCCCCTGTACTGCTCTACCAGTGGGTGGTAATAATTATCAAATTATTAATGAGTCTATTTTCAGCCATCCAGTCAATGTATGTTTTCACAACAGATTTATCTGCCTTATATAGGTGTTTTATAGCACTTATTATTATTATTATTATTATTATTATTATTAAGTATATATTGTGTGAAGATAATATTCAGTTAAATTTCATTATGAAGCTTTTTTTCACTACTCCAGTTCCTAGTACTTTTGATTTACAGATACATCCCTGTACTTTAGATTGCTGCTAGGTGTGAATAAGTGTGTGAATGTATGGGATGCCCAGTAATAGACTGACATGTCATCTAGTCTTGTGGACAGTGTTCCTGGGATACACTCTGTGTCCACTGCAATCCTGGTCAGGATAAACTGAATGCTGAAGATGAATGAATGAATAATAAGTATCAACTGAGTAAAATGTCTTATGACTTTTTTTTTCTATGCTAACCACAATTTTAAGACCCCTGCTTATAGGTCCACTGTCAGAACTGTAATTGTGGCTGTTTACTTGCCCAGTTTCCCAGTATGAATGAGGAACAGATGGATGAGAAAGCAAATGGCTGGTCAATTTATCTTTCAGTGCACTGTTTACATGATCCCCAAATTGAAAGGGAATTAAATGCATAATTGCCTGCACATCTGGGGCCTGGTGGCTCTAATTAAAAGTAGACTGAGATTATTGGATGCTATTAGAGCTGAGTAGGGTCTCTGTAGCCCTTGGTTTTTCTTTCCATTTCTTGCTTTTCTGCTGTAGGTGAATAAAGGAGCTATTTTGCAGCGTGTGAGACAGACCAGAGGCCTTTTTCTGTCCTTTTTTGCAATTAGCTTTGCCAGATGCAGCCGGGATTTATTAGTGATCTAATTAGTGTGTCTCATTAGTAGGGATGGTGACATCATCGGCTCATTAGTGAACTGCATTCATTATCAGTGTGAGGAGTAACATCTGAGGTGAGACTCCAGACACCTCCAGCTTTGGACAAAGTTCTTTTTTTACACATCATTGCAGAAAATCGTTTATTCATGCACATTTTCCACCTATTCGCATCTCACTGAGCAAAACCAAAATGGGTTCACCAAGCAGTGCTCGAGTTTGAGTTTGAGAAACTTTTATTTGAGGTTTCCTGTTTTTAAATCATTTTTTTCACAGCAAATAAAAAACAGGCCTCTATGCATTGTAAATATTGTGTGATTGGAACTATTGAGTGTTTCAAAAAATACTGCTCAGTACGCACCGCTAGTAGCAGTGACATGCAGATTCTGGCACTGTGACTTGTGTAACAGTAAATATTTAATGATTATTTTTATATTGTTTGTTCTTTTGATTCCATCTTCATCCCTAAAATGCAAATGCATTAAAATGCAAATTTGTTAACTATAAAACATTCCATATAAAATAAATTATTCACTTATATAAAAACACTCCCCCTACTCCATCTAAGTCTGTCCATCACATGCCTGCTGTCTGACTGGCATTGCACCTGACCCCACCCTTCATCTTGCAGATGGTCAGCCCATAAAATGGCTCCATGTCACCATTTTGAGCTGAGCCTTCCCAGGTTACGTGCTGCAGGTGACTGAAAGAATAAGGTTGCGAGGACAGGTGGAAATGAGGTTCCTCTACTATTTGATTTGGTTTGGGCCCCTTACAAGGGTATCAGGCATGTCCCACTGGACAGAAACCCCAAGGCAGACCCAGGACCCTCTGTAAAGCTTATATCTCACAGTTGATCTGACCTCTGCATGTTGCCAGGAAAAGCGGTGGGGGAAAAAAACAATGCAGCACAAATGCTTGTTGGTGCACTTGTATAGAACTGCCTTGCCTTTCTGACTATGTACATAATAGCTTGAAGATCATAACAATTATGGCCAGTCTACTCAGACATCATAATATTGTAGGTGTGAGCTTTGAAAAGTTTAAAGAAAAAAACAGATGTGTTATCAGCTTGGGCTCAATTATTTTCATGTGGCTTTCCCACTGTTGCTGAGGATGGCCACCCATGGACATCATAAAGATAAATGGCATTACAGTGGATGGTACCACTTAGAAACCATGAAGGTGGCTTTGGACTGCAATTGCCACAAACAGTTTTGCACTCAAGTCTCCATCAGTGGACAGTTGATAAATTCAACAAAATAGACTTCATGTGAAAACTATAATGAATTTCCTGGTTACACAATTGCACTTTTTGACCATCACAGTACACAGTTATAGAAGGGAATTATTTATAATCGCACTATCCAATGTGAGGATGAGGATGGGTTCCCTTTTGAGTTTTTCCTCACCACCGTCACCTCTGGCTCGCTCATTAGGGATAAATTTATAAATTTAAAATGTATATCCTGAATTTATACATTTCTGTAAAGCTGCTTTGTGACAATGTCCATTGTTAAAAGCGCTATACAAATAAAATTGAATTGAATTGAATTGAATCTTGTCACACACGGTGAGAACCAGGTGCAGCTTCAGTATTGTGCGGTTTAGAGGAGCAACTGAGAAAGAAATATCAAAGAATTTCATGCACAACCCCCCAAAAATGCCAGTGGCAGCAATCAATTCTATGTCTGCATCTCCAGTGTCTGTATTCCAAATGGCACACAAAGAGCATGGCAATTTTCTCCAGCAGCCTAGCTTGTACTATTTTGTTTTTTCTTTACCTTCAAGTTGGCCACGCTGATACATGATTGAGCTCTACAATTGCTAAAAGAGATGTTCAGAAGCTCAAATTTGTGATATCTCCCCAGGATTAAAAAAAAACACATATGAGTGATCCATAAGCCTGTGTACTCTTCGGAAACAAAAATTCATTTATCTCGTAACATTAGCAGAGCCCTTATACCCTCATGCCATATAGAAAAATATTAAAATGTTCATTAAAAAAGCATATACAACAGGTTCCATGTGGAATGTTTCAGGTGCCAAAAAATGACCATGTTTTCTTCATTATGATTGTACCAAATTTTGCCATGATATGACCCTATTTTATTGTATGTAAACTAGTTCATAAAATAATTGTTCACATGTTTTTTACCCAGATGGAGATGCAATCTTAAAATACTGCTATCTATATTATTCATTTGTATACAGTATACTGTGTATGTAGACACACATACACTGAACAAGAGTCCATTCTGAAAAGAGGGAAAGAGACAACACGTATTTGTTGTTCATTAGATGGGCGGTTAGCAAGTCACATCATAAACATATGACATATGATATAAACATCCGCCAGCAAACAAGTTTTATTACCCTTATTTTTCTTCTTTAATTTTGGTTGATTAATCTTTGTTGTCCTTATATTTGAAGTTGTTCTGGTTGTGGTTATCATCTTTCGAACGTTCTTTTAGGAACATTTTTGTCTTCCTTTCTTTTTTTTGTGATACGTGTTTCCTTTGTGTTATGTTTAGTTTCGTTGTTTAAATAAACGATTCACACGTCCTTCTTTATGTTGCGTTCCCCTTTCGGGCCAATTTAAATAGGGGTTCGTAACAAATAATAATAATAATAATAATAATAATAATAATAATAATGGGGCCCACAGGGCTGTGTGCTCAGTCCACTTCTGTTCACTCTGCTGACTCATGACTGTGCATTAATGCACAGCTCGAATCACATCATCAAGTTCGCCAATGACACGACCGTGGTGGGTCCCGTCAGCAAGTACAATGAGTCAGCATACAGAGAGGCGGTGCAGCGGCTAACAGACTGGTGCAGAGCCAACAACCTGCCCCTGAACGTGGACAAAACAAAAGAGATGGTTGTTGACTTCAGGAGTGCACAGAGTTACCACGCTATGCTGAACAGCGACGGCTCCTCCATGGAGATCCTCAGGAGCACCAAATTTCTTGGTGTTCACCTGGCGGAAAACCTGACTTGGTCCCTCAACACCAGCTCCATAGCCAAGAAAGCCCAGCAGGGTCTCTACTTTCTGCAAAGGCTGAAAAAAGCCCATCTTCCACCCCCATCTTCATCACATTCTACAGAGGGACTATTGAGAGCATCCTGAGCAGCTGCATCACTGCTCGGTTTGGAAATTGCACCATTTTGGATCTCAAGACCCTGCAGAGGATAGTGAGGACAGCTGAGAAGATCATTGGAGTATAGACCACCACCACTGACAGGAAGCTAAGCCATAAGGATCTTCTAGAGTTACACCATTTGAAAGTGTTAGTTTAGCCGAATAGCACTCTGTGTCTTTTAGTGCTAATCTATAATAATAAGTGGATAATATTTTAGCTAATGTCAGTCCAATTCCTAAATAAAACTCTTAATAGATTCTTCAGTCAGATTATAAACAAGTAGTGTCAGGTTGCGGCTACTTGGGTCTTTTTTCCACTGTGATTGCTCGCATTTTATTGTGACACCAGTTTGTGTCAACTCAACCAATTCTTCGTGCAACCCCCCTGCGTCTTTATAAGTACATATACAGTAAATAAGCCTGTAGGTTCAATATTATCATTCACTAACTCTAGCTACTAAAGCAGTAAATTAGGTAAATTAGTAGCAGTCAGTGCAGTTAGTTGCCCTAGGCACCAAACTAATTCCTTAGGTAATATCATTTTTATACCAGAACATAATCAAATTTGTCAAGTCCGGTCTGTTAGTTAGTTTAGCGAATTCACTTTCTTTCTCAAACCCTCATGTGGAAGTCCATATCTTCTCATAAAATTCTCACTGGCTTTGTCCAGTGCATTCGTTCTGATTTGGTCTGACACAGCTTGATTGTGATTGATTGGGTTGCCATTCAATTAGTCCAAAATAACTAACACTTAAAAAAATAAAAACAGTACTTTGGCTCAGATTAGGGCATGCACAACATACAAAATAGTGACAGGGACAGAATCACTTGCCTCTGAAAATACTGGGGACCCCTGGCGCTGAGCTTATAGATATGAGATGCATTCCTGATTCCATGTATGGTGGATGGCCAGCCATAGAAATTATAACAACCGTTCCCTTGTGCCCTGAGTCCCCTGGGATAGAAACAGAAAATGGTACAGGAATCTTTTTTTCTGCCCTGATGTACACAGGCATTCTTTGAGTTGATTTTAGTTTGTGGTACATGGGAGAGGGAGCTTTTTATGCTTTTTGATGCAATTCATTCAACTTTATACCTCCCAGCATCCCAAGAACTTTAAAAGGCAGCTGTTTTGCCTACAGTTGAAACTGCTCACATCAGCAAAAAAAAAAAAAAAAGTGTTATTGCAGCATTGAGTTAGTTAGAAGGAATGTTCAAATGCAGGACAAAGACCATTGATTTTCGACTGTTAAGAGTTTGTGACCTTCTCTCCCTGGCCTCATTGTGTTACAGTTAGCCAGAGCAAGGCTGGAACAACAGCTTGGAGGTCCTTTTCATGTTTTACTGGAGTGACATGTCATATTACATTCATCTGGTTTACTGTAACAGTAATGAAACAGTAACAAAAGGGAGCCCCCTATCTGCAGAGACATAGTACCTACAATCTAAAAACAAATTTGATTAGAAAACCAGAATATTTGCTAGCTAATTAATAATACTTCACCTGAACAAAACATTTGCGCTTTACATGTACTGTACTTTGGTTATAATATGTACTTATAGCTATAACACTGTGATAGGTGAAATAACCCTGTTTTTAAATGAGGTTAACATTATAAATTAAACAATAAATAGGTAGTTTTAATTAAATAATGAATCAGCAGCATGCCTGAGGTTATTTCACTGTATCCCTGTACATGGGCACTCACTGTGTTTCTTAAAGGTAATGAGTTAAATTACTTTTCTCACAAAATATTTGGCATAACTATGGCTGTAACAAATATTCAATATGTTAGAAAAATTAAAAAATTATATTAAAAATTTACTCTAAAGTCCATACACAGTCCCCTCTGAAAGTATTGGAACAGCAAGGCCAATTCTTTTGTTTTTGCTCTACACTGAAGACATTTGGGTTTGAGATCACCAGTGGTTTCTTTTCTTTTCAGGACATTCCAAATTGTTGTACTGGCTATGCCCAATGCTTGTGCAATAGCTCTGATGGATTTTCCCTCTTTTCTCAGCTTGAAAATGGCTTGCTTTTCTCCCATAGACAGCTCGCTGGTTTTCATGTTGGTTTATCCTTTTTAACAACAAATACAATCTTCACAGTTGAAACCCAGGGCTCACTAACATTAGACATTCAGAGCTATTAATTGTTTAAACAATCACTATAACAGGACGCACCTGGACAACAAGAAACACTTGTCAGTCACATGTTCCAATATTTTTGATCACTTGAAAAAATGCTTGGGTTGTTTAAGTTGTTTAACACATCTAGATGTAAATATCAGGAAATGAAAGCTGAAATTCTGATCTATCGTCTCATATCTGTCTTTTAATCTCAACCCCAAATGTCTTCAGTGTATAGAAAAAAGAAAATAACTGTCCTTGCCGTTCCAATGCTTTCAAAGGGGACTGTACTTACCTCCTTGCTAGACAGTGTGTTCTAGCTTCTTAACAGTATCCATGGTGCCCATGAAATTCTTTTCTGCATGACGCTCCAGTCTATATATATTTAAGTATAGATTAATACATTAAAACACAGAACAAAATCAAGACGCTGAAAGAAAGCATTCAACATTTCGGGGACACGATGACATTCAGTGTAGTCTATGCAACCATGAATCTGAATGCAACAAATATGAAAGGACGCTCAGATATGAATGTTATACATGAACATTTGGCACTGCATGATGCATTTATGTACAATGTAAGTACAATGTAATTAGGCTATTGGTTTGTTAATATTTTTGGAAATATAACCAGCTTAATTTGTTAGAAAATATTGCAAGCTTATACAAACAAAAAACAAAAATAATAGTGCAGAAAGGGGGAAAAAAAGAGCCCTGCACACATTTCTAGTTGAGACTAATTATGAACTCAAGTGAGTGAGTTTTTTTTTTTTCCCAATGTTCCCAGGGGCATAGTGGTAGGGTTCATATTTAATAAAAAAAAAAAAACAAAGTGGATGTTGCTGAAGATGATACAATATTCAGAAAACAAAATCATGTAATCATCTGTGTTTACTGCCCAGTGTCAAATGCATGGTCAGTCTGATACACTGAACTGGAGTCACACTAGGGTCCAGCTCAAAATGGATGTCATCGGGCGTGGATACGACAGGTGAATTGAGCAGCTGCTCTCTAGTCAGTGCTCCAAGCTTTGTGGGTTTTAAATCGTCAGGATTCACGAACTGCATGAGCTTTCACAAGGGGAGCCTAAATGGAAAGGATTTCAGCGCGTCTTCGGAATCTCAATAGAGAGTTTGTACTTCCATCCTTGAACTACACATTTAGTCTCAAAGACTCCCATGGAGCTCAATAACTCTCCTCGATGCAGCTTGTAGTATGGTGTTGCCAGGATAGAGTGGTGTATTGGCTGCCAGTTTAGTCACCTTTCCAACTCACCACATTAACAATGCATTCATTGCCTCAGTGTGAGAACCCTTCAAAATAAATTTCTGGCAATGCTACTACATTGATTTGTGTTGTTAGTGTCTTTTTTTTTTTTTTGCAATTGGTGCACATTGCTCAGGTATCTGTTGAGTAGATCTGATTCCATTGACCAGTTCATATTATTGTAGCTGTGCCTAATTCAATTTAACACTATGCTCCTCTGACAGCTGCCTTGACTCTTTATTGCCTGGATTTTGTTCAAGGTGTCTCAGTCTTCTGTTCAGTTTGCTAACACTTGAGCACAGTATGAAGGTGAGAGTGGCACTCTGCTGCAGTGAAAAAAAAAAAGTGTTTATTATTTATTTCATTTCCCATTAATCATTCTGCCACAAAGAAAGAGTCATGCAGCACTTCATCAACACACAGTCCATCATGCACAGACCTTTGTTGTAATGTTTTTAATGAATTTGTGCTGTTATGGGATTATCTGCTTCTTTGGGAGAGTTGAAGGTTTCGTAATTGTTTGGTGACCAAACGATTTAAGAATGTCTCCTGGCTCGCACAGATTTATGACAGGAACACAGAGGTGAAATGCATACATTCATTGCACTCCATTACAACTTTCTAAGCCAGATAAGCCATTTTGATGAATACTCCAGTGAATTTATTACTAAAACATGCCCTTTGGTTAATAGATAACAGCAAGACAGATAGAAGAAAGGGAACATATACAAAGAATGCCCTGGCAATTTGTACAGATTTAATAGCTAAAATCCTTTCTTCCTGTAACCTGTTTTGGTCTTTTTTCTTTTTTTCTTTTTTTGCGATCCCATTTGTACAGTATATTAGCATTCACTCTCATACTGTTGCTAAAATGTAAATATCATTTAGAATTTAATAGACTGCCATAGACGTGTATTACCCATGTACATGATTTATCCTACACAGGGTCACAGGAACCCTGGAGCTTATCCCAAGGAACTTGGGGCACAAGACAGGGGACACCCTGGACGGGGTGCCAAACCATCGCAGGGCACAATCACACACACACTACAGACAATTTGGAAACACAAGTCAGCCTACAATGCACATGCTTGGGGGAAGAAACCCCCAAAGCACAGGGGAGAGGCAGGATTTGAACCCAGGAGGGGCAAGGCAAACATTTTAAGTACTGTCATTTTACTATATTTCTTCTTCTTCTTCTTCTTTCGGCTGGCTTTTCCCTTCAGAGGTCGCCACAGCGAATCATCACTCTCCACCTATCCCTATCTTCTGCATCCTCAACACTTGCACCCACTAGCTTCATATCCTCATTTATTACCTCCATATACCTCCTCTTTGGCCTTCCTCTTCGCCTCCTGCCTGGCAGCTCCATGTCCGACATTCTCCTACCAATATACTCACTCTCCCTCCTCTGAACATGTCCAAACCATCTTACTCTGGCCTCCCTAACTTTGTTCCCCAAACGTCCAACATGAGCTGTCCCTCTGATGTACTCGTTCCTAATCCTGTCCAACCTCGTCACTCCCAAAGAGAACCTCAACATCTTACATTTACATTTACATTTACGGCATTTGGCAGACACCCTTATCCAGAGCGACTTACAATAGTGCTTTGAAGTCTATCAAAAATACATCCTGATACCGGCTTGCTAGGTCACAAACTAGGAATACCATCAGCCCAAGACTCTGTTGTTTTTTTTTTTTTTTTTTTTTTTTTTTTTTTT
>CM040983.1:23951636-23972407 GCA_022985145.1 Pangasius djambal | reverse complement strand
CATTTTGTTATGATAAAGCTGACAGTTGACTGTGGAATATTTAGGAGCGAGGAAATTTCACGACTGGATTTGTTGCACAGGTGGCATCCTATGACAGTTCCACGCTGGAATTCACTGAGCTCCTGAGAGCGGCCCATTCTTTCACAAATGTTTGTAAAAACAGTCTGCATGCCTAAGCGCTTGATTTTATACACCTGTGTCCAGGCCAAGTGATTAGGACACCTGATTCTGATCATTTGGATGGGTGACCGAATACTTTTGGTAATATAGTGTATATTGGTATATATATATATATATATATATATATATATATATATATATATATATATATATATATATATATATATACTTAAACCATTCCTAAACCATTCTTCTTCTTCTTTCGGCTTTTCCCTTCAGGGGTCGCCACAGCAAATCATCACTCTCCACCTATCCCTATCTTCTGCATCCTCAAATCTTCTGCATCCTCAAAACTTGCCCATCACCTCCTCATCACCTGTGTTCCCCTCACCAACATGTCCATTAAAATCTGTTCCTATCACCACTCTCTCACCCGTGGGAATATTCTCTATCACCTCATCTAATTCACTCCAGAATCTCTCTTTCTCCTCTAACTCACAACCTGCCTGTGGGGCATAACCACTAACAATTTCAGCATCACCCCTTCAATCTCTAACCTCAGACTCATCACCCTGTCTGTCACTCTCTTCACCCAGAACATTCCTCCTAAACTCCTCCTTCAAGACCACGCCTACCACATTTCTCTTACTATCCACCCCATAATAAAACAGCTTGAATCCTGCTCCTATACTATGAGCCTTGCTACCCTTCCACCTGGTCTCCTGTACACACAGTATATCCACCTTCCTTCTCTCCATCATATCAGCCAGCTCTCTACCTTTCCCTGTCATAGTACCAACATTCAGAGTTCCTATTCTCAGTCATACACTCTTACCTTTCCTCTTCTCTCTCTGTCTACGCACTCTCCTCCCTCCTCTACTTCTTCGACCAACAGTAGCCCAATTTCCACCGGCGCCCTGTAGGTCGTTGTTAACCCGGGCCTCGACCGATCCGGTATGAAATTCAGAGTACTGACGATTCGCATGATTAAATTTGGCATTTTTTTACACTGGATGCCCTTCCTGACACAACCCTCTCTATTTATCCGGGCTTGGGACCGGCACAGAAGTCACTGTATTGTGACCCCCATGGCTAGATTTCAAATTCTTAATGTTAGCTAACAATAGATAGGAGATACATATCAAGCTTATCTAGCAGATGTTAACTGAGTAAACCTCCACAAGAACAGCCTTAATGAACTGCAGAAGCTTGTGTTTGTGTTCTCAAATTTGAATATAGCCATCTTACACCAGGGGATGAGGATAGTTCTGAGGTGTCTACACAGAATATGTATTCTCAGTGATAGCCAACAGAGACCACTCCAGGCGAGCACCATCTCCTGCTGTTCACACAGAACTACCAATCTGCAGAATATGTGATGCCAGGCCTCAGTCAAAGGACCATTTTGTCTGTATCACTATTAATTCAGCATGAGGGACAGCTCCTGCCACTAAAATGAAAACAGATTCCTGTGTGCTAGAGGTGAGGCCAGACGGAGGCCCTCATGGTTGGAGTCCACTGATTGTGCTAATTCTGCTTGGCTGGTAGTGCTGCCGTGCTGAAACAAAAAAAAGTGCTTGTTCTGTTTATACGATCACCTCTGGCAGTGTACTACATCATGACAGATACACAATAAAGAAAAGAGAGGCACAATAGTTGACGTGGCAGTTTAGGGTTGTAGTTAAAACTGTGTCTGAGATTTTTGCATGTAAACAGAAGTTATTGTCCTTGGTGGGTATCCAGGCTCACACTCCCCACTGGTATTCTGGGTGTAAGGCAGAATATACCCTCGTTGGGATGCCAGTTTAAGAGACTGTGAGCTCTGTAACAAAATGAACTAAAGAGTGATATCAGACACACTTAAATATCATTGTTAGCCTAGCTCAAGGACTCCTGTAGGATGTTCAGCCTAGTGTCAGTTTTGATGAGGAACATATTACTGATGAGTCACTTGGCACTTTAGTAAATAGAGCTGCATCTTGGTATGAGGTGCTGGACTCTGAGCACAGTGGCTCAGACAGAAAGAACAGACTTAAAGTATATGATGAGCCAATAAGATGAGTTGTGTTTCTGCTACTGACAACACTATTGGTTGCTTACTATTATATTATAGAACAACCAAGGATAATGAGAAGTAGCACATTAATTCAGTCTACTTTGGAGTGATCTTAGCTTTGCGTGTAGGAGTGCCATGCACGCAGGCTCATTAACCCTGGACAACTCCACAGAGTAGTGTGGGTAAGAAACATTGTCTGCATGTGCTGCCACAGAAGAGGTTCACAACCTACATGAAATCACTGACACAGACCTGCATAAAAATATGCATACTCAAACAAGAGACACACACACATACACACACAGGCATTTGATTTATCTTGACTGATCTCACACACACATATATTATACACACAGACTCATGCAATTTTAATGAACAGTCCCTGAAGCAAAATTTCATCATTTACATTTCAATTTCATTGTCTGGCTTTGAAAAAGGCTTTATACTCAGCTCTCAATATTTCGTCCTTGTTTCTTCTTTTTGGCTCTGCTCTCACTTGCACAGTACTGCTTACTCAGCCCTCAATATTATTCTATCTTTAAACTTTGGCTCGCTCTATACTTGGAAGATTGTATTCAAATGTGTAATAAAGTATTTAAAATATGTTTTATTTGTTGGAAGAGAAAGGACTTTTGCGGAATACGATTTGGGCCACAATGACTTCGGAGGGTTGTTTAACCCCTTAAACTCCCAGAACCTCTTTGCAGATCCAGACTTATATTCCTCACACTGATAAATACATACTGTACTTTTCCTTTTAGTTTCACTGTAGTTACTAAATAATTCATAGTTAATGTAATATTATATAGTATGTATGTTTTTTGTAAGAGACCGATAGTGTCAGGTAGAACAATGGTGTAAACTGTGTTTGTGGCTGAATATTCCCTTGGAAAGGACAGATTTATATGGCTGTTTTGCCCATTCATGTCATTGTTAAGATAAGATTACTGATCAATTATTATAATTATCCCTAGGAGCTAAGACTTGCCTCTAATGTGGACTGTTCTACAATCCAATAGCCTTAAGCATTACAATTACTGCGTAAACATATATATGTCTAGGATCTGGACTTAAACCCTATTAAATAAATTAGGATCAAAAGGTTTAAAACCCTTATACTTTTTCTCCAAACTCAGGTTACACAAATACAGTACATAAATTGTTTACTTATGAGGCTAATATGAGTAGTTTTAGGCACTCTTATTAGTAAATATAACAATCAACTCTAAACACTGACTGTATGAATGTTTATGAGCAAGTGTTAGAAGAGAAAGTTGGACCAAGCAATCTTGGACTACATGCAAAGAACTATACATCAGATTTTCCTTTTTTGTACTTTTCTGGCTGTGTACACTCTTGTCCAAAACATTTGTTAATCATTTATTCTTAGGAATTTTTCAAAAATCTACTTTAAAGGGATTTGTCTGGGAAGCCATTATTCTTAATTATCGAATGTTTGCATGGTTTAACACACCTGTTGTGGCCGAACGTTATTTACTAGAATGGAAACAGAATCAGATGTGTTAGCACAAGGAAGTTAGAATAGTGCAGAGCAGTGCAAGGCCAACATTATGAACACCAGTGCTCTGTTATAAATGGATTATTTTAAGAATGTTTCTTACTATAGTTTTTAATTTAATTCAGTTTTGTTTATATAGTGCTTTTAGCAACAGTTTTTTAGCATTGTCACAAAGCAGCTTTACAGAAATCCGGATATGGCTTTAGATTTAGAGTACATTCATCGTATTCAGACTCCTTAATTTTTTTCCCATTTTTCACAAATCTGGGGAAGGCTACAAAAAAGTTCTGCTGCACTGAAGGTTTCCAAGAGCACAGTGGCCTCCATAACTCTTAAATGGAAGAAGCTGGCCAGCTGGCCAAACTGAGCAATCAGGGGGAGAAGGGCCTTGGTAAGAGAGGTGACCAACAACCCAATGGTCACTCTGGTTGAGCTCCAGAGATCATGTATGGAAATGGGAGAAACTTGCAGAACGTCAACCATCACTCCAACACTCCACTGATCTGGGCTTTATGGCAGAGTGGCCAGACAGAAGCCTCACCTCATTACAAGACTCTTTCCAAGTCAAAGGGCTCTAGTCCAAGTGAAGTCACAAGTCACTTATGTCAAAGTCAAAGTCAAGTCACAAGTCTTCTTTAATTATTCCAAGTCAAAAGTCAGCAAATTTGTGACTCATGTCTAAGTCAAGTCTGAGCTATATGACTCAAGTCCACAATTCTGCTTTAGGGTATCTGTGTGGTATCATCCACAGAAATCTCACTGTAAAATGTAGGCTAGCCATGTGGGTCCATCCTCAGCATCAGCGAGTAATTCTCAGGTGTGGTAAGCTATAAATGGAGTAGAGCATCAGGATGGATCAGGCCAGTTTGGAGGGTAGAAGGAGTCATGATCAGCATCTTATCAGGCCATAGGAGTAAGTACAGTACATAGTAGCATACAATAAAAAGCATGGACTAGTTTTTCTGTATCATTTAGTGACATTATATTTCTTATCTTAGCGATATTTCTGAGATGAAAAATGCTATCCTAGTAATATTATCTACATGAGCTTCAAATGAGAGATTGGAGTCAATTATCACACCAAGCCAAGCAGGTTTCACTGCTGCAAATGTAGTAGAAGTACTTCTGTCTTGTCAGAATTAAATGTCCTTTACACATTCCTCAAATTTATTAAGCTGGTGTCTGTCATCTGGCTTTGTTGAAACATACAGCTGTGTGTCATTAGCATCAGAGTGGAAGCTAAGACCATGTATAATTGTACCATATGTAACATATATAGAGAAAAGAGCAGTGGGCCTAGAACAGAGCTATTTGGAACACCAAACTTTACTTGTGTATGCGTAGAGAAGTCACCACTGACATCTAAAAACTAATAGCAATCAGTCAAATAAGACTTGAGCCAGAGAAGAGCCATTCCTTTAAATCCAACAACAACATTTTCTAGTCTATCTAGAAGAATAGTATGATATATGGTATGAAAAGCTGCACTCAAGCAACACATCCAACAGTAGGTCATTTACCACTTTAACCAGCGCTGTCTCAATGCTATGATGAGGCCTAAATTCTGACTGAAAGATTTTATGAATGTTATTCCTATGCAAGTATGTGTCTAACTGCTGTGCTACAACCTTTTCTGTGATCTTGGAAATAAACGCGAGGTTTGATATTGGCCTATAGTTTGTAATGGAGAATTCTTCCAGGATTCTTTCTTTCAGGATATTGGCGAGAATTTTTGAATCTCATCAGGTAAAGATGTTGTATGGTGGACTTAAAGGTTCAATAGACCCTTTTTTTTTTTTTTTTTTACTTATTTTTATTTATTTTTTACTCCTTACATGAACAAATAACCTGGAAAGTATGAGGAACAATTCTTTAACAATTATCAATTGTAGAAAATAATTATTTATAAGCACATTGTGTGGCTGAAAAACCCAATTTAGAAAACTGTGGACTGGGCTGGACTGCTTGCTGTGCTTACATGGGCCTCCTGTCAGTCTTTTTATAGACACTCCCCAACGCCCCTTTACTCCACCCCCATCTGATTCTCTTTGGAAAGGACAACATGGCAAAATCCATTAAGTGTCCTAATGGACTTGTGAAATTGTTGTTTGAGCTATGAAAGAGGGGAGAAGATATAAACTGTATGAGGTGGCTATATCAGGTATGTGGGTCACCTATCAAGCAACTTACAGTACACCAACACTAACCGAACTCCACTTGCCACCACAGATTCTCAGGGTGTGCTTTGTGTACATGGGCAGGAATGTGAGCTGGGTTCAAGGATTAAATAAATAATTCCAATATTATTCTACTTCAGCTACTTAACAGCTAAAGACCTAATCTTAACTAATGTACCTTTAAGCAGAAACTGCTTTAATCATGTTCCCAACAGCCAGCGAATGATTGTGGTGTGTGGGTGTGTGTGTTTGTGTGTAAGAGAGAGAGAGAGAGAGAGAGAGAGAGAGAGAGAAATCATGTATACAGTTCCTCCTTACTAACTGACCAGGAGCTCATTTTGTCATCACCAGTTATCAAATGGAGAACATAAGTGCCTAGACAGCAAGGAAATGGAGAGAGACAATGACTGAAAACTGACAGAGAGATTTAGAGAAACACATGAACAGAGATGGATATAGAAAGAGTACCTAAACACACACATTTCTTCTGCCGCAGTACTGGTAGAAGGGCCATCTGAAAAGCTCTAAGAGTGTATATCTATGGAGTCCAGGGACTGGCTTTAGTGTACACATTTCTGAGTGATGGATGAAGGTACAGAGAGCAGCATTATGGGAGTGAGCTGAGAATGAGAGAATAGAGGTAATGAGGTCAGCAATACACACCGATAAGTATTCTGAGATACAGCAGAATAAAACTGAGTACAAATGTTCTCACTAATGGGAAAAACCAAACAAACAAGCAAATTTTTGCTGACATCTTAACATTATCTAGATATACAAGCAGAAAGAAAATTGAAAGAGAATCAGAGATAGAGAAACTGAGAGAGACAGAAACAGAAATACATGAACAGAGATGGATAGAAAGAGAACCTTAACACTCACGTCTCACCTGCATCAGTATTGGTTTAGGGGGCATCTGAATGGCTCATAATGAAATTGTCACGTCCAATAAGTGTATATTTACTGAGTCCAAGGACAGGTTTGCGTGGACATTTCTGAGTGATGGATGAAGAGATAGATAGTGGCATTATGGGAGACAGCTGGGTGAAAATGCAGGGGATGAGGTCTGCAGTACACAATAGTAAGTATTTGAGATGCAGCCGTAAATGTATGAAAGTGCTAAATAATGTTCCCAATAATAATAAAAAAGATTTGCAGATTAGTATATAAATTGTGCTAATTAAAGGTAGTAAATGTGTACCTGTAACTGCCAGAGGAGGTGTGTAGAATATGTATACTTCCTCATAAATTTGCACACAAGGAAAGGTCTTCCAACAAAATCACACAGAGTAGTGATGTATGACTGAGTACTTGAATTAAAGTCCCCTGTACAGCAATCTTTCCGTAGAAATTTGTCACTGAAGTGGTGTAAGTTCCAAAAGACAAGGAACCTGGCAGTTATCAAGGGTTCACTGAGCAACAGTTACATATGTACCTAGTACTGTATATCACCCATCCTAACTGGCAGTGGCGATGTGGAAAAAACCTCCATAACAGACACCAACCATGTCATGAGGAACAGGACTCACCATTGTGAATTGTGCTCAGAGATAACCACTGCACGCACATCACTGTAAGGGCAATGTTAACCTTACAGAATCAGCAGAAAGTGCATGGTGATGTCCAGGTAGCACAGACTTCCCGTAGTAGCACACCTTCAAAAAGGATCTATGAGGAGAAGATGTAGAGGTGGCATGTGCATACAGCCTGCCTATAGCTCAAGGCGATGATGTCCACCATCCAGTTGCCAGCCTCTGCTTAACCAAGAGAGTTGCCTTTGTCTGGGGATCAAATAAATGCTGTGTAGTCCAAATAAAATCACTGGACTCATACTCAGCACAGAAAGGAATGGTCTATAGGTCACTGGACTGATTCACACAGATAGGTGACCCTGGACAGAAATCTTGGATTAATCCTGGATTTAGCCACAAGGTCACCCCAGATTCTGGCCACCAACTCAATCTTATTGCCAGAGCATGCAACTTCCTAACTCTTTTAATTGAAGTGATTGCTAGCAGGAAGGCAGTTTCTAGAGACACACATTTCAAGTCACCATCATGCATAGGCTCAGAAGGAGTGTCCTTAAGGAACTCTAGGATGGGGGGTGGGGGGTCATGCCAGGCTTCTAGTGGACCATGGTGGTTGGAGGTGCCTTGCCCCTCTATGAACAGATCCACCATATCCACCATAGCAATTGCCACATACACTTTCACTGCAGAAGGAGACTTGAAGCTATCTAGCAGTCTCTGAAATAAACTCAGAATCGTAGGTATTAGGCAGTGCATTGAGTCTAGATGATGATGAACACTGTTCAGAGAACTTCCACTTAAGCGTATACAAGGCCTCTGTGCTAGGGGCACTTGTTTCTTGGACTGCTAGATCACAGTTGGCAATTCAGCCTGAGGGGCCAGAACCACAGGCTGAGTGTGGCAAATTCTCCAGTCCATTTAGGAGGAAGCCACCAGGTGTTCTGAAAACTAGAGTAATCAGCAATGGGAACCAATGCCTTGATGGCCATCTTAGGGCCACAAGGAGGGCTCCTAGGCTCAGTTGCTGAATCCTGTACAGCATGGGAAGAATCAGTAGTAGAGGAGAAAGGGTGCATAACAAGTGGTGAGGTATGTCATGGGTCAGGGAGACCAACAACCGGCAATGTATTAATTTGGCACTGGCAAAGAGGTCCACAGATCTGGGCTAACACCTCTGTGTGCAGACACAACTACCCTGGACATACATGCCATCTCAACACTCCATCCTTCTCACCATTGTACAGCCAAGGCACTTGATTTGCTATTGGTGAATATTGTCATGGCCCAACAGGGGTAATTCTGTGCAAGGCAGAAAGGCAGAGAGAGCTGCTTGACCATGTGCTGCCCTGATAGTTGATATAGCTGACTGTGATTTCATTGTCTGAGTAGACCAGCATGTGGAAATGTCTAAGAACAAGCAGTACCAGAAAACTTCCAGAGAAATCTCCCTCAATTCTAGCTGGTTGGTTGGTTCTGATCACATGTCCCCAGTACCCCTCTAGCACCACTCAGCTCCAAAGACTGTAGAGGAGGTGTCTGCAATGGATATTTAAAATGGACCAGCACCCACCTACCTTAAAGCACACATGATGTCCCACCCTGGACCCACCATCTGTAAAGGTACAAGGAAAACACACATCAAGACTCTTCTCTCTCCTGGCACCCAGGTGGTAGAATGAACTCCCCCTGCCTGTTTGAAGTCAGTGGCACTTTAGTCAATTTAATCTTCAAATGAAGACCTGTTCACCAAGCACTTTATTTTAGCACTATGATTTTCTATTATTAAAAAAAGACTTTTTTCTTTTCTTTTCATACTGTACTAACTTAAACCTTCTTAGTCCCTGACCTAGTGAAATAGCATGAAGATGTGTTTTTGATAGAGACTACTAAGCAGTTTTGTAAGTCGGTCTGGATAAGGGCATCTGCTAAATACCGTAAGTGTTTCATTTCATCAGTATATTATTTCCCGTAACAACTGTTGTTGTTCATTTGTGTTTGATTGTGTTTGAAGAGCTTTATTATTTTATACACACTTCAAACGATAGGAAAATATATTGCTTCAGCAGCAAGTACTATAGTTTATGTAGTTCTCTAATTTTGTGTAAAGGAATTCTATTGGACAATAAAGACGATTTTGCATAAGAACAGTGGATTGATACTAAATATAGCAGTACTGCACAGTACCTTTACAGCAGCAACCTATTGAAACTAGTAACATGTTTGTCTGGCAGTAAATAACTCAAAAGCAGATGTACAGGAGGTCAAATGGGCTATACATGGAAAATCATCCTCTGGGAGATTATTGTGTCAAAACAAGGAACCTAAGTGTGGCATCTTTACTATACTAGTCATAATCCAAGACATCATTACTGTCTTCCTGCTGTGGTCAAGGAAAAGCAAAAGCAGTTAGAGAGGAATGGTCTCCTTAGTTCCATCTTTACTCAGTGCCCACAATTGTACCGAATGCTTTGTTAAAGTCAGCCTGTATGGTCCCGTGGCCAGATGGATTTTGCCCTGAGACCAAGATTATTTCATGTGATGACAATGTTACAGAGCTTTATCATTGCCCATATTTTACTTCTATAGCAGAAATCTGCTATAAAACATGCGTGTTTTCACCATGGGGTGAGAGGGGAGTTAAGGGTGCGATGGATGAGAGGTTTCTGTAACCGATTAGTGGGTTGTGAACTGCACGCTCTGCCCTGCATTTTATCGATTGGGCATATTTTATGCATCAACTTTATTCTGGCAAGGTCATTAGTGGCTCATTTAGCCTTTCACACACACACACGAACACACATTCGCGCACCCACACACACACATCTACACACACACCTTCAGACTGAGGCTTTATCTGTGTATTTTAAGATGTTTTTCATTACACAGACCCATCCAGAAACAAGGAGCAGTAATGAAAATGGTAATGAGACAGGTGAGGAGGGGGATGAGGTGAGGAGAGAGATAGAGAGAAGAAGAGCAACACTTATACGCTCTGAATGGAGTGCATAACAATTCTGTGCCTAACAAATATGCAGTATGGGTTCCTGCATGGTTAACAGTTCTGTATTTATAAACCACTGTGGTTTCGGTTTCCCCAAAAGGACACACTAGGTGCAAGATAGAGCCTCTTTTTTGTATGAAAGCAGATTAATGTTTTTTGTAGTCACTCTGAAAATGTGCAGAGCTAAATAAGTAAAACTCACAGTAATACCCTGCAACAACATTTAATACATACAGAAGAGAGAATTCTCTATAATAATCATTGTTTTTAAAACCCAATTTACAACAATTGCAATCTTGCATTCACACTGGCAATGATTTTTCACCTTGCTTATATCATTTTCCACTAAACTCTAAGCTTAAGTGATTCTGCCTCTTGTTGCCAGCTAGAATGATTGACTTCCTGGTGCACTGTTGCCCTTCTACCCTTCCAGTCACACACTCAAGTATGGCTTACATATTACCCAAAATAACTAAATAACTTAGCTAAAATAACCACTAAGCCTCAATGTCCACTTGCTCTAAGATCTGCTTGTACCTATATTTGTTTGAATTTAAAATACATAGTAACATTTCATTAAATTGATTTTTAGTAGTCACATTAATTTCATTATCATACCTTTTCTTGTTTTTGGTAATTGACAGGGAATTGAAAGTTAGGCCCACAAATACACAGTTAGGTCCTTAGGAAGTCTGTTAGAATGACTGTTGTGTTCTGAGAGTGTTAATTTTATGTACACTCCTGGGCAAAAAAATGGGCCAAGCCCAAAATGGCAAAATACGAAGCTTTTAATGGTCTTAATAACAAATCATTGTTGAGAAAATGAGCAGGAATGAAACAGATGCACTCCTGAGAGCTCCTGTGCCTCCATTTGCTCATTTACTTTTGCTGCAGTGAACTGTTTGTTTGGGGAAAAGCTAGAAACAGGGAAATTCACTTCTATAGTCTTCTTGTACACAAAGAAGTGATTATTTGGTTTTCTGCCGCACATGATGCAGCCCATTAAGGGCCACAAGGCTTAAACATCAAAGGGAAAAGCTCTCGCATACTAACTTCCTTTATCTATTTGTTTCATTCCTGCTCATTTCCTGACCAATGATTTGTTGTTAAGACCATTAAAAGCTTAATTTTTTTGCTTAATGGCTTGGACCATTTTTTTCCCAGGAGTGTAGGTATTTAATGTATAGCATATTACAAATCCAAAAGGAAAAGTTTTGTAATTACCGATCCCCCATCAATAATTCTGTGCCAATCTTCTGAAATTGGTCTGGACATGCCACAGTTTTTCTTGCATTTGAGCTTCATGAATAAGTAAACTTCTATTGTAAAGGCGTTTCATAATTGTTTTGAATACACATTGATCACCAGCACTCTAATTTAAGAACATTAATACTGATTGGGCTAAGCCACTGTTTTGCTATCTGGCTGATCATCAAAGGAGTCTGACACACTCCTTTGTGACTCAAAGTTGCTCCGAGAGACTGGAAAGAAGCTAACACTACTCACTCCTGCAAAATATAAGGGTTTCACAATATACTACATAAACGTTTTGATGCAAGCTTTATTTATAATCATCCAGTATCTCTTTATAAAATAGCTGTTCAATGTTTATGGACGTGTTATGGATGCCTAGTGAAGGTACCCTTCAGATAAAGTGTTTCTATTGTCTATTTCTTTATTGTATGTTTGTACTATTCATTTATTTGTTGTTATATATCAGCTTATTTGTACTTATTGAGGGGGATTGATGAGACTGTGCTTCTACTGTGGTACCTCAGTGCATCGTATGGCACCCAACATTTTCATTAAGAAGAGTTGTTGAATATTCAGACACCTCCTCTGTTGTTATGTCTGCTGCTGGTCACTGGAACCAGAGGGAACTTTGTCAACTATGACCTAGTTGGACAGCTCCAAGTAGAGACCAAATCAAGTAGAGACCAAGGCCTCTACAGGTGCAGGTGCTGGATATAGATACATAGGAGGCGGGACTGTGACAGTGCACCTCAGACGTTAAATTGAAAGTCAGTGTTTGAAAGAATCCTGTTTCTCATCACGTCCTAAGCCAAGTATCCCATCATCTTAGGCTACAACATCACAAACGTCTGGCCAAACTTCTGGAACATTAGCTCCAAGTTAAAGGTCAAAAATGTGAATTTTATGTGTCACAGATCTCATTCTATATTATCAGCAAGGAGAAAATAACAATGGACCAAAAATAAAGTGATTGCAGTAAAGGAGTAGACAATGCCCAGCAAGATCAAAGAATTACAGAGGTTTCTTGGATTTGCAAACTTCTATCGAAGGTTAATTCAGGGCTTCAGCCCCATGGCCGCTCGTCTCACCTCATTTCCTGAAGAAGGTCTTACAAAAGCTTCCATTCACCTCATTTCCTCATTTCCCTATTTTGAAACAACCCAAACATTTTCAACTATTTATCGTGCAGGACAGTGCATCAGAGACTGGGGTTGGGGCTGTCCTATCAAGACTGAGAGAGAAGCCAAAACTCCACCCCATGGCCTTCTTCTCAAGAACACTGAGAGCTCCAGGGCTGTTCGAGTCCAGAAATTTGGAGTTGAGTTCAATTCCAAGTGATGGGAATCAACTTGGAATCAATGGGACTCGATTCCAAGAGTCAATAATACACAGTAATTTTCTCAATTCTTGATTCTGAAAACCAAGACATAGGGAAAGAGATTGGGCAAAAATAAACAGTGCAATATTAATTAAGCACATGGAATGGCTTTGAACTGCTATGTACAGTATTTCAACACATACTGCTACAGTTATGTGTTGCAATCTGAACACAGGACCAGTGATTTGCTAAGTGTATTTCATTTTTTTTTATTAGTGAGCAAAGAAGTAGTACTGTACAGTATCACAGTATCACAGTTCTATAACCTTAGTACTTTGCATCAGCCTTTGCTTAAGGCTTTAACAAACACTTATGAACACATCATAAACTGATATGTATTTACAGTGATATAAAAAGTCTGCACACCCCTTTAAAATGGCTGGTTTTTATGATGAAAAAAATGAAACCAAGATAAATCATGTCAGATCTTTTCTCACCGTTAATGTGAAATGTGAATAAGAAACATTATAGGGAAAAATAGGAAAAATACTTATGTTGCATAAGTATGCACACCCCTAAACTAATACTTTGTTGAAGCACCTTTTGATTTTATTACACCACTCAGTCTTTTTCGGTAAGAGTCTATCAGTGTGGCACATCTTGTCTTGGCAATATTTTCCCACTCTTTCTTGCAAAACCATTCTAGATCCATCAAATTCTAAGAGCATCTTTTAAAAAAAAAAAAAAAAAACAGCCCTAAAGCATGATGCTGCCACCACCAGGCTTCACCGTGGGGATGGTGTTCTTTTGGTGATTTGTTTTTTTTGCACCAAACATACCTTTGGAATTATGGAATTATTATATCTTTTGGAATTGGTCTCATCAGACCGTAACACATTTTGCCACATGGTTTGGAGTAATTTAGTTGAGCTTGGATGTTTTTTGTGAGAAAGGGCTTCCGTCTAGCCCCGTCCAGGAAACACCTTCGGGTGGGTAGATTTAATGTGTTTCAGCACAGGCTGTTTGAAAGCCAATTTATTGCAAATTTTACTTTTTACTTTGTTGTCCAAAGTACAATACTGCCAGACTACTGATGTGTGTGCAATGGAGTGATGAATTTTTCAGGCAGACTGTCTAGACAGATGGACAGCACTCCATGTGTGTGCAGGTGCTGGCAAACTACATCACTGTGTGGAATTGAGTCCAAAGCTTTGGCAACTCTCAATTCCCAAAGGCCCAAAATTGATTCTTTTTACTTAGCAGTAAAACTGGCAATAGAGGAGTGGCATCAGTGGTTGGAGGATACAGCACACCCTTTATGCACATACAGTAGATCACAAGAATCTTGAATATCTGAAAACAGCAAAAAGTTGTAACCGAAGACAAGTCCGCTGGGCCCTATTCTTTTCCAGAATTCAGCTAAAGTTCTCGTATCATCAGAATAATGCTTCGTCGGTGTCATTTCCTGGGACCAAAAGATAACGCACATCAAACACTGCCATCCCATGACAAGATACGTTCCGCCTCGCCTACAAGAGAAATTAATCACCTGGGTTCATGCATCTCTGGCTATGGGACACCCTGATGTTCATAAAACCAATCAGCTACTGGTGGAATGGTACAGTTGAGACTAAAAGTTTACATATACCTAGGCTAAAGATATTCAACCTCAGTTTCACTATATTTAATTCACTATATCAGAATTCCAGTGGGTCAAAAAGTTACATACTGTACACCAAATTAACTGTCTCTTTAAACAGTCTGGAAATTTTCCAGAAATTTCCAGATGATTCCAGAAATAGATGTTACGATTTTTAGAAGCTTCTAATTGGCCAATTGTCATAATTAGCAGTTAATTGGGAGTGCACCTGTGGCTGTATTTAGAGCCAGTGCTGTTTGTCCTTGATATCATGGGAAAATACAAGCAACTCAGCCAAGACCTCAGAGAAAAAAATGTGGACCACCACAAGTTCAGTTCCTCCTTAGCAGCAATTTGCAAATATAAAAATCTTGTCAATCAGGAAGGAGACACAAATTAACTTCCCAGGGATGAAAAACTTCGGTCCAAAAGGTGCAGCTGAACAGCAAGACAACAAGAAGTCTCTCTATCCAGAAAGTACCCCTCAGTCCAAAGAGACTTAACAGCCACCATTAAGTCTTACTTTGCCATGGCCTGAAAGGCTGTCATGAAAGAAAGAAGACCCTACTCCAAGACCAGCATAAAAAACAGGCTGAAGTTTATAGGTGATCACCATTAGGAAGACGTAACCTTTTGAAGCTGTGTTCTCTGGCCAGATGAAACAAAAAATTTACTCTTTGGCCATAATCAGTGTTGTGTATGGAGGAAAAAGGGTGAAGTTTTTAATCTGAAGAACACCATTTAAACTGTGAAGCATGGGGGTGGCAGCATCATGTTGTGGGATGTTTTGCTGGAAAAGGATTGGTGCACTTAAAAAAAAAAATAGACACATCATGAGGAAGGATGAGGTTTATCTAGAAATCCTGAAGCAACCTCAAGTCGCAACTGGGTCTTCCAGCAGGACAGTGATCAGCCGAAGCTGTAACAAAATTGCTTAAAGACAACAAAGTGAAAGTATTAGAGTGGCCATCACAAAGCCCTGACCTGAATCCCAGAGAAAAGCGTGTCTGAGCGAGGAGGTCAGACACTGAAAATATATAGTAAATACAAGCTGAAATATACCTGTCTGGCAGGTATTATTTTTAAAGAACCTCATATAAATGAAATAAATAGATGCTATAATTGAGTTAACACAGGAAATCAGGAGGAGAATCAGAAAGACTGGGTCGGGTATTTACCACGGGCCAAATATGTGCAAAATTCTCGGTTACTCAGCCACTTAGCTAACCTCATTCCAATATGTGCTAGGACATCAGTCACCCCATTCCCATGGGATGCTAACCCCACAGATTCACCTGCAGCCGAGGAATAATTCAGAAGAAGCTAACATGTCTGTGCCTGTTCAATGCCTCAAACAAATAGTACAACATAAAAGGAAAATTGCAGATCGTCTCCAGTGAAATACTCCCAGGCATGAACCAGGGGACAGAGTGCGGCTCTCCACAAGGCAGTAAAAAATTATCCCACAAGTTCATCTGCCCATTGAAGGTGCTTCGACTCATCAACAACAGCACACTGTATATGACCTGTGCCTGTTTTCTGAAATTGGATTTAGTGTTTTGGATCGTTTGCCTGAGTTTTCTTCTTTTTTTTTTCCCAACCTGCATTTGTCTCTGTCGTCTGCCTTACAGTGTTAGGTGATTAAACATCGTTCATCAATCATAAATTTGAACATCTTAAAAAGCTGAATTAGAGTTTTATGCCTTGGAAAACATTGTACATTGTCGCAAATCAAGGTCAAGATCAAAGGTCAAATTAATTTATATAGCACATTTAAAATAACACGAGTGTTGACCAAAGCGCTGCACATCAGGTGTAACAGGAAATAGAATACAAACATGGTGACACAAACTATAATTAAAAATGAAGATAAATACATAGACAAATAATTACTATGAGAAAACAAACCTATAAACTAAGACCTAACTAAGATTTAACTAAGACCAGAAAATAAACAGCTAGACACAAAAAACAGGACAGATTATAGATAAGGCTGAGAGAAAAATTAAGTTTAAGAGATGATTTAAATGAGATTATTGTAGTGGAGGATCTGATAGAGAGGGCAAACTATTCCAAAGCCTCGGTGCCATTACAGAAAAGGTCCTATCGCCTTTGGTTTTTAATCATGTCTGGGGAATGGTTAGTAACAGCTGAGAAGAGGATCTGAGAGTTCGCTGAGAAGAGCGACGGCGGAGAAGATCCTAAATATATATGGGGGGCGAGTCCATGCAAGGCTTTAAAAACAAACAATAAAATGTTAATGTCTGATTTTGTACACTGAATGACACATGAATCTGATTGTTATATTCCTAATTAAAGTCCCCATAAAAATAATGTTGTAAATTCAATTCAATTTTATTATATTTTAGCTTTACAAAAATATACAAATTCTGGATATAAATTTTACACTTATGAATTTATCCCTAATGAGGAAGCCAGACGCGATGGTGGTGAGGAAAAACTCCCTGAGACGATATGAGGAAGAAACCTTGAGAGGAACCAGACTCAAAAGGAAACCCATCCTCATCTGGGTGACACCGGATAGTGCGATTATAAATAAATCCCTGCTATAACTGTGTACTACATGGTCAAATAGTGCACTTGTGTAAGAGCAACATATGAATGTACATAAGCATCGTAGTTAGTTCTGAATTCATTCGTTTTCACATGAAGTCTATTGTGTTGAAGTTATCAACTGTTCACTGATGGAGACTTGAGTGCAAAACTGTTCATATCAATTGAAGTCCAAAGCCATCTTCATGGTTTTTAATGGTACCATCCACAGTAACGTCAAGTATCTTTATGCTGTCCATGTTGGAGGCCATCCTCAGCAGCAGCGAGCGATCTCAACTGATGAGAACTCCAAACAGAAGTAGGGCATCAGGATGGATCAGGCAGGTCCAGAGAGCAGAAGGGGTCAGGATCACTGGCTTCTTAGGAGTAGCATGTGTAGCTCGACAGAGAGAGAGGGAGAGAGATTGTAAATGACTATTATAGTTGAATACAGCTCATTTTTAATGGAATATCTACATAGGCATACAAAGGCCCATTTTCAGCAACCATTCTGTGGTCCAATGGCACATTGTGTTACATAATCTTAAGTTATCATGTTAAAAGGCTAATTTGTCATTAGAAAAACTTTGTGCAATTATGTTAGCACAGCTGAAAATCAGTGTGCTGTTTAAGGAAGCAATAAAACCGGCCTTCTTTGGGCTACTTAAGTATCTGGAGCATCAGCATTTCGATTGTGGTCTCAAAATGTCCAGAAAGAAAGAGTTGTTTTCAGAAACTCATCAGGCTATTGCTGTTTTCAAAAATGAAGGCTATTCCATGTGAGAATTTCCCAAGAATCACACTTTTACAGTTACAGGCCTGAGCTGCTGCTGCTGCTGTTCTACTGCAGTGAACCTCAAACCTTCATGCAACATTATGGACTGAAACTGCAGCACAGCAACAACAGCGAGTAGCTCAACAACAATCTAACATTAGTGATAACTCTAATGCTGATGATTATCTTCTCAAAACAGTGATTAATATGGTCAGTGATACAGATTTAACCGAGTGCTGTATCTGTATATGAACTGCTCTAAAGCCGATACTGCTCTAAACTCGTGTAAAAGTAGAGAAGAGGGACTTTACGCTGTTCAGTGAGAGCGGCCATGTTGATCTGACATCACTCCATAAACAGGGAAGGAGCTGGTAATTGAGAAGACTGCTCCAAGCTGACGAGTTGAAATTTCAAGCTGAGGGTCGTGTTTTCCGTGGTTTTTACTGGTTGTAGGGGGAATTATAAGCTGCAACTAGAACGCCTAGTCGCAGCATTTCTTTACTGTTCATGCAGGGAACAGCCATGTTGATTTGACGTCACTTGCTGAACTCTGGGTTCAGGAGACCGCCCTGAGTTTAAGAGTAGAAAGTCCAAGTTAATTGTGTGGGGTATGGGGTGTCTCCCTAGTTGAAGGTCAGGAGAGATTACGAGTTTTATTTTGTAATCAAATGTAGCATGGGGTTGGCAGGTCTGCTGTATTATAAGACTTATTTTCATGCAGTTATATATCATTTCATTTCTTTAGGTAGTAAATAAAAGCCCCGTGCAAATGGGCTGTTCTTGAAAAATTGGGAAGTTGGCCTCATGGCCAGGGGAGTCTGAATAATCTGTCTGAAGAGAAACAGGACATTTCACACAAAGGTCATTTATTAGCTGTGTAAACAAGGTGTTTCTAAAGCTGTAAGAGGTGTAGGTGACTTAATGTGTTTAAAAGGCAGTGTGTGTATATATAAAAATCAAAAGTCCATCCTAAGCTTGAGCTCCATTGAGCTTCGATTCTTATTTTGACTTCCGCAGCGTCGACGCGGACTTTTAATTTGAAATCAAATCAGTCCGCAGAACCGGAAGTGTCCGTAGCCGCTAATATCACTGTGCTAAGGCGGATCCCCTTCCCTAACGTCTCTGAAACTTTGTTCCGATTCAACTATCCACTCTGTTAAACACAGTAAGTCACCTTTAACGTATTGAATAAGTGTGTGAGTGTTCAGGCTCTCAGTAAAGCCGTGTGTGTGTGTGTGAAGAGCGCGTGTGATATGTTACAGTAATGATAATAATGATGATGATGATAATAATGAAGTTAGCAGAGTCCCAGTAGCTCGCTAGCGGCGAGAGGCGCTGACTGTTAGCCGGATTTACTGTTTCAGATCATCAGCCGGTGACTCGGTTACACACCGACAGCAGTGGAAGAGCATGGGGGACAAGGAGCTGATGTGGGCTTTGAAAAATGGTGATTTGGACGAAGTGAAAACGTTACTGAAGAAGGTAAGAGACGTGCACACGGCGGCTGCCCGGAACCACAGCCGTGTTATTTATGAGCGCTTATAAACATGAACAGCGCTTATAAACACAAGCAGTGCAAGGTTAATGTACAAGATAGCTAGCTAGCTAATAAACCAGCTAACTGATAAACTAGCTAACTATTGCAGAAAAAATGGGGGGGATAGAAGAAAGCCTAGCTGGCTGTGTGGCTCTTTATCAGGCCTTGTTACCAAAAAGCAAGTTGCTTGTTGTATCTCTCTATCTGTCTATCTATCTGAGTCTGTGGCTAACATTATCTCGGTGTTGTGTTATTCATAACAACATTATTTTGAAGACATTAATGTTTAGCTTGCATGGAAAGCTGAATGTGGATGGATGGACGGAGTGGGTGTGTGATGATGCCCTGGTCCGCTCCACACGAATCAGCCGTTTCTGAGGCTGTTCACACACTCAGGCCTACACGACCACTCGAGTCGGACATCTTACCGCACACTCGTACACTAATAACCTGATAATAAACCGTACACCTGAAGCCTTCAGGAGAAGTGCGCTCCCCGTGCTGCTGAGGCTTTTCAGGGGAAAAGTCGCCGGATGACGCAACAGGCTGATTTGCATATATTCACCGACTGGCCAGGGTCATTTGCTTATCCAAACGAGTTACATGAAGCAGGAAGAATTTCTGAAGACGCTTAGAATGAAAAGGGCTTTTCACACAGAGCTTAACCCCCGAGTTATCGTCATTCAAACCCCGAGTTATCGTCATTGAAACTCGCTTTTAACCCCCGAGTTATCGTCATTCAAACCCCGAGTTATCGTCATTCAAACCCCGAGTTATCGTCATTCAAACCCCGAGTTATCGTCATTCAAACTCGCTTTTAACCCTGAGTTATCGTCATTCAAACTCGCTTTTAACCCCCGAGTTATCGTCATTCAAACCCCGAGTTATCGTCATTCAAACTCGCTTTTAACCCTGAGTTATCGTCATTGAAACTCCGCTTTTAACCCCCGAGTTATCGTCATTGAAACTCCGCTTTTAACCCCCGAGTTATCGTCATTGAAACTAGCTTTTAACCCCCGAGTTATCGTCATTGAAACTCGCTTTTAACCCCCAAGTTATCATCATTCAAACCCCGAGTTATCGTCATTCAAACTCCACTTTTAACCCTGAGTTATCATCATTCAAACTCGCTTTTAACCCTGAGTTATCATCATTCAAACTCGCTTTTAACCCTGAGTTATCATCATTCAAACTTGCTTTTAACCCCGAGTTATCATCATTCAAACTCGCTTTTAACCCCGAGTTATCGTCATTCAAACTCGCTTTTAACCCCCGAGTTATCGTCATTCAAAC
>CM040983.1:23925231-23941770 GCA_022985145.1 Pangasius djambal | reverse complement strand
GTGTTTTTATGAATCAGGGTCCTGAGGCTTGAGGTTATGGAAGGCTGTCGGTAATCATAAGGATATCGCAGCAGAGGGGAAGTGGGATCGAACAATCGTCTGTTCAAAGCATTTTGCTCTTTCAGTATATCTTTCTTTACTCTCATGATAAAGTAAAATGACGTCAGTAAGAATTTACGAGGTGAATCCCGACCTACCGATCCCTGATTACGTTACCTCGCCCAGCTTAGCGTCATTACCCTGAAATGAAACGTTATGCACTGATTACATCTTTCATCCTCACAGCTCTATAGATATGGTGGATTAATCAGACTTGAGATACGAAATATACAACTTTGATGCATCTTGCTGTTACATGTATGTGTGGGTAAATTGTCCTTTGGGGCGAATGAGCTGAACGAAGGGCATTTTTATTGAGGATTTATGTTGTTTTAATACATTTTAAAAGTTTTTTAAATGAAATATTTAAAATTTCATGTAGGAAATCCCTAGCTCCAGTGACCGGACCAAACCATTAGGTCTTTAGCTTGGGAATCGAAATGGCAGCATAGTTGCATTGTGGGTAATTGCGTAGATCACAGTGAAAGTAAAGGATATGTCAAAAGATCCGTTAACTCTATTTATTAGGGCTGCCACTGAAAATCCTCGGTGAAAATAATCACTAATGGCACTTTATTTGGCCAAAAAAAAAAAAAAAAAAGACTCAATAAACAGGCCTCCGGTGAGGTGTCAGATCGAACACTTTACAAATCATTGTCATTGCAGTGGCGATAAAGTTATTACACTCTGCTCGCTGTCCTGCGCCGGTCCGGAGGTGACAGGGCTGAGTTTGGTACTTTCCAGAACGTTATCAGATTGAACACAATGTGCAACTAGGTGAATGGGTTCGTGTTAGATTTTTTTTTTTATATATATCTGCAGTTTCTGACACAGCTTTAGAGAAGGGGAATGTTTTTGGGCTTAGCTATTAGAAAATAAATTCATTCAGTCTGATTCCAGGCCGAGACGACAGGATTTTGCTGATACTCTGAAGAAAAATCTGTGAAAATCAGAAATCACGCATTGATAATTAAATGGACAGTAGCGGCGGTCTCGGTCACTCTTCTGAACCGCGTGTCTCCTTGTCTACCATCGATCACTTGAGCAGGAGCTATAGAGTCAGATGAACTACTTATGTTATATTTTTTTTATATCCTGTAACATTTAGCCTCAAGAGGACCACAGTTTAAACTAACATTGTAACTACAGTTTAAACCACGTTTATGTAAATGGCCAGTGTGTAAATGTTAAATACGCAGAGTAGGTATTTACTGGCACTCTGGAGGTGTACGTTCGCAAAGATCGTACACAGTCATGCCTGTTGTTCCTCATATATGTAGTTACTAGGGTAATTAAAGCAAAGTCCAGCATTTGTCAGCCTAATCTTTATCCACTGCATTGTTTTGTTTTTGTTTCTTCCTGTACTTTCAACAGAAATTCTGTTGAAGCCTATGGATAGTAGTTGAGCTCCATTAAATAAATGATAAAAAAAAATATGTGGGAAACAAATGTGATCACTAAAGGGTTTTTTATTTATTTATTTATTTATATTTTTCCTTGTCCATGGTTAAGTTACTGTCTCTGGTAATTAAACGATACACATACCAGATGCTAGTAATGATAGCGATTAGATTTAATATGCTGAATTATTTCTTTGATAGATGCACTTTACTCTTTAGAAGCTTTACATTCTGTATGCAGCCTGGCACAGAGATATTCAATGTGTTGGGCCACGGATTGGAAAAAAAAAAAATTTTTTTAAATGACCTGACCACCATTACCTATTTTGAGTATGTGCTTTGCATTTTAACAACGCAACACAAGAATATGCCAGTTACTGTGAAATACAATCGTATCAGTGTACACTCCTGACCAATGATTTGTTTAAGACCATTAAAAGCTTAATATTTTGCCGTCTTGAGCTTGACCCCTTTGTTTTGTTTTTTTTTGCCCAGGAGTGTACGTCCATCTTAGCTCTCATTATTTATGTTCTATTGTCATCTATTTATGTATATTTATTTATTTTAAGTTGATATTATACAGTAATATGAACTAGAAGCCTAGAGAAAGCCTGGATGTTCCTGCTTTGCCTTTCTGTAGGCTTCAAGGGGTTTACTAGAACAAAAAGTAACACAGTTACTCTTCCACTCTGGAATACCCAAAAGGTATTTGATTTCAGAAGTCGGAAATGGTGCTTAGAGCAGTGTTTCTTCTGACACATGAAGTCATGAGTATGCAGAGCTCGGTGTCTGTAACATATTTCTGTCATTCTGTATTGCAGCACATATCAACCGTTACGTTTCCCACGCCATTTGCACATACGCTCACCGGTCACTGTAATAGGAACACCTGCTCATCTAATGCAGTCATCTAATCAGCCAATCATGTGGCAGAAGCACAATGCTTCAAATCACGCCGTGGTCAAGAGCTTCAGTTCACATCAAATATCAAAATGAAGAAAAAGTGTGATCTCTGTGACTTTAATCGTGGCATGGTTGCTGGTGCCAGACGGGCTGGTTTGAGTTTTTCCAGAAACTGCTGATCTCCTGGGATTTTCACACACACCCGTCTCTAGAGTTTACACAGAATGGTGCGAAAAACAAAAAACATCCTGTGAGCGGAGGGTCTGCAGGCTGAAACACCTCGCTGTCGAGAGAGATCAGAGGAGACTGACCCGACCGATCTGAGCTGACAGGAAGTCTACAGTAACTCAAATAATCACTCTTTTACAACCATGGTGAGCAGAAAAGCATCTCAGAATGCACAACACATCAAACCTTGACCTGGATGGGCTACAACAGCAGAAGACCACATCAGGTTCCACTCCTGTCAGCCAAAAAAACAATAATTTGGTAACAAGAGACTGAAATAAGACCAGATGATTTGTTTTCTGATGTTCAGCTGTCCTGTTTCAGAGAGTCTGTACCCATGATAGCCTCAGATTCCTGTTCTTGGCTGACAGGAGTGGAACCTGAAGTTGTAGTTGGAGCTCATCCATGTCCAGGTTTGCTGTATCGTGCATTCTGACATGCTTTTCTGCTCACCACGGCTGTAAAGAGTGATTATATGAGTTACGTCTCTCATCTCTCTCATCAACGAGGCGTTTCAGCCTGCAGACCCTCCACACACCGGATGTTTTTTTTTGTTTTGTTTTTCGCACCATTCTGTTTTGTTTTTCGCACCAAACTCCAGAGACTGTTGTGTGTGAAAATCCCAGGAGATCATTAATTTCTGGAAAAACTCAAAAAAACTCTGTATCCATGACACCTTTCCCCTCCTGTTCTGCTGTGAACATTGCGATGCTGCCACGTGATTGGCTGTTAGATAACTGCATGAATGTTCAGCTCTTCCTATTACAGTGGACGGCGATTGTGTATTCCTATTCTTTGCCAGCCCCCTCTGATTTATACTGTACAGGTTGTGAAGTGAGAATGTGCCGTAATTCAGATGGTTAAGAAAGCCATGCAAAAATGTTTTCCTATAGCAAGATAAGAGTCGACGAGTGGAAATGCTAAACACTCCTTGGACTGCCCTTACGTTATGCGTAGCGCGAAGACTTCATGGGCAGACAGATCAATGCGGACATGCTCGTGTAGTACATACAAATGCACCGTCCTCTCTCCCTCTGTCTTCCCTTCTCTGTCTGTCTATGTCTCGCTCTTTCTATCTCTTTATCCAGCTGTTGTCTGGAACCACTGTTTCCTTGGTCCTTCCAGATTCTCCATGCAACCATAGAGACTAGGGGCTGTGTCACTACCGCTTCCTGTAGATATTTTGTTTTCTTTTGTGTTTCATGCGGTTCTGTACCAGGCTCGTGCAGTATTGATTTTTTTTTTTCCCCCCTCCTCCATCATGAAAACTCAGTTAGACAGTACGAAGAAGAAGAAAAAAAAAAAGCTCATAACAGTACGTTTTCAATATAATCCTTTTACAAAGTTTAATGTCCACCTGGTCCACGTTTTCCATTAATCTGCTGCCGCTTAAAATGTTTGAACACATTCATTGCATTGATCTCTGCCAGTCAGGGGGGAAAAAAAAAAACCCACCCAGCATATTTAACCACTTTCTTATCATCATCACCATTTAACATTATTCTTAGAGTGTACAGTTTGACACTAATGTAGGATTATTTAATGAATTTGGAGGTCAACATTTTCATCCTTTTTACCCTTTCAGCTGGAAAGAAGACAAAAGAGCCATATTTTTTTTTTGACCATTTTAGGACAAAATATTTCAGTGGCATCCCTAATAAATATAGTTAACTGATGTTAAATGTCTCATTGTCTAATGGTAGCTAAGCGGACGTACGCTGTTGGGTTCCTTTTCCCGTAAATGAACTCAAAACATTCTCCATTTTACCGAAATCTCTCTAGTAGCGTATTTTAACTCCTGCTGGCGTACGCTGATGTTAAATCGTGAAGCTCCTTAAAGGTAAAGGCTTGCAGACCTCGTAATGTAATGTAGAGGAAGTAAACATCGCTGGATATCGTAGCAGTGTAACACCGTGTCGAGACGATCACACCGTCACGCCGAGTGTAAATAATACCTGCGGGATGCTGATGTAGCTCGTACGTATTGGCTACTCGCTCAGCACCCGGCTGATTCTGTAACTGTGCTGAGATGCGTTGTGTGAGAAAATGTGTGTCGTTTTTTTTTTTTTTTTTTTTGTGTGTGTACAGGGTGCTGATAAGGAGAGAAAGGGACCAGACGGGCTGAGTGCGTTCGAGGCAGCAGAGAACGATGCCATAAAAGCGCTGCTGAAGTGAGGCTCAGCCCACAGGCCTGCAGCTCAGAGGTGCAAACAGACCCTTGGCTGCCACCAGACAGATCACACACTCATGCACACGTCTTCGCCTCTGCCCGGTGGCTGCCTCGTCGTCTTCTGGGTTTTCTTTTTGTGTTCCACATTTCCTTTTTTTTTAATATTTTGGGGTAGTGGGTGTATGATTACCCTGCTAGCATATTTGAATTAGCGGTCCTCTCAGTCAGTCATCCACACGGACCACTGGCTGTGAGGAAGCTGTTTATCTCCACCCCTGTGTATCCCCCCCCCGTGTACGCGCCCCCGCCCCCCCGTAAACACACACTTCGAACGCTTATTTACAGAACAAAGCTTTCAGATCCCCAGCCAAAGAATCAGCAGAGAATAATGATGTAAATGTGTTTTGTACTGTAAGACTGAAAGAGGCTGGGTTTTTTTTTTTTTTTTTTTTTTTTTTTTTTTTTTTTTTTTTTTTTTTTTTTTTTTTTTTTTTTTAAATTTAGAGAAGAAGAATTTGATATCTAATGCCCAGTTCCATATGTGAGCAGGGGTGGCGTATGGGACTAGCGGAGTGGCAAATAAACAATTAACCCTCTCCCAGTGGACAAACAACACAAACTACTTCCTGTATGTTACATTCCCACAGATCAGTCTTGACAAGCTCTTCTAACAATGGCTTACAAATAACAATGAATAAAAAAAAATTTAAAAAAGCAGGTATTGAAACCGTGTCATGTCAGCCTCCACCTCACCTTTCGTCTGCTCAGTTATGTTTTTACTCTTGAAACTATGGCTTAATAAGAAGAAAAAAAAAAAAAAAAGGCTCCAAGTTTTCTGTAGAGAGACAGTAGAACCAGACAAGCGCTTGTGTCACTGATGAGGACGGACTCTTCTGCTTCCCCCCCGTCTGCATGCTAATGCCTCCGCTCCTACACGCTGAAACGAACACTGCGCTTTCTCTTGCTCGCTCGCTTTTCCGGTTTCGTTTTGTTTTGTTTTGTTTTGTTTTTCTTTGACGTTGCAGATTCGACCATGAAACGAAACGAAACAAAAAAAAAAAAAAAGAACAGTTTAAAGCTTTCTATCTGGCTTCATTGTGAGAGAGGTTGGTGAAAGAAAAATCAATAAAAAATTTTAATTTGAACACATTGCTTTTTGTCTCTCTTTTTATTTATTTATTTATCTTTCCAAACGTTTCGGGCAAATGATCACAAATGGGCATTATGGACTTTCAGGAACCACAGGCCTAATTTTAAAAAAAAAATCCAGTGTGAGTGACTAAAAAAAAAAAAAAAAAAGCTGATGAAAAGTCTCTTAAAACTTTGTGTCATCGTCGTGATTGTTGTCATGAGCTTCGTCTCAAATCGTAAACTCTGGCGTTACATTCAAATTATTTACTGATCTAGAAAATCCAGAAGCCTGGTACTCAAAACCGAGCTTTCAGTAGGTTTGAAGGCGACATTTAGAGGATTTTAAAATTCAAACACTAGCTGTAATCTGAAACCCGGTTAGTGTTAGTACACAATAATGATCTAGAATTGTATGTGATTTGAGACGCAACACTAATTTGTTTAGCGGAGGTAGATGGATGGAGAAATTGGTCAATTTGTATTTGCTGAACTACACTAATGCAGTGTCAGGGTAGTGCGAAAGCCTGAAATAGCATGTAGCCTATTTATTTATCTGTGGCCTTTTTGAATATGTCTCCCAGTAACTTTTCAAGGAGGAGAATTTATCTCTGAGCAATAATATAAGTGGATGTCTGGAGTTCATCCGGACTGTCACAGGACAGAGATGATGTGAGAAATGCAAGAAAAAGAACACTGAAAGAGAGAGAATAATAAGAAAATATTATAAGGAAGTCTCACCTCTCGTTCCTGTGCCATCAGAAGGGTTCGATCATATCAGGACATACCGCGGAGTCTGAAATACCTTCACAGTTAACTATACCAGTATAAACTCTTAAACACTGTATAACTGCAGTTTTTGAAAATCCTATCAGGCAAAAAGGAGATGGAAAGTATTTTTTTTTTTGATCATTTTGCACAATATCAAGCTGCTAATCTCTTCATTCGAAAAGCACAGACATCACCATGAGTGTTCTAAACTTATTTAGCTTGTTTTGGCAGTTGCGGAGTTTCAGATCAAATGACTGTTTAATCAATCAGTCCTGCTGAAGAGAACGTGAAATTTGTCCGGAGATAAAATTCAGTGAGAACCATGAATACTAATGAACCTCCCCCCCCCAAATGGGATTTGAGAAGAGTGTTGGATTGGTAGAAGTTCTCAAAGGCAAGTAGCTCCACAGTTACGCTCTGCACGGTCATGAATAATACTGTACTCTAGCTGTCACTGTCATATAATTAATGTGGGACTCTCAAAGCCTTCTGTGCCCTCGAGACATTTTGGCACGTCGAGTTAATATAAACTAAACATGCTTAATGGAAGTCGTTTTATTAAATTTTTTTTTTTTTTTTTTTTTTTAAGTCCTTCATCCTGACCGTATTTCAAAATCTAATTCCTAGGTGCATTTCTCGGAAAGGGGAAAAATGGCCATCTTTTTATTATTAATTGTATGGACGTCTGATTTTCATCAGTGATGTTTGTGTCAAATGAATGTCCATCTTCAAAATGCGTTAATATGCATCAGGCAGGAGGCTTTGGAGGTTACAGTTGAGGCCAAACGTTTACGTCCACTCAGACCAAAGGCATTCAAACTCATTTTATGTTGCCTTAAATTTCCCCTGTAGAGTCAGTCAGGGTATGTACTGTATTTCCATTTCCAGATCATTTTGAAATGAATATCTGACAGACAGGTTTACTTCGCTTTTATGCACTAGATCGGATTTTCAGTAGGTCAAAAACGGGTCCTTTTTAATTGTTCGAACTGGAATAAAACTCCTCTTGCAGTCTTCCACAAGCTTCTCGCAATCCTTTGGTGGATTTTTTGCCCCTTCTGTCTTTAAGCCAGTTTTGTTACAACTCTGAATGTTTTTAGGATCTTTTGTCCTTCTGGAAAACCCAGTTGTGACCAAGTTTTAACTTCCAAGCTGACGTTCTGAGGTGTTACTTCAGTACTTCTACATAATCCTGCATCCTCATGACGCCGTCTACTTTCTGAAGTGCACCGGTCCCTTTTCCAGCAAAACACCCCCACAGCATGATGCTGCCACCCCCATGCTTCACAGCTGGGAGGGTGTTCTTCAGATTAAAAGCCTCATCCGTTTTCCTTCATACGTAGCCCTGATCATTATGCACAAACAGTTCCATTTTTGTCTTATCTGAGCATTCCTCCAAAAGGCCGCTGATCACCTGCGATCTTGAAGTCTTGGAATAGGGGCTTCTTTCTTGCACAACAGCCTTTCAGGCCATGGTGATATAGGACTCTCTTAATCGGCGATACACATTGTTGGTTACATTTAGAAACTTCTTTAAAAAAAAAAAAAAAAAAATTATTACATCAGACCCACTGGAGTTTTGATGTAGTGAATTAAAGCGGAAATAAATCTGTCTCTAATTTATTGTTTGTAATTAACTCTGATGTGAACAAATTAGACGCCCTAATTGAGAAAGAATTGTGTGGAGTTGTGAAAAACCGAGATTGAATATATTTAGCTTGGATGTATGTACATTTTTGGCCTCAACTGTATTTCCACTGTCAGATTCGTGACCATGAACGGAGGCAATCGGGTTTTTGTCCTACGAATTTTTCTTTTTTATTTATTTTATTTATTTATTTTACAGGACCATCACTTTTCGCCTTGTGTGGTTGTAGCCAAAAACGATCCATTTTGGTTTCATTTAGCAAACCACCAGTGCTTATATTACTCCAGATGAGCCGAGGCAAGTCTTTTCAACAGCTTTCTGAGGTTGATTTATCATGCCTCTGGTTGTTTTTGCAGCCTTAATGCAGCAGATAAATAATGTTTTCTGAGTTGCCAGGCTAATAATAATTTGTCCCTGGAATCAGCAGGGGGGAGCTGAGGTGTAGAAGTGAGGAGGCAGGTGATGGAAGAGATGGAATTTAAAACAAAAGAGGGAGAAAAATAGACATTAGCAACAGGAACGAAGTGCTAAATACAGCCGAATGTATTAAAATCTGTGGTCATGAGAGAGCAAATATTTCGCCAGGAAATGGTTTTAAATTGTATTTCGTTTTACGGCCTGTCATTGGGTGAAAAGATAAAGTTAAAAAAAAAAAAGGCAGTGGTGGAACATTAAAACGTAGTCATAGCGTAATCAGAGCATCTTTTATTTTATAGCAGGGATGCAGTCGTGTCATGCAGTCGAATCGAATTTTTATGATATAATAAGTTAGTGTTTTAGTACTTTATTATACTATACTCCAGGTCCCCCCTGTGTGTGTGTGTGTGTGTGTGTGTGTGTGTGTGTGTGTGTGTGTGTGTGTGTGTGGAGTCTGCATGCTTGGGGGTTTTCCTCTGGGTACTCTGGTTTCCTCCCCTGTCTTTAGACATGCATCGTAGGCTGATTAGCATCTCTAAATTGTCTGTAGTGAGTGAATGTGTGTGTGTGTGTGTGTGTGATTGTGCCCTGTGATGGGTTGGCACCCAGTCCTGGATGTCCCCTGGGATAGGCTCCAGGCTCCCCATGATCCTGTGTAGGATAAGCAGTACAGAAGAATGTATAACACTTAAAGAGAGAGATTTATCCTTTGAACACCACCAACCATAATAAAGCCACTGCCTCTTATTCCTACAGCACTGGAACAACTCTTCCTTATTCCTTATTTAGACCCAGCAAATGCTTTTAAATGTTAAAACCAGACTTTATTTAAAGATGCTTGAGAGACAACATTCCCAAAGCAAGCAGAACTCGATGCTAAGTGCGTCAGAGAATCCCGGAAACATAATGAAATGATGAATGCATTAAAATCACTACAGGTCATTGACATCTGCTCGCAGTAGCGATAGCTGAAAGAACTGACACACGTCGGCTCTGTTCATATGCTCTTGTACCTTAATGGTGAATTTCTGAATCTACATTTTTAATGCTGTGCCTTAATCCGGTGTAAGTTGTACGTTTTTTTTTAATTCACAGCTCGCGCTAAAACGGGCAGATGGCTGTGCTCAGTAAAACTTAGCAAGTCTGATATTGCGAGAGGGGAAAAAAAAAAAAATTCCGCCTTGCCGTCGCGATCCAGCCATCCTCTAATGTAAGACGAGCACAATGTAGGGAATTGTGTTCTGTTTTCCCTGCAACACAAATCAGTTATTCGAACAATTGTGAAATAAAAATATTTTTGTGGCTTTTCTCTCGAAGCCTTCAGCCTACACGCATTACAAACCCTTTAAGGCGAGCCAGCTGGCATGCGAAGAAGCGCTGCTGAATAGCACACATTCTGCACATACAAACTCTCTCTTCCATTGTCCTCACCACACCACTGAACGTGCTTGATGGAGTCAGAGAAAAAAGCCGGGAATGTTGCTAAATGTGATTTATTGTCTTCACAATGACTTTTTTTTTTTTTTAGGCCTGCTCGTGTGGTGCTGCTGGAAAACGAGCGAGCCATTCAGGCAGTGTATCTGCACAGATTCCTTATCAGTCGCTCCCTCTGTGGTGCTCTCATGGTTTAATAATGAAATCTGCAGCCTACAGTGGCCACTGTTTTCTGGCGGCGTGGTTTTGTCTACCTTTTTTTTTTTTTTTTTTTTTGCTGTCGACGTTTTATCCCGAATCTCTACCTTTACTTCTACTGCCCCCTGCTGTTTGGCGTGAGATTGCTGCAGGGTGATGTCTCGCATCCGTCCAGGAGTGACGCCACATCTGTAAATCGCACACATTTTATCACATATGCCTCAAATGTCAAACAGCTCCTTAAATTTAAAAAAAAAAAAAAAAAAAGGGGGGGGGGATTTAAACCCTTATGCAAATATGTTATTTGTAATTCAGTTTCTCCCAACTCAGGTGGACAGCCGAGGATTGGCAGACTGTCCGCTAAGTGTCCATATTCCAGATATAATTGCCACCTGTGCTAATTAGTACACACACACACACACTCTCTCTCTCTCTCTCCCTCTCTAGTCTCCTGCGGTTGCCACGGTGACTCCATGCTGCACAAGGAGCTCCAAATTGCGCTTAATGAAGTGTCGCATCTGAATTATTAAAATGATTATTATTATTAGTCTTTGTAGTCGTGCTTGCCTCCTGGAGAACTCTTGCCATCTCGTTTTTACGCTAATGCTAGTAGTAAGCTGGCAAGGTTTGGGTGTGTGTGATATATAGATATATAGATAGACCACTTTATAGGTTGGGCGCGTGTGTGTGTGTGTGTGTGTGTGTGTGTGTGTGAGAGAGAGAGAGAGAGAGAGGTATTGGATGCTGCAACAGAGATGCAACAGAAAATGGCTGAGGACTATGCCAGATTATAAATGTATTGGGAAAAGAACAAAAACTAAACACACACACACTGGGACATCTGTTCAGCCAAACTAGTGTCCACACTTGGGGCCAGTCAGGTTGTTTTTATTAAAATAAAAGATGGAAATCACTTGAGACCATAACAGAACTATAAATTAACCTAAATTATGATCCTGAATTCTGCTGCACTCTGGATTATTTGCCATACTCCGTGCCGGTTTCTCTTTAAAATCATTCTACACAAAATCTCAGATTAAGTCAAAAGAACTCCAATAGACACCTTCGCTTTTATATATTTTTTTTAATTAGGTGTTTATTTTTAATCGGAGACTTTTTGTTGTTTTAACTTCAGAAATCAGCTGCATCATGTAACAGCCCTAAACTATGTAGATTCTGTACTTCTCAGTGATATTGCTACATTTTATTTACAGATAATATTTTCTAGAATTTTGCTAATCGACGGTTTATATTTTAGCCCTGAATGTTAACAGTTTTTGTTTAGGAACGAATTTCATGTAAAAGGTTTAATCCTTTTTTTTTTTTATGCAGGGTCTTCCTAAACATGGACAATCCACTTACTTTTTAATATAAGTGATTTTTTTTTATTATTAATGCATTTATAAGTTAAAAATGGAAAGAATCTGGGTATGTTTTTAAAATAATTCCAGTCAGGATTTTATAATGTGGAAGAAGAGATATGAGAATGTGACATTCACTGATCTCATGAAATAATGAAACCGCAATCATGTACAACATAAATGTGTGTGTGTGTGTGTGTGTGAGAGAGAGAGAGAGAATAAGGAACTGATAATACTAATTGGGTAATGTGGAGAACGTTATGGGGAATTTCCCCAGTGTGTCTGCAATGAAAGGGAAATTCTGACAGCAATCTCGCTTTGACCAGAGGGGGAAAAAAAAACTCTGAATGTTCACTAGTATAATGAAGTGCATTAAATGTGGAGTGGGGGCAAAACTGGCAACATCCAGACACAATAATAATAATAATAATAATAATAATAATAATAATAGTGCTACAGAAAAAAAAGCTGCGTAGTGTCAGTTAGTGAAAATTCCGCCTGTACACTTTTTCTTGTAACATTAAATTGATACAGTCGTGCCTTGCTAAAAGCCTCCGTGTCCTCCTACACTTGCCCAGACATGAAAAGCTTTGCCGTTTCAGGAGTGAGCTTAGCACTTGACCTCTTTGTTTTCCTCAGGGAGTAATTGAAACTCGGCCCAAGCGCTCTTTAAGACCAACATGTCTGGGTGCTAAAAACCAGCCTGTATGTTCACTGCTGCCTTTCAGACAGCAACCTATGTGGTTTGACAGATTCCTGCGATTTTCTCTCCACGCTATTGATTTGCTTTCTTTCAATAGGTAGTGCATGGCCTTTTATGGAAGAGTGACGGAGACATAGAAACAGCTGCTAGATTGAAAATAGACATAGTCTTCTGTATGAAAGCCTCCGAACTTTTGACCCTGTCAAAGAAGACAGTAAATTGGGTATGCAGTAAACATCATCTTAGCCATCGAGCCTTTAATTTGTGGGATCAGGCCAGCGATTGAATAGCTGCGACCCACACCAGATAAGGAACGCCAGCTCTCTGACAGCTCTGATGATGCCTCAGTGATGCCTCTCTGTTACACTGATTAAAAAAAAAAATCTGTGCTAGCTGACTGTCCATCCATGAGTCCATTAGCGGTGCCCCGAGTGTGTATTTCACTCTCGATTCAGCTCTACAGCTACCACTACAAATGCTCCCTTGGGTGCAGTGCTTAATCAATAACCACAAACGTTTATGGCACTTTCTAAAGTTCAAGGATTGTTGAGAGGAATAACAGCCCCACAGCAACACTCCTAAACAGCATGCGTAAACATGCACGGACCACAGCCTGATTGGGAGCTGCCCAGGTGTTTGATGGAGACTTTATTAGTGTAGTAAGCACACCCGACAGCCTTGAGTTGGCTGAGCGAAGGTCAATATTGATCCTTCATTCATACATACTGCCTTTGATAGCTGTGCGCTTTAGCTTCTCAACTCTGTCCGGTTAGAGTTCTCTACACATGGTCCACATGTCTCACTCAGTTTCCATCGCAGTATTTTTAGAATCTTTGTAAATGAAAAGACTAATGTGTTTGTGGCCAGAGAGCTGACTTGGGATTTAAATAAAGAGCTACACACATGTACTCTGTAACGTGCCTGACTTCAGAATGCTCCTATATAACCTTCCTAATGCTTTCTACCCAAAGACTGTACACTCCTGGGCAAAAAAAATGGACCAAGCCCAGAATGGCAAATATGAAGCTTTAAATGGTCTTAACAACAAATCACTGGTGAGAAAATGAGCAGGAACGAAACAGATAGTGATTATTTGGTTCTCTGCCGCACCTGATGCAGCCCATCAAGAGCCACAAGACTTCAACATTTAAAGAAATCAAAGGGAAAAGCTCTCGCATACTGACTTCCTTTATCTGTTTGTTTCATTCCTGCTCATTTCCTGACCAATGATTTGTTGTTGAGACCATTAAAAGCTTCATATTTTGCCATTTTGAGCTTGGTCCATATGTGCAGGAGTGTACGTACATATGAGTGGACAACATCACACCATTTATTCCTGTTGAACTGAAAGTCACCGTCTTTGACTGAGTTTGCACAGTAGGTCGAAATTGGAGCCAGAATTGTCATGGACACTCTCCTGCTTCATGCCAAGAGTGCGCACATTGAGAGCTATTACCCGAAGTGCAAATTAAGATGGCACATTGAGTACTATCTCAAAGTGGCAAGTACAGATTTATTATTTCTTAATATTTGTAAATTGGTCAATTCTAGTTGTATAATTTGCGTACGTATATTGATTCTGCCGTCGTCAGGAAAAGATTTTAGAGCGTCAAGTCATGACTGCCTGAGATTTTGCACCTGACATTAGCTAATCCATCATGTTAATCAAAGTAATGTCAGGATAAGTGGCTAATGTAATGTACCAACTGAAAATATAAACAGCAGTCAACATTTACACCCAACACAAAGTATTTCTGAGGGGAAAAAAAATGCTGCTCTCCATGCTGTTCCTCTCGTTCTGACACCTGCAGTAAGTTTCACATCTGAATGGAGGAGTGCTCTTTTATGCTCCGGCTGTTCGCTAAGGTCATACGATCAATAAATTGTTATGGAAGTTAGCTGGTGTTAGCTGCCTTGGTTTATGCCGTCGCTTAATTTATTCGTGTTGGGTTACTAGTTATAATATCAGTACAGTGAGCTAGCTTAGACATCAAAATGAGGAACATACTGGAAAATCTGCAGAACAAGACATGGCTTTGCTACAGAGTGTGTTGGAAAGTGTGTGCTTTCATGAGGCTCGACTGTCGTGTCCAAAACGGTCAATCACCTCGTCAACCACGTCACCAAATCCTGTCACTCCTATAAAACACGTTTATCGTACGAAAAAATAAAAGGGGGAGATGTCGGGGTCAGCTGAACTGAGTGTCAGGCTTTAAATATGCATTCATTTATGCTCAGATGACTGAAAGTCATGCAGAACATCAGTCATTCAACATAAACGTAAGTGACGTTACTATTGTCCTGGTAGCCAGACATAAAAACTGAGTTTCTGCCCCAACATCTGCTGCTCATTGCAAACTGGAGCCGGATGGAAAAAAAAAAAACTATCCCTGTTTTGTTCTTTCTAAGAGCAAAAAGAAAAACCCAAACTTCACTCTGAGAGCATGTGTGTGTGAGTCTGCTTTTCGGGAAACTGTTCTCCTTTCTCAGTGGTCCTGAATTCTTCATAAAGCGGATCAAGTATAACTTTATGTTATACAGTCATGATACATTTATTTTTTTTCTTCTGCTTAAAAAAAAAAAAAAAAACAAGAAAGCTAACTGGTGAGAGTCTAGTGAGACCTTGGGCGTAAAAAAAAATGTTATTATCACAGCATGAGTTAGATTTCAGTACTTAGAGATGGGGTCTCCTGCCTTCTGCATCTTTTAACAGTCTTCAGTGAGTTTGTCTGCAGAGATAATAGGAGAAATCGGTAAACGGTACAGCTCCGGCGTCATCTCCATGATGCTCAGCCTCTCTCAGGAGCTCCACTAATTAATCTAATCTTCAGCGCAATCAGCATCCAGTACACAATTTCTCTTCCCCCTCCCCTAACACCAAAATGCAATTTCTGGCATAATAATGAACAGAAGGCCTCTTTTTAAAAACATTTTGAGTAATATATATATATATATATATATATATGAGTTTACTGCTCATATTGTAGGACTGTAGTGTTTTGTTTTTGGTATATATCTGAGGTTGGCTGTGCTCTGTCTCTGCAGGAACTCCAATTAATCCTTCACAGGGATTTAAATAGAGTCAATCAGGAGCACTCTGTGAACCATGCTCCACTTGGAATGGTCTCTGGATCACAAGCTTTCCTCCAGCCATGCATTTGTGCGACGTTCATTTTCGCTGGAGACAATGCAGTCAATTACACTGACAGGTAGTTACATGTCGCATGACCTGAAATTGAACGACTTGGTAAATCTCACTGTGATAGGCTAGTTTGAATAATAATGTAACAACATATCTGGAATATTTGAAAGTTCATTCCATCACTGTGCATGAGTGGTGAGGATTGTCAGAAAGTGTGATGTCATGCAGGAACAAGCCAGTTTAGCTAGCTTTCACGCACAGAAGCGAAGAACTCCCTGTTCCCACTGATCACTACGAACAAACGGGTGAGCAAACATTCGTCGAATCTTTTGTATGTTCATGACTTGGAGGCAAAACATCTGTTTTTTTCAGTTCATTATTAACAACCATTAGGTGGATATATGGAAATCGTAACACTAGCATACGTCTTAAGATGTAGCCTAATGTTATGTTAGCTAAGACTTTTTCGTCCAATGGCGATCCTACTCAGGAAATACACAGACTTTATTTTCTATGGATGTAGATTAGTATAAATTTTTTTTTCCCACCCCATTTTGCCACCCCACATGTATGAGAGGAGCAGGACAGTGGTGAGGTGTGCTGTAGGTCAGACAGAGGAGTTCAAAGTGGAGGAGGGACTGCATCAGGGATCGGCTCTGAGCCCCTTCCTGTTTGCTATGGTGATGGACCAGTTGTCAGAGGAGGTCAGACAGGAGTCTCCTTACACAATGATGTTTACGGATGACATTGTGATCTGTAGTGAGAGCAGGGAGCAGGTGGAGGAAAACCTGGAGAGGTGGAGGTTTGCGCTGGAGAGAAGAGGAATGAAAGTCAGTCGTAGTAAGACTGAGTACATGTGTGTGAATGAAAGGGAGGGAAGTGGAACAGTAAGATTACAGGGTGAAGAGGTGAAGAAGGTACAGGAGTTTAAGTACTT
>CM040983.1:23884020-23896173 GCA_022985145.1 Pangasius djambal | reverse complement strand
GAGCAGGAATGAAACAGATGCACTCCTGAGAGCTCCTGTGCCTCCATTCGCTGGTTTCCTTTTGCTGCAGTGAACTGTTTGTTTGGGGAAAAGCTAGAAACAGGGAAATTCACTTCTATAGTCTTCTTGTACACAAAGGTCAAATCATCATAATGATTCAAATGTTTGATGTAAAATTCAATCTAACACACGTCTGGGTGTACAACATTTTCCAACAATATCTTCTGGGATGTTTTTTCTTAAAAGATTAGTGATTATCTGGTTTTCTGCCGCACCTGATGCAGCCCATCAAGGCCACTTAAAGACTTAAACATTTAAAGAAATCAAAGGGAAAAGCTCTCGCATACTGACTTCCTTTATCTATTTGTTTCATTCCTGCTCATTTCCTGACCAATGATTTGTTGTTAAGACCATTAAAAGCTTTTGCCATTTTGGGCTTGACCCATTTTTTCCCCCAGGAGTGTACAAAATTATATGTCAAAATAGTATACCACTATAATACTGTACTAACATTGTATACCAGTCTACTAACTAAACCTGTAAAATCTAATAGTGGGACATTTTGTCACTATCCTTCTCATTTACTGCCTGATTCTGAACTCTAAAAGCAGCAGGATATAAGTTTGAACACAGATGGAGAAAAACAAGTTTAACTGTGCATCACCAAGTCTTTAGGGAGCAACAGCTTAAAAAAAAAACCAATAACCACCCAAGACATCTTTTATTCCACAATTAATCATCTACTTAGACTGAATCAACCTCCACTGACAGTTATTGTTGTTTTCTTTCTTTTTAAATTTTTTTTAAGCAAATCTAGATGGCAGTATTCATTTTTCTCCATTTTATACACAATTATTAATAAGATGAAATCCACATTCTTGATCCTCTACCTACTGAAACGTTCATCTCTGGATGACCAGATGTCTTGATTAGATCTGCACTCACCGGCCACATTAATAGGAACACCTGCACATTCCTGCAATTATCCAATCAGCCGCTCATGTGGCAAAAACATGCAGATGCTGGTCAAGAGTTTCAGTTAATGTTCACATCAGCATGAAATATTAGTGAGTCGGGCTTCGCGATATAACAATATAATATCCATATCCTGATAAATCATGTCACAGTATGCTTTTCTATTTTTAAAAAATAATAATAATAATTATAAACTGACTAGAAGAAGCTGATGTGATGTACTTAATCTTTACAGATTTTTTTTTCTCCTTTTCAGTATTTTTTTTACAATGTTATTATGAACAAAAATGATACTTTCTAAATATAAAAAAATATTTTTGTAGCTATAAACATGTCAAACAAGAATTTCTTTGCTAGCAGTTTATTAGCAGGCCCTTGCAATATATATATATATATATATATATATATATATATATATATATATATATACTGTTGTTTTCAGGAGATGTTTTTTTCTTTAAGAAAATGTGAAAGTAAGTGAAAGAAAAAGAAAGTGAGCAGGCGATAATTACCTGAAAAGCGTTACACCATGTCCTTTTTGTCATTTTCACAAGACTTTTTTTCTGAAATAAAGGGACATGGTGTAATGGGGTATTTTAAGTTAATTACTGCTGCATAAATTATTCTTTAACTTTCTTATTTTCTTTAAGAAAAAAAAAACATGTGAAAACAACACATTTTCAAAAGATCATTTTCTGTTTACAAACCTATATATTGTGATACATACCATGTATCGTAGAAATGTCTTCAAGAATCACAGTATGACATTTTTGCCATTTTCCGTGTTTGATTACACTATAATATACAGTATATTGCACTGCTTGTGCACATGTATTACTTAATGCACTTCTTTTGCTGTTATAACGTTCCTCCTGTCTCCGAAACCAATTCTTTTGACAGAAGTGGTACACTGCTTTTCAGATCTTTGAGGACATCTAGATTTATCGTAATATTTTTTTTAAAGATATGTGCGTTTTTCTGTTGTTATAATCAATTATTATTATAAATCTGGTGTTTCTGTATTTTAAAGCGTCTAAACTGATAACAAACTGTTACAAATAACACAGCAGGCATCTACAGTCCCCTTCAAAATTATTGGCACCCTTCACAAAAAAAAATGAGCAAAAATCATTGTATGTAAAATAAACATTAAAAACGTACCTAATTCGAATAAGAGAAAATATTTATCTTTGTTCTAGCAAAGAATCGTTTTCACTAGAACTACTTAAATTTTTTTTTTTATAATAATATTTTCTCTCTAAAAACAGGTCTATATGTTCCACAATTATTGACACCCCAAAGGAATATTTTAAATAAATGCAAACATTCTTTCCAAAAACCTCTTTTTTTTTTTTTTATTTGCTCTTAGTCCTCACACTGTAAAACATTTCAAGCTGGTTAAACTTAGCGAAAGTTCACCTGCTGCCTTAAAAACGTGAGTAAACTCAACTTGCAGATAATCTTTGTTTCAGCTCAAAAGGTTACGTGTTGCAAGTTGTTTAATTAATGATCATTTGTTGTTTCAACTTGATACTTTGAGTTAAAACAACATACTATATAACATTATCAATTTAAGAAAATTCACATTATATGTTACGCAAAAATGAAATTACACAAGCTTTAACATAGGCTTGGGGATACATTCCTAATAGGGAAACCGGTTCTTTTTAAAAAAAAAAAAAAAAAAACCTGTTTAAGAATAAAACTGCCTAAACATCCATTTTATCAAAATAATATCCAGGTTTCTCCAGTGTTTTACAGAACTGGGAGAAAGGTAGAAAAGAGTGACAGAGAGGTATAGAAAAACTAAGAGCGGGAAGAAGGAGAAAGACAGACAAATGGAGATGGAATGAGTGTGAAAGAGGGAGCTCGAGAGTGAGATGGAGAAAGAGAGAAAAGTGATGGAATCAGTGAGAGCGATAGAAAGAGAAAGAGTAAGAAAAGGGAGATGGAGAACGAAAAAAGTAAGACAAATAGAAATGGAATGAGTGAGAGGGTGATCTTGAGGGAGAGAAGGAGCCCGAGGGAGGGATAAGGAGGGATGGATCATGTTCGATGATACAAAATAGCATAACTGCTTGTGAATTACGTTAAAGCTTAAGGTGTACTCTATATGAACAAGTTCACCTAAATTTTTGACCTTGGAATGGTTTGAACGATACTTGGTCATTGACTGTTATGAATATGTTGAACGTTACCTAAGCGGTAACCTCTTTATACAAGCAACAAGAAGCATGTGTAATGTTTCTGCCTCTAATGGTTGCTCAACGGTGCAAAATGACAAAGTTTTCCTCCAAGTAAACGCTTGAAGTGTAAATATACCTCTTGACCAACATTCGTTCTTGTGGTAGCTCAGTGGTTATGATGTTGGACTACTGATTGGAAGGTCATGAGTTCAATCCTCCGCACCACTAAGCTGCTACTGCTGGGCCCTTGAGCAAGGCCCTTAACCCTCAACTGCTCAGTTGTATTTATATAAAAAAAAAAAAAAAAAAAAAAAAGAGAGATAAATGTAAGTTGCTCTGGATAAGGGCGTCTGCCAAATGTAACTCTATGTCATGTTTCTGTCTACAATTTTTCAACATTATGTACCCAGTTGCTCTGCAAGAGCAACGCTGAACAGTGCACATTAACATTAACACATTTCCTCTCAGCAAAGACTTCACACAGTAATTTTTACTAACAATTAACTACCTGTTATTAAAAACAAATCCAAACATTTATGCATCTGACATTTTTCAGCAGTACTTGGGTTTCGTTTGGCATGGTCTGTAAGATCAGTTTTGAACAGTGTCAAGTAACTAAAGTGTCCTCCAAAGGCTTCAGATGTACCAGCATTCAAAGTTGCTTTCAGAACAAGTCTATATAGGTTTTCACCTCTGTTTTTCAACATTTGGTCCATACATTACTATCTCTGGGGAAGCAATGTTCAACACAAGAGTTTCCTCCAGCTCCCTCCCAGTTAAGGCTTGAGATCAGTCTATAAAGAATACCTCAGCAGTTTGTTTCTATGTCCTAGCAGAACAGTGGTCAAGTTTTATCTTCATGATGACTCTCTGTAGGAATTCAAATGAGTACCTCATATTGCGAGGGTTCTCCAAATTAAGGCAGTAGACGGGACCCATTAGCATGGCAAAACCAGTGGGCGCATCTCTGAGGTCATGAAGAACAGTTGTCTCCTCTACCACCATGGCCACATTGAAGATTTCAAGAGGAAAAGCTTCATGCAGGACACCTTCAAGTCCAATCAGAAGTCCAACATGCATTCCCTACATGATAACATCCAGGGTTTCACCGTGAACCTAAAACAAATGGACAGATTTAGTCTTAATTCACATTGCACGTAATTCTAATAAATAACATGCTATACAGCTGGTCAAGATATGGACACTAAAGAGACTTTGGAAAGAGTTCAGATGGACCAGTACCAATTTGGTGCAAAGCTTATTACTCATAAGTTGGAGTGCAAGAAGAAAGAAAAAACGTACAATATCAGCTCACATAATTTGTATATTATTCAACAGGTGTATTGTTTTCACAGAATTCTGGATGGACCAGTGACCCCCTCTGCCCTTTAAAAAATTTAGAAAGGCCAATTGTCCCCCTTGCAGACAATCTTGGCTCAGACAAACGCTGAACCTACAGTATTTCAACTGCTATGTCCATCCTTAAGCTGGGTGAACCCACTGCCTGCTTATTTTTTATTAAAGATCACAGGTGCTGAGCGGCAGGCTACAAGCACGGAGAGCAAAGATTAAACTAAAAAAAAAACTGACTGGAAGAGGCTTAAAATTGTGGCGGTGTAACCAATTACACCTGATAATCAGTTATGTATTTATCGTGAATAATTATATTACTGCTGAAGTACAGTTCCAATCAGATGCCCTTTCAGCAATCTGCATTGTCATAAACTCTCTTAAAAAAGTAGCCATCACTAGTTATGTAAAACTTTTCGAACTGATAGTAGGATTTAAATTATGTACTAAGCTTTTGATGAAAAAGGTTCTGTGATATTGGCAAGAAAAACTGACATGGAAAATGTTTACTTCAGTATAAAATGAATACCAGTGAATCCAGTATCATCAATATCTTAAGTGTAAATTTATGTTCTTACATCACATATCTTGATTATCTCAGAAGCATCCTCTGAAAAGAAGCACAGGAGACCAAAAAGGGCAGCTGTTCTTCTGTTCTGTCCTACATACAACTATAAACAAGAGTGAATGCAATGCTTAAACTAGGATCCTTATTTTAGTATACATTGATAAGTTCATTTTCATTCATACCTCCTTATGAAGCCAACCTCCTGCTTGATAAAACAGCTGCTTTGTACAGCTCTCAGAGGCTTGGCACCAAGGCATTTGGTCCATCCAGGAATGACTGCAGCAGATCTGTGGTGACTATTCAACTGACCTCTGCACTTATCTGAAACAGACACATAACACAGCAGAGATGAGGGGTAATAAGAGAGGATAAAAAGAGGAGCAGAGAGTAGTGTGGTTTCATGTATCCATGATGGCCATCTGTCCATGACTACAGAGACGAGTGGCTCGTCACCAATGATTTCCTTTCTTCGCTGAGAGAATGTTGCAGTCATCAGTTCGTCCAGGAGCTGCAAGTCTGGATCATGCTTCCGCACCTCTTAAAGCATGGTCTTCTGATTCTCCTCTGATGTAACTGCACTGTGTCCTTCAGGTGGATCTGGCAAGGAGTGGATCTCTCCCTTCTGTGACTTCTTCATTGCCTTCCTGTTTGTCTTTCCCCTCTTTGTCTTATTTACAAGAACTTCAGGGCAGCCAGCTGCCATCAACCTCTGATGGTAATTGCCCATCTTAATTTTCAAGCTGAATACCCAGCAATACCATCCTTTGGCAGAACCTGGCTCTCTGAGACAAGTGTGCTTTGCTACAAGAGCTACACACTTTCATAATGATCCTTACTTGGATAAGGAGTGATTTTGGATATCATATCAGCTAGTTTTCCAGTATTTCACTCTTAACGACCTTGGAGACGACCATCACTGTTCCATCCCTGGCATAGGCATCATTTGCTGCACTCAGCTGAAGTTCAACATCATGGGAGAAATCAGGAATAACAAAAGGACCAGGCCATTCCACTGATGAAGCACTAGATGGGGAACTCAAGCTTGCAGTATCTAATGTTGAGTCAGAAACTGAATCAGAAAACGTGAACAAAACTTTCTCGATCAGTTGGTAGATCATTTACAGTGATAGACATTCGGCAACTCTACAGACAGGTCCAGCTATGATAAATGATTTAATTTCATACTTTTATTAATATGTTAATCATTTATCTATTCGTTATTTATTATCATTAGGTAGTCTTTCATAATATTCTGTAGTCACACATTTATGTTGGCTAAGTCTAGCACATCTGCTTCTTGTTATTTAGCCTTGTGTGTGTGAGACGGCAGGAAGAAGTCCCTGTAGGCCTGATTTAAGCCATAGAGAGAGTCCTACTCCATCAAGATTGCATCTGTCAAATCGCAGAGCTCATTTCCAAAGTCTGGATCTTCAAACTGTAGAATGAAGTTTCCTCGCAAGCCCAGATTGGTGCGCAGTGCTTCACATAGCTCCTTGACTGACGCAGGAACACTCTCTAGGGTGACACAATAACTCTGAGAAGCATCTTGGAGGCCTCAACAGCTGCACCAGGGTAACACACACACACGAAAAAAGCTGAAAGTAGTAGAAGCAGCATAGACTAAGCCCATGAAATTGTACTATATGAGTAAAGAACTGCACGGTCTGCAGTAAATGCGTTGTGTGATTGCACTAGGCAACGAGCATAAAAATGAGCAAGGGTGTGTTTACTATACCTTATTCTAACATGAATGTATTTGGAGTGCTGAGCAGCTTTCCGTCTGAGATGAGAGTAGATGAGAGATGAGAGTCTTTTTTGGCTAGTCTTTTTTGGCTAGAGTCTTTTTTGGCTAGCTGGTAACACCTTAGATGCTCCAAGAAGCCAGCTGCGAACAGTTCAATAATGAAAAATATGCAGCCATCCACTAAACAGATCCCGAGTACTCTCCCAAAATCTGGTAGTTCACTTGTGTGCCCAACTGAGAGCACCATTCCTTTGGAATATTTTGTCCCATTTAAATAAACAGTGGAAGTGAGTGAAACAGAGTCCAGACCTTTAAACTTGTTCAATATAGCCACACTGACAGTAGCATCTAAGATGCCTACAGATACAACAGATAGCCGCCCATGCTAACATTAGCTGATGTATTGTGGCCAAAGTGTGTAGAATATTTTTGCAGTTACCAGCATCATGAACCACCTTTTTAAAGAAAGAATGTCTAGCCTCAAATAGTATTTGTCCACAATTCAATTAGGGGACCAATTTTTTGATTAGCATAGGATTAGCATAATGTTCCAGATAATGATGTTTAGGGTGCAAATTAGTACAAGGAAAAACCTCTAATAGCAACTGTCAGTGGTTAGAGATTTTGGCTTGTAGGTAGCACAGATTTTGTAGACCCTGTAGGTAGCACAGGGTTTCTGTTGTGAATGAGGGGCTGGATAACAACTCATCAATGTCTTTTAATTCAAGAATTACGTGCCACGTTTTTTCACGCTCTGGAATCCGGTGGCCAACCAACAGCGGAAGAAATCTCAGAAATGCCTGGTTCTCATGTCCATCACCACCTATAGCTCAATTTTTTTTTTTTGAAAGCTTGTTTGTGTTGTCTGGTGTCTGTTAGTTTTGTCATAGAATTGAAAGTGGAATATTGTTATTCTATCATTAAAGTCATTCACTGTAAAATACGTCTTAGCAATCAAATGCAGAGTTCCACAGGTACAATTCCTTCTAATGCATCGTGTAGAAAATCAGGTGGAAATCCTTTTGCAGCATGAAAGTGGGCCAGTCTGTTTAGGGGCCAGTCTTGCTTTACACCATCAGTACAAGACGCATCACTTTGCTTAAGCACATTAACCGCTTCATCAAACGATTCTGGTCTCAACGTAAAAACCCCACTTCTGACACCATACTGCTGAATATCTACGTGATTTGCCGAACAAAATCTGCAAAACTTGTCAACGTTGGAAGACTCTTGGAATCCAGCAAGTGAGTGTGCACCCAGGTTGTCTGAAGATACATACAAAACTGTCCTTTTTACATTCGAGCCAAGACTCTGAACAAACACACCTTCTCTCTAGAGGAGCTCAAGATCCCTAATCAGAGCCTCTAAACACACCCAATATATACCACAAACTTCATGCTTCTTTTTGAAGTACCTAATGGATTACAAAGTTCAAAATCATCAATATATAGTCCAAGAGCTATGCCTAAGTCTTCAGAGAGAATTTTGTATTCTTTAACGTATTCTCCATCTTGAAATAAACTGTAATGACCTTCAGGTTGACTGGATCTCTCTAGTGTCTGAAGTATTTCTTTCCAACAGTTTACTGAGTAAATCTAAAATAGGAACATAAACAAAAGTAAGCTTTTTTTCTTGTGTATTTAACACATACTCGACTGGTTTAATAATAGTAAAGTGCTTTCTATAAGATGACTGTCTTCCTCGCTCTGTGCCAAGAGCAATTTGAGTGGGTTTGTAATTCTTCAGTCACTGAAGCTATAACAGAGGCATCAACTGCGCAATTATTGTCTGTCAAAAATTTATCGATGATTGTCCTTATATTTTGATAAGCAAATTCTCCAAAGTCAAATAACTCATCAATTATTTCCTCTACTGCTGAATTCGATACAAGAAAAAGTGTTTGCACGCAGAGAAATAGAGATCCCAATTGATGTTGAATGGCCTTTCCATTTTCAAAGCCAGATTCAGCCTCAGATACAAAATCAGATCCAAGTATATCTTCAGTGTCTGAAACAAATCACAGGAAGTGTATGCTGTGCCAAAAGCTCTGCTCTGAAGTTTTCTAAGGTGGAAGACTTATGATTGCGACTTCTATGAGCAGTAAAAGTCGACAGCACACTAGACTTGAAAAAAGCAACCTGGAAAGGGACATTTAACAATTTCTCTGTTTCTCAAATGAGAATGAGATGAGATGAGTGAAGTATTTGTTAATGTCACTAGGCTCTGAGAATCTACACAAATCACAGGATCGTTTGGTTACAATCTTATAAGCTTCTTTTAAATGTTCTTTCAAATGATTTTTAAGTTCTGCTTGGGTTTGAAATGTTTTCAAACAGTCTTTGTGAATACAGATGAGGCCTGAACACTTCTGATGATGCCCATGACACTCTTTGTAGTGCTGTAGTAGGGAATGCACAGAACTTACATTTCCACTTCATGAAAGGGACGTGCCTGAAGAAGCCTGTCAAGAGAAAAAACAAAAATGAATTGCATGTTCTCAAAATGTGGGTGAGTCCATTTTTCTTAAATCTATCTGGTCTTATTATATAGACCGTGAGAGCGAATGATATTTTAAGTGTCTTTCCACTCAAAACTGCATTTAAGTTATTAACCATCTCTAGAAAGGGCAATGAAAAATCCAATTACAGCATTTTAAAATGGACAAATAGATAAGTCAGAAAGAAAATAAATGCCACGATTTTAATAATTGAGTCATTTTCAAGAAGAAAAAAAAACTGCCACACATTCCCTTGTTTGAGCTTCCAAATTAAGAGAATTTGCTGCATTGTTTTGTTCAATGTGACGGTGAGCTCCATCTCTTTGGGCTTGGCGATAAGAAATTTGAGGGTGTCACCTTGGGCTTTAGAAAGCCGCGATTGAGATTGAGCTATTTTCTGACTTTTTAAAGAACAATCTATTCAATTATCTCAATTATTATAAAAAAAACAAAATGAATCGTTGCTTGCAGCCATTAGGAATAGTACTAGGAGTTGAAATAACATGATTGTCCAACACACTTTACAACATTTAATGCAGGGATGCAAACTGGTGAGGGCCCAAAAAGGGGACAACATTTTTCTCGCCTGAAAACTAAGAAAATAAGTAGTGCAGGGCACCGAGGCTGCTCCAGACAAACGCATAACTATTTCCATTTTTATCTTCATCTTTACTGTCCACTTGTTTTTTTGTTTGTTTGTTTGGCGCCAGACAGAGAACGAGAGCGGCTTTGGTATATAGAGAGAGAGAGAGATAGCGTTTGAGATAGAGTGCGCTAGAGAATGAATACAGAAAACTTATAAACTTGAGTTCAATATCCAAAACTTGCCATGACAATTGGAGTGAAAGAGAAGAAATAAGTCCACATAACTTAATGGGGCTATCATGTTTACCCTACTCTGGGGTATAAATATGACTTGTTATTCCCGGGTCATATAAAAGATTCAAAATGAACGAATTGTTCATGAATGACCCATCACTAGCGCACACTCACAAACAATAAACAAGTTTCAGTGAAGATTCCCGGTGAAACTGGACAGGGGGAAGATTTTGCTCCACATTTGCTCCACAGTAAAGAAGGACTGCTGTCACAAACCGATACGCTCACGCTGCAGGTGAACGTTGATGGACTGCCATTATTCAAAAGTTCTCCAAAACAACTTTGGCCAATTTTGGGTAAATTCCCTTTTGAAAGGGATCCATGTGTGAAAGGTGTCTTTTGTGGAAACAGCAAACCACGCGATCCCAATCAATACCTGCATGACTTTATAGAGGAGGTTTCCACTCTGGAACAAGGCTTCACTGTAGCTGAGAGGATGTTTCATTTGTCGCTGGATTGCTTCATTTGTGATGCTCCAGCACGGGCATTCATACAACAAACAAAATGGCATGGAGGCTACAGCGGATGTGATCGTTGCATTCAGGAGGGATCCTATGTGGGGCAAAAAATGACTTTTCCTGAAATATGTGCTACCCGGAGAACAGATGAGTCAGATGATTTGCAGAACTGCTTGATGAAGATCATCACAGAGGTCACTCCAACCTCAGCACATTAAGTTTGGGCACACAATTTGTGCTAGACTATATGCATGTTGTTTGCCTTGGTGTTACAAGGAAGATGCTCACATTTTGGACCAAAGGGGACCTAAAGTACAGACTGGGCTCCCTTAAGATCGGGGCCATCTCAGAAAAACTTTTAGGGGTATGTCATGATACATACCTTGAGAGTTTGCATGAAGGCCGAATTAGACCGCTGAAAAGCTACCAAGTTTAGGCAGTTTCTTCTGTACACTGGTCCACTGGTACTTTAAAGAGTCCTCAACAACTCCACTGCATGTTAACTTCCTTACATTGTCTATCAGTATCTATTTGATGCTTTCTCCTACCCTGTGTGTCCATCACTGTGATTATGCAAAGAACCTGATAAGATACTTCCTTGAACAGTTCAGGACCTTGTATGGGGTTGAGGAGGTGTACAATGTTCACTGTCTGAGTACACCTTAGAAAGTCAGAACACATTCTCCAGCAAATAACAAATCTTGAGAGAGGCAGTCCACACAGAAGAAATCAAATTATCGCCCAGATAAACGTAAACTTGGTGGAAAGCACTCAAATGGACCAACAGTGCCAGATGTTGCTTCAGCCACACAATACAACAGGGCCACACTTGAAAATGCTGTAATAAAATGTAAGACGGGAGATAACTGCATGATGATTAGTGGCTTGGTTGAGAACATCTTGTATGACACCACCACAGAGGAAACTTTCATTCTGCTGAGACGGTTTTTGGATCTGGCCCCACGGTACACAGAACCAGTTCATTCACAAGACAGTGTCATCCACATGGCTTGTGAGCTTACATTTACGTACACTATATTACCAAAAGTATTCGGTCACCTGCCTTGACTCACATATGAACTTAAGTAATAATAATAATAATACATTTTATTTATAAAGCACTTTACATTTTAAAGAAAATCTCAAAGTGCTACAGAAAAGAGTCATAATATATACAGCAATTAAAACCAGCTGCCAACTGAGATTAGCACAGAAATTTAAACTCTAAATATTAAAACACTTTTTGAAAAGGTACGTTTTTAGACCCCTTTTAAAACTATCAGTCATTTGTGGAGCTCTCAGATGTTCAGGGAGGGCATTCCACAGGCGAGGAGCAGCGGCACAAAAGGCTCGATCCCCAATGGTGCGGGTCTTAGTCCTAGGGGGGAGGAGACGATGAGTGTTTGTGGAGCGAAGGGGACGTGCTGAAATCTGTGGGGTGAGGAGTTCTTTAAGGTAAGTGGGGGCGTTGCCATCCCATTCCTAACCCATAGGGT
>CM040983.1:23870289-23883920 GCA_022985145.1 Pangasius djambal | reverse complement strand
GTCTCCACTGCTCTAGAGTCCAGTGGCGGCGTGCTTTACACCACTGCATCCGACGCTTTGCATTGCACTTGGTGATGTGTGGCTTGGATGCAGCTGCTCGGCCATGGAAACCCATTCCATGAAGCTCTCTGCGTACTGTACTTGGGCTAATCTGAAGGTCACATGAAGTTTGGAGCTCTGTAGCAATTGACTGTGAAGATAGTCGACGAACTCTTTGCACTATGCGCTTCAGCATCCGCTGACCCCTCTCCGTCAGTTTACGTGACCTACCACTTTGTGGCTGAGTTGCTGTTGTTCCCAAACTCTTCCATTTTGTTATGATAAAGCTGACAGTTGACTGCGGAATATTTAGGAGCGAGGAAATTTCACGACTGGATTTGTTGCACAGGTGGCATCCTATGACAGTTCCACGCTGGAATTCACTGAGCTCCTGAGAGCGGCCCATACTTTCACAAATGTTTGTAAAAACAGTCTGCATGCCTAAGTGCCTGATTTTATACACCTGTGGCCAGGCCAAGTGATTAGGACACCTGATTCTGATCATTTGGATGGGTGACCGAATACTTTTGGTAATATAGTGTATATACGGCATTAGGCAGATGCCTTTATCCACAGCGACTTACAAAAGTGCTTTGCAGTCTATCAATAAATACATTCTGATATTGGCTCACTAGGTCACAAACTAGGAATACCATCAGTCCAAAACTCTGTTGGGGAGGTAATGGACAAGCGCTCAGACAATACAAATTTTTTTAAGTGATAATTTAAGTACTTTAGGAAGAGGTAAGTCTTTAGACATCGTTTGAAGACTGCCAGTGACTCAGCTGTTCGGACATCTAGGGGAAGTTCATTCCGCCACCGAGATGCCAGAACAGAGAAGAGTCTCGATGCAGGCTTTCCTTGTACCCTGACAGATGGTGGGACCAGTCAAACAGTCGAGCAGCCGAGCTTGAAGCAGAGGTCAAAGTGCACAAGCTTTCTGATATCAAGATGAAAAATGTTCTGCTCCTGCTTGGACTGGGATGGATAGCAACCCCATTACTACATTTGTATTAGAATCTGTATTTAAATGATATATGTGTCTGTGGTCCTGCCTGTTTCTGATCCCTTCTTCAGGAAGTTGCAGTACAATCATCTGCCAACCAATACAACTTGACTTGACCACTTTAACACAAAGTTCAGTGTTTAAGTAGCATTTTGCTTCTTTTGTTTTGTTCAGCAGTAGCCATTTACGTGATTCAGTTTTCAGTTGTACTGTATGTTGGACCTGATTTTGTGCAAATAAGTAAATAACAAGATAAAACGATTAAATAGACTGAGAAACAGAAATGACTGCAACGTACACAGATTGTATATAAATATGAAATAAATATTTAAATCGATTAATTCTACGTTGTTTTGTTTTTAAAACATGTACACTTCACTCCGCTAAATGACTGACCGCCCCTATTTCTGACTTAAAGGACCAGTGTGTAGGATTTAGTGGCATCTAGCGGTGAGGTTGCAGATTGCCACCAACTGAATCCCCCTCGCCTCAGCCTCCCCTTCCAATCGTGTAAGAGAACCTACAGCGGCAGCTAAAAACACAAAAAATGCCAAAGGCCCTTTTTAGAGCCAGTGTTTGGTTTGTCTGTTCTGAGAGTCTGTAGAAACATGGCGGTGCAACATGGCGGACTCTGTAGAAGAGGACCCCCTCCCTCTCTATTTATAAAGGGCTCATTCTAAGGTAACAAGATTCATATTTTCAGGTGATTATACATTAATGAAAACATAATTATGAATAGGATATTCCATTTCTGCCAATAGATCTCCCTAATTCCTACACACTGGGCCTTTAACCATCTACAAACCAGCTACAAACCATCTACTCACATAAATCTCCATGACTCGACTCATCTATCCAGACAAGATGCCAATCGAAGCTGGTTCAAAATTCACGCTAGTATTCATCAGAAGTTATTCTACTTTTAAATGTTTGTCTCTTTAAATGTACAATATTAAATAATCATTCTATTGAACAATGCCTTATCTTTCCTTCATTGCATAAGATGAACTCACCCTTTTTGGATGGGGAGAGATGGAAGTGGTAAGCAGTATGTGGATGGCTGGGGAGGATGCCTTTTTTTGTCCTCCATATAAATTCCCCAATTATATAAAGCGAGTGCGCTCACTCTACACAACACGTTAGTCATTTAGAAAAGGTTCCTGTTACATTTGAGGTGCACTCACTGCAGCAGTGCCCTTTTGAAGTAGTGCCAGTGCCATTTCTTACAAGCTCAATTTGTACCCCTACCATAACGTAAATTAGATATGGACATGCTCCCACCTGATTGGGCAATAGGTGCATGAATTTGTGTCAGGGTACCGAGGTGGCGCACTATGGGATTAACCTGTAGCTCGATAGCAGTTTGTACAAAACAGGGTCCCTGTGTTTGTTTGACTCACAACAGAAACCCCACAGTGAAACGAAACAACGTTCCTCCAGGACCAGGGTGCTCTATAAACAACACAGAGCTACATGAGAGTACACAGAACTAAATAAGACCACACAGACATACACAGGACTACGCAAGACACTACAACAATTACTAAGCAGGACAATAGGCACGGTAAAGGACAGTGCAGCGCCAACCAGTACACAGTTCTTGTGTGGAATAACGTACAAAGAGATATTACAATATAATAATAAATGCTGTAAATGTAAACATAACATACTAGTTAGCAGCAAAAATGCAGGTGGTCAATACAGTCTTTTGTTTATGGTGTTTTTGCAGCAATTTAAGAAAGAAACGTGCTAAAATTGCAGAGGTAGTGGAATGGTGTTCAGTTGAGTATGAGTGTGAGTGTATGTGTGTGTGTGTGTGTGTGTGTGGGTTGGTGTCAGTCCAGTCTCTGGGTATTGAGGAGTCTGATGGCATGGGGGAAGAAACTGTTACACAGTCTGGCCATGAGACCCTGAATGCTCCGGTACCTTTTGTGTGAGGGGTGTGTGTGTTCATCCACAATGCTGATGGCTTTGTGGATGCAGCGTGTGGTGTAAATGTCTGTGACGGAGGGAAGAGAGACTCCGATGATCTTCCCGATGTCCTGTACCAGCTGTATATGGTTGAAATGACAATAAATGCCACTTGACTTGACACTTGACACTCATGTGTAGAATGTTTTTAATAAAACCCTGCATTTGCATCCAACACATGCTGAACCTCTGACAAGGGTTCAGATTTGTGCATATATGGACTTCCCTCTTTAATTCAGACCGCAGGATTTCAGTGGAGTTCAAATCTGGAGACTGATATGCTCATTGCGAAACAGTGATTTTTGTGTCTTCCAAATAAATCATGTTTGTATGTTTACCTCGACGTCTTATTGAAAGGTCTGTCTATGACCAAGTCTGAACCTCCTCACAAAGGCAACCAGAATTCAACCTGAAATATCCTGATGCTTAGCAGAAACATCAATTAATCCACCTCCATATTTTACAGCAGGTATCAGGTGCATGTCATCAAACATGCTGATAAAAAGACTTTGACTCTGGTCTCACACACACAATGCAGACTGCAGTTCTGACGTTTCAGTTCTGAAGTTCAGGCATTGTATTATGTGAGATGCTTTGAGGAAATACTTCTTTCTTACAGCACTTCCAAACATAAATAGTCAGCTTGTTCAAACAGGAAGGCAAAATCACCTCTTTGGCCTCTCCAGCGTCGGTTAGATAAATGCAGCTTCAATGAAACAGCTAACGGTTCGAAAATAAACCAGAAACATAGACACCACTGGGGTTCTTCTAAAGGGGAAACATGTCTAAGGGATTCCTACAAGCAATGATGCTTCTGTTTTCCTCTTTTCCTATCAGAGGATAAGATCATGAATTTAGAATTAGGAAGAGTTAGGAAGTTTCTGTAATGTAAAAAGTAGAAGGAGTTGGAGGACAACCAGGACACCTTGATCACTCAGGTTGATGAAAATGGCCGGAGGATGAATATGATATAGTGGTTACTCTTTATACTCTACTCACTTGGAGTCACAGTCACCAGACTTTGCTATTTGTATTCAACACGAAATACCAAGAAAAACACACCAGAATTGTCCACTCGTTCTGCAGGAAACTGTCCTCTGCTTAGTCATACACCCATGGTTAAAAATCGTAAAGGTGCAATAGTCAAAATCTTTCATTACTACTTCCTAGAACAAATATTATGGAAAATTATGTACAAATTATCTAAAAAAATCATTATGAGGAAAAGTTGCACGTTTATAGAGCTGTAACTCGGCTTCAAAGTGGTTGAATGGCTGAACGTGCTTCAATTCAATTCAATTCGATTTTATTTCTATAGCACTTATATATCAATTCAAGATCTAAATTTTAAATTTAGAAATGTATCCCTTGCTTGAAAGTGATGTCATGACAGGCCTTACTAATGGTAATTTTAGTTAGCATGCTAACTCTGTGGGATGGGTGGAAATGGGGGGCAGGTTTAGTGAGTAAAAAATAATTCAAATCTTATTCCGCTCCACCCATTTAACCGTTAGAGACCTTTTTCTCACAGATCTTTAACCTTCCGTTTCCACTGCTGCTTATTTACTTGACAGAAAATAAATGGCTTCCTAATGGACCTAGTCAAGTCAAGTCAAGTGGAGTTTATTATGGAGGATATTAAACTAGGATATTAAACTACATATTAAACTATGCAGGATTAAAGCCTTTATTTTATACAGTTAGCTATCTAGTTCGTTTATAAAGAGAGAACAGAACCATTTAGCTCTACAGTCACTATAGTTACAGCTAGGGCTGAGCAATATAGCGATATAACATCAATATTGTGATAAATGAGGTCATGATACACTTTTCAGAGATATTGTGAATATCGTAATACCTTTTTATAACTTTTTTAAAATAATCACAAATTCTGATTAGAAGTTTCATGTTTGAATGTTGTTCTGAATATGAAGCAAACCTACATATTGTGACACATATCATCAATCATAGAAATGACTTAAAGTATCATAGTATATATTATGTTGGTCATATCTTCCACCTCTAGCAGTTTCTCCATCTAAAAGCTAATCAGACCATTACTGCTAATTTTACACTTCATAATAATTTGGAACAATAGATATATTGTTTGTATATTGTATATAAATTTCCTGGTTACACAATTGCACTATTTGTCCATGTAGTACACAGTTATAAAAGGGAATTATTTATAATCGCACTATCCGGTGTCATCCAGATCCCTTTTGAGTCTGATTCCTCTCAAGGTTTCTTCCTCATATCGTCTCAGGGAGCTTTTCCTCACCACCATCACCTCTGGCTCACTTATTAAGGATAAATTCATACATTTACAATTTATATCTTGAATGTATTTATTTCTGTAAAGCTGCTTTGTGACAGTGTCCATTGTTAAAGTGCTATACAAATAGAATAAAATTGAATTGAATCGACTATCTTGTTCAGAAATGAATCCCTCTAGGCTACAGTCAGGATTGATTTTAAGTGGAAGAGGATGATTAGACAGACACTATATGGCCAAAAGTATGTGGACACCTGACCGTCACACCCGTAGAGGGTGATTCATTGCAAAATGGGGAGCAGTCGGTGTTCCAGTTCATCTCAAAGGTGTTCAGTGGGGTTGAGGTCAGGGCTCTGTGCAGGACACTCGAGTTCTTCCACTCCAACCTTCACACACCATGTCTTCATGGAGCTCGCTTTGTGCACAGGGGCATCGTCATGCTGGAACAGGTTTGGGCCTCTTAGTTCCAGAGAGGGAAATTGTACCCACATATGGGTGTGATGGTCAGGTGTCCACATACTTTTGTCCGTATAGTGATCGACCGCTTTCGTATCCTCTGCTCTAGTTGATGACATAAAGATTAAAGAGGTTAAATAAGTAATAAGCTCATGTGCAGTTGTGTTGTTGATGTACGCTATTCTCTGCCACACAACACTAAAGTTTGTTCATATCTTCTTCATTTATGGGGGTTATTTTTTAAGATCCATCAAGGCATTTTGCTTTTCATACATACGAAAAGGAATAATGTGAAATTATAAATTCAGCTTGCTGAAAATGAGATACAACAGCTATGTATCCTGTTCAGAAATGAATCCCTGTGCTGTCAGGATTGCACGAGGACAGACTTTATAGGAGAAAGCTGGTATATATGATGAGGATCAATCAATGAGGATATATTAATATTAATATATATTTATTGACCTTTTACTCAGTGTGTCTGTGTAGCATATTAGCATGTCTTGTTCTGCTTTTTCCTGCCCTATACTGTTGTGGTTCAATTATTTATTTATTTATTTTTTTTACACAAATAAATAATTAAATAAATAAATTGTCGTTATTTCCTTCCTGCAGCATGCTGTTAGGAATGCTGCCCTGCTGTTTAGTACTTTAATACTGTTTTTTAGAATACGGAAGTGTTCAGGTTTAAAGGAGGACTTTTTTCGTTTTGAGTTTTGTTCAGGCGCTCAACATGATGCACTTTGGGGTCCTAACTAGCAACAGAAGCTAGCGGAAGGGAAAGGAGTAAACCATCCCATTAAAACTACCTTATCTCCTGGGTTTGTTTTTGGCTTATTCTGAAGGTAAGATGATTTGTAATGAACGGCAGTAATTGAATGTATCATGGCGTGATGATTGTGTGGCTTGGCGGTGTTTGTTGATGGCGATGATGGCGGTGTTGTTGGTGATTTGATCAGTGTTTACATACAAACCTCTGCGGGCGGCCTGTAATTAAACCGAGCTGGTTAACGCTCACTAACTAACACACACACTCACACACACACTCTGACACTGACATGTGAGCACTAGCTTCAACCCCTGCTGACTTATTAACGAGTGTTTGGATGTTTGAGGGGAATATGGGCGCGTGAAGTTTCTAAGTGCTAGCTAACACGCCTACTAGTTCACCAGCTAGTCTTGGATAACTATTGGAGGGAAAAACGTTTAGTTTATTTGGCCACTAATGTCCATTTAGCTGCTGTCTTATTGTGAACTTATCTGAATGTGTGGCTGATATTCGATCCTGAAAACAAACTTGGAAAGTGCAGCCCACATCTCTGTGAAATATCTTTATTACAGCCGTGTTGCTGAGGGAACTTTTATTTTAAAGGTGCAGTCCGTTTAATTTTTTTTTTTACTCCTTACTTGTACAAATAACCTGGACCATATGTAGAACATGATTTAAAACAATAACAACAACAATGGGTTAAGCAGTGGCTTTATAAAGTTTATAAAGTCTGGAAAACAGACTTCCGGTCCGGAAGCTTGTTTGTGTTTGCATGCGTCTCCTGTCAATCATTTTATAGACACTCTGTAGGCCACCTGAAGAAGCTATTTACACATGGAATTAAGTTTGTGCCCAAAATATTGAACATAATTTTCAAGAAATGAACAAAAATATGCAATGAGAGAAGAAAAACACTGAAACTGAAAACAATGAACTCAGGGGCAGAAATGTAACATTTTCCAATAAACAGCGTTCTTTGTTAACAGTTTTCTAAGCTTCCTTTTTGCTAATGGTTTATGAATGCGTATTCAGTTTTCGTTTACGCTTTCAAAGTTTTCGTTTACGCCCCGCAAGTTTATGTTTGCCATTCTGGCACAAACCTGTCGTGTGGGCGGGGCTTAACAGCGATTTCCTCTCATTGGTTAGTGAGATTTGGATTGACAGCTGGAGTGTCAACCTGAGGAGGAGGAGGAGGATGACACTCCTGAGAGCTCATCTAAAAAAAATAGTCGTATGAGACTACCCAAACCTCAAATATTAATTACGAACTAATGTGAACTCTGACCTGTGAATTTGTACCATGTGAAGACGTGTGACTGATAGAAGATCGACATGTTACGGCGTGAGCTCTTCAGATAATCCAAGATGGAGGAAGCGCTGATTATGGTGGTGTCGCACCATCCCGTTTTATCCAGCACAGCTTTTAAAAGAATATAAAATCAACAGAGAAGAAATCAGAAGAGAAGCTGGCTGGACCGCGGTGTCGCTGCACGCATGATGTGTGGATAAAAAAAAAACCAATGCCTTGGCGTGTGATGTCATATCCTGTCGCCGCCCATAATCACAGAGGTCTCCGAAGAAATTTCGCATGCTGAGAGTTTAGTGCGATCGCCCCTTAATGCTGCATTCGAGGTGAGGCTGCAGCTTGTAATTCCCCGCCTACAACCAGTTTTAAAAAACAAACCAAATAAAACAGAAAACTGAGAAGATAATCATCAGCATTAGAGTTATCACTAATGTTAGATTGTTGTTGAGCTACTCGCTGTTGTTGCTGTGCTGCAGTTTCAGTCCATAATGTTGCATGAAGGTTTGAGGTTCACTGCAGTAGAAGACACTGCAAAGATACGCTTTCATAGAGGCGTCCATGTTTTTTTCTCACTTCACACATCGCGAGGTGGGAAATGACATCATTACCACTTGCAAGGCCCCAGGAGCACAGCATAAGGTCCTGGGGGCGGAGCTTTGTGAACATGGGCGTGAATCATTCAAATGTTGAAATGTTGGGAAAAAAAGAACTAATCTTTCCTAATGCACCTTTAATGCAAGCAGTCTTATGGCTTCTCAGCGCCCTGCCTGCTGTAGTCGTAAAATGATGGACGCTGGTAAAGAGTTGGTGCAGAAGCTACACACACACACACACACACACACACACACAGAGTTGAATGAGGTGTGTTAGAGCAGAGAAAACTCTAAAATGTGAAGGATAAGGTGATACTCCAGGACCAGAGTTGGGGGATTATAGTGTGTGACACACACACACACACACAGAACCAGTGAGAGGACCAAGGAGCCTTTTCATTCAATTGTTAATGCCATTTATCACCTGTAAGGAACAAGTAAATCTAAAAATAAGTTTAAGTAAATAAATAATGAATGGAAAATCACGTGTATGTATTGTAACTCCCATAGGTTCCTGACTGTTCTGTGCACTGTGTAGATTAATACCAGAATGAATTTGTGTGTGTTTTGTTACGAAATAAGACTCTTTATATGTTTTTACTAATGAACCAAAAAAGGAATTTATTAGCTATAAAGTGGATATAGATAGTGCATACACACCCCTGTTAAAATGCAGGGTTTTTGTGATTTAAAAAAAAAAAAACAAAACAGGATAAATCATGTCAGTACCGCAGCTGAAGAGAAGCAGCCCCACAGCATGATGCTGCCACCACCATGCTTCACCAGGGGTAGAGTGCTCTTTGGGTGATAAGCTGTCTTGTTTTTGTGCCAGACATATCTTTTAGAATTATGCCCAAAAAGTTCTATCTTGGTCTCATCAGACCGTAACACATTTTGCCACAAAATTTGGTTTGGGGTGATTTATTAGATTTTGGATGTTTTTTTTTTGTGTGTGTGTGAGAAAGTGCTTCAGTCTAGCCACTCTACCCCGTAGCCCAGACATGTGAAGAATATGAGAGATTGTTGTCACATGCAGTACTCGCCAGATGTTCCTGCAGCTCCTTTAATGTTGCTGTAGGTCTCTTGGTGGTCTCCCTGATAAGGCTTCTTCTTGTCCTTTTGTCCGCTTTATCATTTTTAATTTATTAAGCCCGTTTAAAAGGAGGCCATATAAAGATTAAGCTAAAAGATTCGCTAGCAGAGTGTTTACACCCCAGCTTTACAGGTGGTTTCCATATGCAGTTTTGTTCGCCTGAACACCATCATAGTGCAAGCTTATTTAAATAAAGGCTTGAAACCTAGAGTATTGAAAGGTCTACCGCGTTTGTAGCATTAAAAAAGTATGGAACGATCAGTTTAAATTAGCCCGATAGCTAGATGTAATTAGGTCCATTAGCTGTGTGGTGATGTTTGTAGCACGGTTAGCAAAATAAAAGCTATCTCTGATGTTTCAGCAGAATGCCGGCTGAACGCAAGAAATCAGTAAATGTGGATGAGAAAGAGACAGGCACCTTCGGTAACAAGGAGAGGGAGAAAGAGCGAGACGGCGATAGAAGAGCGACGTTCTCCCGAGACAAGGGCAGAGATGAGAGCAAAATGAGCGGAAAGAAAGAGGGTGGCAAGTCCGCCGACGAGAAGAAGCGCCGGATCGAAGAGGAGAAGAGGCGGAAAGAAGAGAAGGAGCGGAAAAAGAGGGAGGAGGAGAAGCAGAAGGCTGAAGAGGAGCAGAAGAGGAAGGAAGAAGAAGAGCGAAAGCAGCAGGAGGAACAGGAAAAGAAGCTGCTGGAGGAGGAAGCTAAACGACAGAAAGAAGAGGAGGCAGCTCAGCTGAAGTAAGATGTGTTGTTGGTATTCTCTGATTTTTGAGGTTTGTACACGGTGGAGAATGCTTTGCTCCAGTCACTGTCGTTGTTGCAGATTAAAAGTTCAGTGATTGTTCCCTCTGTTTAGGGAGAAGGAGGAAGCTCAGCAGCTGCACCAGGAGGCATGGGAGAGACACCAAACCAGAAAGGAGCTGCGTGTGAAGAATCAGCACGCGCAAGAGAGCCGCCCTGAAGAAGCCTTTTTCAGCCGTCTGGATTCCAGCCTGAAGAAGAACACGGCCTTTGTTAAGAAGCTTCGCACGCTCACGGAGCAGCAGCGCAGTTCTCTCTCGCACGACTTCGACTCGCTCAATCTCAGCAAGTACATCGGCGAGGCGGTCAGCTCGCTGGTGGAAGCCAAGCTGAAGATCTCGGATGTGGGCTGCGCCGTACACCTGTGCTCACTTTTCCACCAGCGCTACTCCGACTTTGCTCCACAGCTCCTAGCCGCCTGGAAGAGGCACTTCGAGGCGCGTAAGGAGGAGAAAGCTCCGAACGTGAGCAAGCTGCGCACAGACCTGCGCTTCATAGCCGAACTCACTATCGTGGGCCTGTTCACCGATAAGGAAGGGCTCTCTCTGATCTACGAGCAGCTGAAGAACATCATCGGGGCGGACCGCGAAAGCCACACCCACGTCTCCGTGGTGATCAGCTTCTGCAAGCACTGCGGAGACGACATCGCCGGGTTGGTGCCTCGCCGCGTGAAGAGCGCAGCGGAGAAGTTCAGCCTGGTCTTTCCTCCCAGCGAGATCATCAACGCCGAGAAGCAGCAGCCCTTCCAGAACTTGCTCAGAGAGTATTTCACGTCTCTCACCAAGCACCTGAAGAAAGATCACAGAGAGCTGCAGAACACCGAAAGACAAAACAGGTTAGGCTGTGCTTAATTATTTCTCAGGCAAAGATGAGCTTCTGCAACTGTTCTTAAATCGTCTCTCTGTCTTTTCTCTCAGGCGTATCCTTCACTCGAAAGGAGAGTTGAGCGAGGATAGACATAAGCAGTATGAGGAGTTTGCAACGTGCTACCAGAAACTGCTGGCTAACACTCAGTCTCTGGCTGATCTACTGGATGAGAATATGCCTGAGCTGCCTCAGGATAAGACTGTCCAAGAAGGTATACACATACACATACACACACACACACACACACACACACACACACACACACACACACACTAATCTGTTTGTTGACATCTAGGGTGCCTTACATCTACACTGGCTTGCAAAATGTGAAATTTTCCTGATTTTGTAGCATTACAACCTGGAACTGAAATGGACATATCTGGGACTGTATGTCATAAATCTATACAAAAATATTCCATAATTCCACAATAAGTCAGTATAGAAATATAAAAATAGTGATTGCTGTGAAACCCCTAAGTTAGTTCTGGTATAACCAGTTGCCTTAAGACGTGACATAATTATCCGAATGGAGTCGAGTGGTGCGCATTTCAAGTGTCACATGATCTCAATGTTAATAGACCAAGGAGCACTCAAAACAAACTTTGAACATGTTGCAGAGCATTGTTAAAAATCATTGTTAAAAAAATGGAAAATATATGGCACAACCATATGGAATCCATGAGGAAACCGTCCAACAAAAGTCAAAGAAGCAACCAAGAGGCCAAAGGAGCCTCTGAAGGAGCTGGAGAGATCCACATGGAATGAAGGAAAAGGGAGAAAAGGGATCTCTGGTATGAAGGAAAAGAGTTCTCTGGTACGATGAGACCAAGAACCTTTTGGCCTCACCTGGTGGAATCCCAGCACTGCTCGTCACCCTGAGATGGATGGAGCCAAGTACACGGCAATGCTGAAGAAAACCTGGTCCAGCTTGAAGTAGACTAAAGACTGGAATGTACTGCTCTAAAACACGTAATCTACACTGGAGTGGTTCAGAAACGTGAACCTGAACGTGTCGCATGGACCAATCAAAGCCCAGACCTCAGTCCGGCAAAAATCTCAGGGCAAAGCTGATAAAAACATATCCCAAGAAGACTGAAATTGCCTTCAGAGATGGTTCTGAAAAGTATGCAACCCACAAATGCCTGCTTTGCGGTTAATTAACGTTTGTGTCATATATATATATATATATAATTTTGCTCCTTTCAAATGTCAGACATTTTGCGCAAATGAAATGTTTCTTACTTAAGTCCATTTCAGTTCCAAGTTGTAATACTACAAAATCTGCAGGTTCCCGACTGCACAGCTGGTAGTATTATTATTATTATTATTATTATTATTATTATTATTTACACCCTCCTGTAATCCTCCTTCAAAAAAATGAATAAAGTAGCGTCTTCAGGACTGCTTTGATTCCTAACTGGCGGCTCTACAGAAACCTGCTGCTGTAGCGATGAAACTCATTTACATTTAAACCTAATGCCACTCCGCAGCACCATTTTGTGTTGATCCGCACCAGCGTTTCATTAAAGAGCCTGGTAAAATAATTCAGCAAATGATATAGGAGATGTAGAGCAGATAGCTCTGAAATATTCAGACAGATGAGATAAATAAAGTGACAGACATCCACTGAAGAGGGTGTTTTATAGCCGAATACTGCACCATGCAGCCACCACATGACCTTATGGGGAGGTCTCGGCGTGTGTGCGCCCCCTGGTGGTTAGGAGAGGTGAGAGAGAACTGTATTAAAACAATGTGGCTTCGTTTATTAATCTTAAAGTCGTGTGTACACGTTTGTGTAAACCAAACCGGGCTAAAAAATCTCCACCGGATTTACAGAAAACTGGAACACTAATTTTCGTCGTATTTGCACGTGTATGCTGATGAATGCAAATCACCCGTGGATTACCATGCGAGTGCACGGCACAGCAGAGGTCTGAGTGGGACTGTTTTTAAATCCCGCTCCAGTTTAAAATTCACTGCGTGTTCTGCTCAGAATGATTTTTTTGACCGCTCCCGCTCAATTTAGATCTCATTTCAGAAACTCACGTTTAAATTTTCCCCTAGAGAAACATAGAGAGAGAGAGATATGGGGGGAAAACAAATATACAAGGGTGTACAAGATATTTATTTTTATTTGTCTTATCAAAGAATCATTTTAACGTATTTTACTGTCAACACAATAGAAAAAATGTCACAGAGAAAAACAGATCTCTTTACATTAAATATGACCTCTGTCACTCAAAATTATAATCCAAAAATATTTACACTGCCCTCCAAAAGTTTGGAAACGCCTGAACAAAATAGGGTTTTTGGGCAATATCAGCATAAATCCTCTTTAGTTAGTGACCATTTTGCATTGATAATAAGGGACAACACAAACTATGAAAACATATTTTATTAAATAAAAAGTTTATGAACATAAACATGAACATAACATAGAAAAATACTCAAATT
>CM040983.1:23855843-23870189 GCA_022985145.1 Pangasius djambal | reverse complement strand
TGTGAATCATCTTTGGGCAATCCTCCAGGAGGCTTGGAGTAATATATCAAGTCAATGTTTGAATAAACTGACTGCTCGGATGCCTAGTGTTGTCCCTTATTATCAATGCAATATGGTCACTAACTAAAGAGGATTTATGCTGATATTGCCCAAAAACCCTATTTTGTTCAGGCGTTTCCAAACTTTTGGAGGGCAGTGTATGTATGTATATGTGTGTGTGTGTGTGTGTGTGTATATATATACATATACACGAACAAACGAAAACTCTTGGCTTACTGTAGTGTAAGATGAAATTAAAATTTTAACAAGCGATTTAAAATGTCCGTGCATGAATACGATGTCGTTGACTGATGACTGACTTGCCTAAGGTCAGCTTCTTAGCACTTCGCTCGGCCATTCATGAGGAAATCGGTCATTTTGAAAATGCCCGAAGTTCCCTTCTAGAGCCGGTGTAGTTTGTAGAGCGTTTGTTGTGACACCGCTTTTATATACGAGGCTGTGTGTTTGTGTGGCAGAACACGGTCCAGGTATCGACATCTTCACTCCAGGGAAACCTGGAGACTACGAGCTCGACGGAGGGATCTGGGAGGACGAGGATGCGAGGAACTTTTACGAAAACCTGGTGGACCTGAAGGCTTTCGTACCCGCCATCCTGTTCAAGGACAACGAAAAGACGAGCCAGAACAAAGACAAGGACGAGAGCAAAGGTGCAGAATCCTGATCCATGGCCCATTCAGACCTGGGATGCGCTGTGTTTCAGTTTTATTTCATCAGTGGTAATGGAGTCATGATTTCTTTAGCAGAAGCTAAAGAAGGACGCGAGGGGAAAGACGTGAGCTGCACAGAGGAGCTAGAGCTGGAGCTCGAGGCTCTGGATATCACAGACGACACTCTAGAGCTAGAAGCTGCTGATGAGGCCGAGAATGAAGAACTGGCCAAGAAGCTCCTCGATGAGCAAGGTGGGTAGCTATAAATGCACAAAAATTTCAGGAACTTCAGCCCACAGTTAGTCATTGATGGTGTGGTAGTGATGGTTATGAGCTCAATCCTTTCGATCGTTTAAGTCGTTAAGGATTAAGTCATTAAGATTAAGATTGAAATTAAATTTGTGTTTGTAAAGAACAAGAGGACGAAGAAGCCAGCACTGGTTCTCATCTCAAACTCATCGTCGACGCTTTCATCCAGCAGCTTCCCAACTGTGTCAACAGAGACCTGATCGACAAGGTAAACACATACCTTACACACCTGAGCACTGAGCTCAGCGCTCACAAACACATTTAGACCTGCCTGGTTGTATGACATCAGACTCGCGTTATGGAGCGAGCGTGCTTGTGGGTGTAACGCACACTGTTTTAAGGATTCTCAGCCTGTCAGACCAGAGAGCTGATAATGATTTCGCTCAAAGCACAGCACCCGGACTGTTTTCAATGAAAGTACCACGAGGACAGCAATGGCAGAAAGTTTTGTTTCTTTGTTCGACATGAGCATGATTAAAGTTTCCTTGTGTGCTAATAGTGAAAATTTCACCATGATGCGTTCGTGCTGAACATAAACTCTCACAAGTGTATTATTTTGATTTTGTTATTTAAATTTTTTGAAAAAAAACTGCCAAAATCAGTCATTGTCTCTGATTTCTTCCAGGCTGCGATGGACTTCTGTATGAATATGAACACGAAGTCCAACCGCAGGAAGCTGGTCCGTGCGCTCTTCACCGTTCCCAGGCAGAGGTAGCCCTCGTCTCTCATTGTGCTGCGCTCGTAAAAGAGCGCTAGATGGAGCTGTGGTTCCTTTCATCCTACTGAGCTGTAGAAGTACTGTCTAAACCCTGAACTGTAGCGGTGTTGAACTTTTATTTATCACAGAGCTCAACATAGATACAAATAGATATATACAAAAAATACTGCAAATGTTTAACTCAGTATCATAACAGTGTTTCACTCAGGTGTTTCCAGTAGTAGGAGATGATCTCTAACTGCACTGGCTGTGTAGTAACATGTTACTTATGTTCATTAGTGCAGCAATTAACAGAATTAAACACATGTACTTAAGCTAATTAATGTAAGTGTAATGTAAGCCTACACCTGTGCAGATGGACACTTCGACTCGACCTTTTGTTCTCATATTCGGCTCAATTGTTCAATAATGATGTCCGTGAGCTGTCCGTCTAACGCACGGTCATCCCGGGGACGCTTTGGTCGTCCGGTACTCACCCGTCCGTCGTCTGGAGTGCTCACTGACTCGCCATAGCAGTTTTCACACCGGCGTGTTTAGCTTTTAAATGGTAGATTAAAGACGTCGTACGTCTGTGGCGCCTAAATTCGCCGAGACGGAGGTCGCAAACTGCGACGCCCTCATCCACTGAATCACGTGGGATGTTTTATAATGAAAAGAACAGTGTTTGTGTCCTCTTTCATCTCCCTGGACTTTCTCAAATTTAATTTCCGTCCTACGGTGATTACAAGAACCCATAAAACAGGAGTACAGTAATAATAGGCTTTGATTCCTAAAGCGGGATTTTAAAGCACATTGTCCTAGTGTCTGTATCTGCTTTAGTCGCACGTACCTTAGCAACGGCTGTTCGTTATCGTGATTAAAATGTAATAACGTGTAACGATTTTAAAAATGAGTTTCCTGTCTCTTGCCATCAGGCTGGATCTGTTGCCGTTCTATTCACGGCTGGTGGCCACTCTGCACCCGTGCATGTCTGATGTTGCGGAGGATCTCTGCTCCATGCTCAAAGGAGACTTCCGATTCCATGTGTGTATCTGCATCGCAGCTACACACACACACACACACACACACACACACACACAAAACAGCCGACATTACACACAAAACAGCCGACATTACACACCAACCCTGCTAAAGCAGTCCTCGTACTGATCCTGAAATAGAAACTTTTTTTTTTCTGTCATAGGTAAGAAAGAAGGACCAAATTAACATTGAGACCAAGAATAAGACGGTGAGGTTTATTGGCGAGTTGGCCAAGTTCAAAATGTTTTCCAAAACGGACACGCTGCATTGCCTGAAGGTGAGAGCATTTAAAAACCGTGTATTTTAAACCAAAACAAAATCACTGTGGTTTTTTTTTTTTTTTTTTTTTTTTTCTCCCTCCCACTGTACCAGTGTAACACGCTTGTGATCTGCAGATGCTGCTGTCTGATTTCTCTCATCACCATATCGAAATGTCCTGCACTTTACTGGAGACGTGCGGACGCTTCCTCTTTAGGTCACCTGACTCGCACTTGCGTACTAGCGTCCTACTGGTTAGTACACACACCGCCGCTCATGGTTGTTTTTTATTTATTTATTTATTTTTTTTTTTCTCCTGTTTATTATTCTCTTGCTCATAACAGTATTACCATGATACAAGTAAATGATCATGCTACTTTTATCAAGCTACAATAAATGCTACTGTTAAAGTGTGTGTGTGTAAGAGAAGAAAGTGCTACAGCTCACAAATACCTCACCCTTTTCAAGTCATCTGCCCCCAAAACCTGCAGTCAGGTTAATCACCATGATTAATCTGTTTTATCCACGAGCTTCATTACTGCACAATCAGGCGTCTAATAAACAACCCTTTTTAAAAAAAATTTTTAAACTGATCTAGTTAACACTATAGCCTTTTTTTCCCCCACCGTGTGCATAATGGTTCACTTTGAACTACAGGAGCAAATGATGCGGAAAAAGCAGGCACAGCACCTGGACGCTCGCTACGTGACGATGGTTGAGAACGCCTACTACTACTGCAACCCGCCACCCATGGAGAAAACCGTGCGCAAGAAGAGGCCTCCTCTGCAGGAGTATATCCGCAAACTGCTCTACAAAGACCTGTCGAAGGTTACTACTGAGAAGGTGTGCGTCCTCGTCTGTCCTGCTGCCTCTTCCACACACCACTCGCAAAACACCACGGCCCCTTCAAACAGCCACACGTCAGTATCCGCATCCCGTGCCATTGAGTGCGTTTATATTGGAATTATGTGTGTTTAGGTTTTAAGGCAGATGCGCAAATTGCCCTGGCACGACGCAGATTTGAAGAGCTACCTGATCTGCTGCATGGTGAACATCTGGAACGTGAAGTACAACAGTATCCACTGTGTGGCTAACTTGCTGGCCGGGCTAGTCGCATATCAGGAGGATGTGGGTATACACGTAGTGGATGGAGTACTGGAAGATATACGCCTTGGCATGGAGGTGCGTATTTTTTACGTGCGCGTCTCTACGTGTATTTGTGCTAGTCACGTGCTAGAGAATACTCGTCAAGACACCAAAAAAAATAAATAAATAAATTATGGCAAATGAACAAAATCATACTTTTATTTATGCTGTTAGTGTTGAAATCATTGTGAAAACCCGTCAACAACACGTCATCCGTATTTTATACTTTATATCTTGTCGCTTTTCCTGTCCGTTTTGCACTGTGATGTCCGTGTGATCTAGAACCATCACCGCATGTACCACTGGCTCCTGATTGCGCCAGTCTTTGTTTTTGAAAGTGCAGTCAGGGGAGGGGAAAAAAAAAAAAAAAAGGTTATACAAACCTAAAACGCAGCAACCCTCTATTCCAGTGTTTCTCCGCAGGTAAAATTCCAGGATTAGACTTAACTAAACATGAAATATATAAATACATAACACAGCACGGTTGAATTCTTCAATCCGATTGGTCAGAAGGTGAGCATTACTTGTGTATACCAGCACGGCTCGGACTGTAGTTCTGGCTGTAACATGATCGACAGGTTTATATTAACGCACTCGCTTTAATACGTTATTGTTTCCATAGTAACGGCTCATTCAAAGAGACTTGTACGGTGGGAGCGCCACATAATCCGAGACTAATAATAAACAGATTTTAAAAACATGTTGTTTAACAAGGTAAAATATATAATTTACATTTACATTTATGGCATTTGGCAGAGCGACTTACAATAAATAAAATAATAAATAAAATAATAATAATACTATTAATTAATTAATTTTAATATTAATAAATAAATAAATAAAATCTTTAAATAATAAAATAAAATCTTTGATGTGGAGAACATTAATTTAACGTTTATGGAAGGAGTCTCAGGTGTCAGCACTTTGTAGCAGTTTACGCTTTCTGGTTTTTCTGTGAAATGGCAAGCTGCATTTTTTGAGAGAGAGAGCGAGAGAGAAGGAGATGCTGGTGATGGAATGACTGTTTATCATGGCTATAGCGTAGGTGAGAACAGGAACTAATATGTCTCGTGGATGCTCCACAACATGAAATCTTATTAACTGTTAAATGTGCAACATGTCATTCATGAATAAATTAAAACATTGTAACCGTTGGCACATCGCTGTGGTATAAGTGGAATAACACTCCAGACCATGCGGTTCTACGATAATAATCCACTCTGGGGTGATTACAGTAACTTTGCTTCTCGTCGTGCTGCATCACATTACCCCGGTGTGGATTATTTTCGTGTTTTATTCCTTACGTGATGCATATTACATGATAAAAGGCTTCACAGTTACTGTGATAAGAAAACGTAATAACATCGTGTCAGAACAGTGTGAGCGTTTACCTTTTTCAGGTGAACCAGCCGAAGTTTAACCAGCGGCGCATCAGCAGCGCGAAGTTCCTGGGCGAGCTGTACAACTACCGCATGGTGGAGTCGGCCGTGATCTTCCGCACGCTTTTCTCTTTCATCTCATTCGGCGTGAATCAGGACGGCTCGCCCAGTCCTCTGGATCCTCCTGAACACCTGTTTCGCATCCGCTTGGTGTGCACGCTGCTCGACACCTGCGGCCAGTACTTTGATCGCGGCTCCAGCAAGAAGAAGCTGGACTGCTTCCTCATCTACTTCCAGGTTGTTTTTTCCTCCTTAATGCGCTCATCGTGAATTTCTGAGCTGTTTCTGACTTTAAATGTGTTCCACGTCTGACACAAATCCGCCTGACAGGAATCTGAGCACAGTGCATCATGAGTTTATGATTGTTGTGGGGATTGTTTGACTCTAAATGAGAAAGAATTGTAATTTACTGTCAGTCTTACTGTTGTACCAGCCTGTAACAGTGTTGTGTGTGTGTGTGTGTGTGTGTGTGTGTGTGTGTGTGTGTGTGTGTGTGTGTGTGTGTGTAGAGATATATCTGGTGGAAAAAGAGTTTGGAGGTGTGGACTAAAGATCACCAGTTTCCCATCGATATCGACTACATGATCAGTGACATGTTGGATTTACTGAGACCCAAAATGCACCTGTGCTGCTCTCTGGAGGAAGCCTGCCATCAGGTCGCTGAACTCGAGAGAGAAGTCCTCATCAAACTGGGTAAATTTCTTCCGTATCACTTTGCATGTGTGTGTGTGTATGCGCGCATGCCTGGGTTATTCACGGTGTTACCTTTTTCAAGATACTGATTGTAGGGAAATTGAAAATGCATTTTCATTTATAACCATCTACCTGTTCAAGTTGTCTTACGTCATCAAGTTCCTTGCTCCAGTGATTCTCATCCCTTTTATGTCTGACTGCGACTCCACAAAAATGTGGCTCAGGTTTTGTAACCCCCTCCCTCTGGCCTCCCCCTAACCCTGCGTTCACGTTATTGAGTGACAAAGCAACAGAAATCATTCATTTTCGGCGTGTGACACAGAGCCACGATTTCAACGACAGCAACAACGGAGATCATCAGCGTGATTTTCTCAACTTTATGCAGATAAGATACGACCCACGAAAGCGACAAATCTAAATGATTGGCTCGAATGATTCCTCAGACTTTTATTTCCTATCAAAAATTAGTTTCTATGTACTGCTTGACTTGAAAACATGGAAGAAAAGCTTATAAGTGTTGTTTCATCTTATCTTGTTGTGTATATAGATGGACGATCTCGCTCTCACCCCTACGTGGTGGGGGGTGTCTTCCTCAAGCTGGGGTCCTTTACTAGAGGCCTGGGAGTTTGAGGGTTCTGCTCGTTATCTTAGCTGTTCCTAGGACTGCACTTTTCTGGACAGAGACTTCAGATGTTGTACCTGGAATCTGCTGGAGCCACTCTCCCAGTTTGCTCGTATTACCACTGGGACCACTTTGGACTTCACCTTCCACACCTATTCCAGTTGTTCCTGCCAGCCCCTGGTACTTCTCGATCTTCTCATGCTCCTTCTAACTGATGTTACTGTCAGCTGGGAACACCACATCTATCACAGTTGCCATCTTCTGCTCCTTGTCAACCACCACTATGTCTGGTGGGTTAGCCGGCAGCTGCTTGCCAGTCTGAAACTTGAAGTCCCACAGGACCTTAGCTATACTGTTCTCAACCACTTTCTGTAGCGTGTCACATTGGGACTTGGGGGCTTCCAACCCATTCTCGGCACAGATGTTTCTATACACTCTCCCAGCCACTTGGTTATGCCTTTTCATGTTATGCCCCAGCTTGCATCTTACACCCTGCTACTATATGTTGTACTGTTTCAGGTGTGTTTTTACATAGTCTGCTGCCCTGTATATCTGCTATCCTACCTTCTGGTAACTCCACCCCTTCAGTCCTTATAACCTTCCCTATCTTTGCCACCATGCGGCCACACTTCTCCAGTCCGAATAACATCCCGATGTCCTTGCTGTAGATCCTGGTGAGGTGGATCAGTGAGTCAATGTCTCATTCACTCCTGCCGTACAGCTTGATGTCATCCATGTATAGGAGGTGGCTGATGGTCACGCCACTTCTTAATCTGTATCCATATCCACTCTTTGCAGTGATCTGGCTGAGGGGGTTCGGGCCTATGCAGAACAGCAGTGGGGACAGTGAATCACCTTGGTATATGCCGTGCTTGATGGTGACTTGTGCGATGGCCTTGGAGTTGGCTTCCAGTGTTGTTTGCTACAGCCGCTTTGTGTACTTGTTGAAGGTTATCAGTGCCTTGTTAGCCTTGTATAGTGCCAAGCGCTCTATTATCCATGTGTGGGGCATTGATTCATAATCAATTCATTCATTCATTTGGACCAGTAGCTAGTGCTTTGACCGTCTGGTGTTGTGTCCACTGCCCTTCCGAGCTTTGCTCATGTGTTGACTCATGTGACTGCTCAACTTAGCTGCTATGATGCCTCAGTGGAGCTTCCATGCTGTGGAGAGGCAGGTGGTAGTTTGAAGCTGTTGTACCCTTGTGGGGATCCTTCACCCAGCCAGTCTGGGTGAGTGCCTGTTGTTAGCAGCTCAGGCCATTTATTCTCTTGGCCTCTGCTTCTCTGGTGTATCTCTTCAGCCTTGCATCCAGAGCTGTGAGTCCTTGTTTGGCAGTCTCTAGAGCCTCACCTATGGGCATCTTGTTGTGCTTCTTATCCATCCATGACCTGTCCCTCATGACACCCTTCTGCACCTCTGTTAGCTGACTGACACCCCCCTGGGCTTTCTTGACCTTGGCTTACAACCTTCTTCTCCATGTAGGGCATTCTCTGCTTGTTGCATTCTTGATCTCATACCCAAGTATCTCCAGGATTACTGTTGTAATAGCATGTACAGGTTCATTGGTTTCCATGATGGTGGTAGTGGGGATAGTGAGTAGAGCTGTGTTAGCATCTGCAAGTGTCTCTTCTGATGCAGTTTTGTCAGTGAGCCTGGGGAGTTGCATCTGGGGGTTGACTGTGTTTAGTCTGGCCACAATTTTCCTCCTTAGTTCAATGGATGCAGCTGTCATGACTGGTGGTGGGGTATCATCTGGTTGTTTAACACGGCTCTCCTGTATCAGGGTCTGCTCAGTATCTCCATGCTGCTCATGAGTGTTCCCATTCTGTTGGAGCCTCTCAATCTTCAGCTGTGATAGTAACTTCCTTCTATTGTTGTCGGAGCACAGGGTTACCAGCTGCTTCTTAGTCAGTGTTGATGTTGGTCTTCTGCTCATCCATAGTTCCCACATACGTTGCATGTAACCTCTCTCTTTGGGCCCTCTGTCACAGTAGAATTCCGTCAATTCAGTATTGTCCGTTCTTGTCCATGTATGTCTTGTTCCTGTAGCCCACTATGTAATTAACTGTGTCTACAGACATTACTAAGAAAGCTTGGAAGAAAGTAGCAGAGATTGTTGGTGTCTCTGGAGAGTATTAGAATTTATTTTAAATACATTTTAAAGACAAATAAATGGCACAATGTTGTAACTCACGTGCCGTGGGCCACTACATTTTGGTCACTACCCATTCTAGCAAAAAATGCTGGACAGACAGTACACTTTCGCAAGCGACACACCACATGTATCGCTCGCTCCATGCTCAAAAGAGACAAACTACAAGTGGCTTGTCACTCTCTAGTGTGAAAGCAGGGTAAATCATACTGCTGGAACCTCGGTTTATCTGCTCAGGCGAAGTGACTGCACTGAAAACCCTTTTAATCTGCTACTGTCGTAAGCACGGTATATTGCTACCTCTGCTACTGCCCTTAACATGTTTGTGACTTTCTCATGCATGACGGCTGTCAAACACGCAGAGGAGCACGGCGTTTCTGACCAGAACTAAATAACTAAATGAAACAACAAGCTATTTTTGGCTAAGCAGTGCTGCACACTGCCTCGCTAGCTAGATTTATTTATTTATTTGTTTTTGTTTGTTAGTTAGTTACCTTTCTTTATAAAAACAAAATGATAAATACTGACAATGTAAGCGATTCTATGGAAAAGTTGTTCTCAAAAGTATGAAAAGAACAATTACAGAACTTGATCTGTTTGTTTTCTATACACACACACACACACACACACACAAAGATGAGCAAAGAAACTTTTCTATTGAGTTTTCATAATAAATGTTTCCTTTAATTTACAATGAGTTTTTCAGAATTTTTAAAAGATTTTCAAGATTAAACACTTGTGTGATAAATCCGCCTTAACTTGGAACCACTAGGCTGTGTGTGTGTGGCTGTGCGTTCGTGTGTGTGTGTGTGTGTGTGTCACGTTGTTGTGCTAGTTATCCCAGTTCTGTGTTTCTGTCATCCCTGCTAAGCAGCATTCTTGTCTGTGTGTATGTGCGTGTGCGAGTTCTTTGACTCGCTCAAAGTTGTTCATCATGCCCAAACTACTTTCCTTCATTCTCCATTCACACCTGCATACCAAGGGGGAGAGAGAGAGAGAGAGCGAGAGAGAGAGAGCATTCTTTAACCAGATGTAATGGTAATATCAGCACCAGAATCCTTTTGTGTGGTGTTTCGAAGGTGTTGACCTGGAATCCAGTCATACCTGTGAGTGTGTGAGATGTGATCAGAGTAAATATCTTTCTTATGGTAGCGGAAATAGGAGTTGGCTCTCGAAACCTATACTTATGCCTCCGTGTTGTGTTACACAAAGGGGCTTGTATACTTCCAGCCACAGATAAAAGAATTTACACAAGCTTAAACGTGTGTAATGTAACTGCGTTGGGGTAATTTAGCAGTCATTAGTCAGTGTAATTCAGTACCATTATGACACATGTACGAGGCTACAGGAGACATTTTCAAATACCATTTTAACTACAGAGGCAACTGATACATTTGCCTTAAACCCTTCCTGTGTGTGTGTGTCTTTACACCTTCACAATCAAGGTTTATTTATCTGCATTGATTATTATTATTATTACTATTATTATTATTATTATTATTATTATTATTATTATTGCTGCTGCTGCTGTTGTTATTATGACTTATGTTTCAACTTTATTGTATGGCATGTTGAATGACAATCAAATAAATTAGCATTTAATCAAATATTTAGAACATTAGGCTTCACGTGAATTAAAATAAATAAATATAGTAATCAGTTTTGTCAGCATCAGCATAATACAGCATTGCAAAAAAAAAAAAAAAAAAAGGTTCATTTAAAGCTTCGTCAGTGGCTTCTGATGTAAAACGTTTCCCCGTGCGTTACAGATTGCATCAGGTAGTCAAGTGTCATGTCAACTCACTCAAACTCCCTCGTGTGTTTTGTGTCGTAGGCAGAATGCTGTTGTGCTTGAATTGGGTCAGTGTGTGCTGGTGCTCATTCCACTCATTGTTGGAAACGTAATCCTGTTTATAATCAAGTTGTGTGTGAATTCATGAGCTTTTTCAGTCTGCAGTCCAGATTCCAGACAGAAAAACACTAGAGCACGTAAAAAGTAGGTGCCTGGTTTACTGGCGTTATTAGTAAATTATTAGTGCTTTTGTTATCATCGCTTGGAATAAAAGCGGAAATAAGACTGAAGCAGATAAGCTTGTGGAAGTGAAGCAGGATATCTGCAAGCGCTCAACAAAGACACAGGATCCACTGCAGCGCTGCAAGTGGCCGTGTCCGTAGAGACGACTGCGGGCTATTGTTCTCACAAACATGACAAACTCTCTCTCTCTCTCTCTCTTTTTCTCTCTCTCTCTCTCTCTCTCTCTCTCTCTCTCTCCCCCTGTGTGTGTTTGGGGGTGTGTGTGTTTGGGGGGGTGTGTGTGGGGGTGGGTGTGGGTGTGTGTGTGTAGGCTTTGCTCTAGAGAAGGATGGAAGCTGTTCCAGCACCGTGGGGGAAGGAGAGGCTCTTGATGAGGAGGACGAGGAAGACGAAGACGAACGTGGAGCAGAGACAGAAGAGCAGTCCGGAAACGAGAGCGAAATGAACGAGCCTGAGGAGGAGGTGAGTGCAGACCGCCATGACGCACCACACCGTCAGAGCGAAGTAGGAGAGCTGGTTAGCTCTGGAGCACGGCTACAGCTGGAATTCCACATCTGCGAACCACGTGGAATGGAGACAGGCCCAGCGTTTCACTCGGTGATGGCTGAGAGGAGAATTAGTGTTTTGTTTTTTTCTGTGTCCATACAGTGAAAACTTATATTACACAAAACCGAACAAATACAGCCACGGATATGAACTAGCAAGGTAAAACAAAACGAACAGTTCCGCTTTGATAGCTTTAGGACTGCGATTCCCACGAACACTTTTCCACTCAAGTCTCCATCAGTGAGCATTTGATAACTTCAACACAATAGACTTCATGTGAAAACTATAATCAATTTCCTGGTTACACAACTGCACTATTTGTCCATGTACTACACATTTATAGAAGGGAATTACGTATAATCGCACTATCCGTTGTCACCCAGATGAGGACAGGTTCCCTTTTGAGTCTGGTTCCTCTCAGGCTTTCTTCCTCATATCATCTCAGGGAGTTTTTCCTCACCGCCGTCACCTCTGGCTTAGGGATAAATTTACAATTTATATCCTGATTTTGTTTCTTTCTGTAAAGCTGCTTTGTGACGCTATACAAATAAGACTGAATTGAAAACAGGTACGTTCTGATTCTGTCTTTAAAGAACCACTGTAAGGTTTTGATCATGAGCTTGGCATGTGCACATGCAGGAAGGCTCTGAGAATGAGGAAGAGGAGCACGACGAGGAGGAAGAGAACACCGACTACCTGACAGACTCCAATAAAGAGAACGAGACCGACGAGGAAAATAACGTAAGCACGCCGTGACCCGGAGAGCGAGGGTATATTTGGACAAGTCAGACAGGAAGTGGTTGATGAAGTGGTCTCATTGCGTAAAGTATGCGTCTGAATTTGTGCCGTGTAGGAGGTGATGATTCGTGGCGGAGGTCTGAAGCACGTGGCCTGCGCTGAGGACGACGACTTTATTCAGGCTCTGGACAAGATGATGCTGGAAAACCTGCAGGTACGTAAACATATTAAACAGGAACAGGGCGCTTTTAGGGAACAGCCGGAATCGCAGTTCCCGCGTAGCAACACTTCAAAACGTGCTTTTCCCCACATAGGAATACGTGGGAAACACTTTGTGCTCCGATTTGAGCACTTCTTAACTGAGATACAGTGCAGACGCTTAAAACTGCGTTGGTTGTTTTTGCATAGCAACCACTAGCACGGAGATTCCTTAACAACCACCTATCTGCAAACCTGCAACCACTTGTGATCACATAGAAAGCACCTAGAAACACCCTAGCATCCACCTGGAATGTCCTAGCAACCAACTGTGTTAGCATAGCAAAAACTTAGCAATATCCTAGCAACTGCCTGGAATATCAGAGCAACACCCTAGCAACCACCTGGACTATCATAGCAGCCACCTTGCAGCATCCTAGCAACCGACTGGACTACCATAGCAGCCACCTAGCAACTAACTGGGTTAGCATAGCAACCACCTAGCAACACTCTAGCAACCAGCTGGAACATCATTTTAAAATCAGTGACAACAAAACATTATAATGTCTTTGAACTCTTAGTGTTGAACTTGTGTGTGTGTGTGTGTGTGTGTGTGTGTGTTTGCGTGAGCAGCAGCGCAGTGGCGAGGCAGTGAAAGTGCATCAGCTTGACGTTGCTATCCCGCTGCAGCTGAAGAGTCAGCTGAAGAAAGGCTCCGCCCCCGCGTGCGCAGGAGACGCAGATACTGACATCGACACCATGCAGTTCGTCATGCTGACCAGGAAAGGCAATAAGCAGCAGGTCTGTGTGTGTGTGTGTGTGTGAGAGAGAGAAAGGCTGTGGAATGTGTAGTTTGGGCTGAAGCAGTAGGGTGTGTTCAGGAAGTGGCTTGGGGCAGGTTGATTATCACACACATACACACACACACACACACACACACACACACACACACACACACACACTGTTAAAGCCCCTACACTCCTTTACACTCCTGTCAGTCAGTCTGCTGCTCACATCCTGATTCATAAACACCTTTCAAAACCCTTCTGCTTGTAGTTTAAGATCCTGAACGTGCCGCTGTCCTCACATCTGGCCGCCAATCACTTCAACCAGCAGCAGGCAGAGCAGGAGGAGCGCATGCGTATGAAGAAACTCACTCTAGACATCAACGAACGACAGGAACAGGAAGACTACCAGGGTGAGAGGAGGAATACAGGGCAGTTCATTTTAGGCTCTTAATCAGTGTTTGTGCTGCTGTTGTTGACTGTGGGTTTTTTTTCCCCTCACACACAGAGATGATGCAGTCGCTGGCTCAGAGACCTGCCCCTGCTAACACAAACCGAGAGCGCAGACCGCGCTACCAGCACCCTAAAGGAGCACCAAACGCAGACCTGATATTCAAGACTGGGGGAAGGTATGACAACATATCCAGAGTGTTAAAGACTTCCGGCTCTCACTGTATATTTCATGTCAGCTTGTTTTTAGATGCTTGTGCTCATTTCAAGTTTAAAAAAATGTGCCAAGCCGAAACTGGCACATATGAAGCTTTTAATGGTCTTAATAACAAATCATTGGTGAGAAAATGAGCAGGAATGAAACAGATGCACTCCTGAGAGCTCCTGTGCCTCCATTCGCTGGTTTCCTTTTGCTGCAGTGAACTGTTTGTTTGGGGAAAAGCTAGAAACAGGGAAATTCACTTCTATAGTCTTCTTGTACACAAAGGTCAAATCATCATAATGATTCAAATGTTTGATGTAAAAT
>CM040983.1:23829389-23852113 GCA_022985145.1 Pangasius djambal | reverse complement strand
TACCAGACAGTTTACTGAACGTAACAAAGCGCTGACCATCGAGACTCCTTCAATAAACATATTCTTACAGAAACCTTCACCATATCAATGATTATTCGATTTTCTTTGTTAAATAAAACATTTTCATTATTAGCTTTAGATTATGTGAGCGTCCACCATACAAGTCCGTGTGTAAACGGATACTATAGAAATGATAACGTTACAATGAGAGCATTCATGTAACTGTGTGATGTGAAGCAGCAGCATTAATGTCAGAGCTGTTGTTATAAAATAAATAAACATTTTCTGACCAATCAGATTTGAGAATTCAACAACGCTGTGGTATATCATAGATTATATCAGACGAGTGCTCCCAGATAGTCACGAAGACCGCTCAACTGACCGTGTTTCAACAGGAACAGTGACAAAACTGAGATATCTGCATGTGAAAGCCATCAGGAAATAGGATTGCGAATTCCGTGACTGTGATACTTATGCACTGGTGCGATGTGTAAGGAAAAGCAGAAGAGCAACTGTTCAGCGCAGGATGTGATCAGAACGTCAGTCAGAACCATCAGCTACTACGTAGAGAGGGATGATACAGTATGGTTGCAGTGCATAAATACCTCAAATGTATGAGATTTGAAAGTTCACTGGTGTAAAGACCATGGGCACTTGTACAGAAGCTGTGAAGGGTAAAGTTAAATAAATGATTTTCACTTTATTTCATTTTCCTGCCGAGTGTGCCATAACAGTTAAAGTCATAGTTAATGTTAGCCGTACGTTAGCCAAATAAATAAAAAGTTTCTTTTCACTGTTGAAGTGCTCCACACTGTAAACCCTAATGTTGTCTTTACTTAAACAATCAAGTAATCATGACTAAATATTACTTAAAATGCTGGGTTTTGTACCCGTAAATCAAAAATCCAAGTTCGTTTACTTATTTAACTACAAAATACATAAACTTAAGATGTCAAGTGTTATGAACTTAAAATCATGTTGTTCCTCTTTCAGCTGATCCATGTATTTGGTCCATGTATTTGATTTGGTACAGTTTTTACACTAGATGCCCTTCTGGACCGGCACTGAGAGCACAATCAAGTGAGAGTGCTGTGGCCTAACCACTAGTCCTCCAGGGACCTATGAACTCAAAATCATGATTCGTTAAAATAGCTCACCCTGGTCTTTCTTTGATGTGGTTGGTCATGCAAGGAGTTCCGCCTGGCAACAAGAGAACTAAAGCACTGATTGGTAGATAATTGCAGAAGACGGGCCTCTTCGTCTGGTTTGTTGCTGGTACTGGTGTAGTGAAGTTCTAGAGATCATCGTGAGTGGGAGAGGTGATGCCGTGTGTGTTTACAAAGAAATGGCAATCATGTAGAGGATGATTTGTAAATAAAGTTACATTTTGCTAAAAAGTATTAATTTCCCCTGGGTATAGAGACTTTTGGGACATCCTGTATTTAAGTACATTGTAATGGACACCAAGTTAAGTGAATTCATTTTTGTTCATTACATCGGCTCCCTGGTGGACTGGTGGCTAGCATGCGGCCCTCTCGCTAGTGTGGCCTGGGTTTGATTCAGAGTCAGTATATACACTATATGAACACCAAATTAATTAAGGTGAATTTAATTTTAGTACAGTCTACATAAGCACCAAGTTAAGACTGCAACGGACTGTTAGGACAGCAGAAAGGATCATTGGTGTGCACCTGCCCAACCTTCAGGACTTGTACAACTCCAGCGTGAAGAAACGGGCAGCTAACATCATCACAGACCCCTCTCACCCCGGCCACAACCTGTTTGCACTCCTCCCTTCAGGCAGACGTTACAGATCTCTGTGCACTAGAACATCTAGGCATAAAAAGTTTTTTGCCCCTATGCCATCTCCAGCCTAAACAGCTAACACAAGAATCACTGCCTGTGTTCTGTATTTTTTTTTCTGTAATTCATCCTCCATCTCTAATTACTGCTTCTTTTTTAAGTATTATGTAAATACCTATGCATATCTCATAGTTTTCAGTGCAGATGGATATAAAATAATGAGCTGACAATTTGCATCAGACCAAATTTGACCATAAAGTGAAGGCGTGGAGCTAAATGCTAACAATTAGCATGTTATATCAGTGTCAACCACAAGGGGCAGGTATAAAACATAAAGTAAGTGCTGGGAGAGTATCTCCCAGGATAACAGGCAATTCCCACACAGGTTTTAGTGACAAAATGGATAAACATCGCTGGGTTTTGTGCTTATGCACAAACAAGTGTTGCATTCCTTTTGAGTGATTGCTTCAGCGACGATTAATAACGTACTCTAATACTTCAGAGTGGGATCTTGGTGCAGTGGGTAGCGTTGCTGCCTCACGGCTCTCAGTGTCCAGTTTGATCCTGAGATCAGTTTACTGTATCTACAGTTTCACATGTTCTCTCCATGTCCATGAGGGTTTCCTCTGTGTTTTCCTGTTTTCTCCGAAGTCCCAAAAACCTGCAGGGAGGTGGATTGGCTGTGCTGAATTGTCAGTCACCAGATCTCAATTGAACATCAATGGGAGATTTTGGAGTGAGGTGTTAGACAGCACTCTTCACCATCATCATCATCATCATCATCATCATCATCAAAACACCAATATCTTTTGAAAAAATGGTGCTCATCGCTCCAGTACAGATAGACTTGTAGAATCTATCAGTCTCTCAAGGTGTACTGAAGCTCCTGGCAGCTTGTAGTGGCTCAACACTAAGACACGTTGTTGTTTTTTTTCCCTTTAATTTGTCGCTCTTCTGTATATACAGTCAGATCCAAACTGTATTACAGCAAGTTGCGCTATACAGTGGACATACAAAGGTAACTCCTGACAAAAGATGAAGAATGCGTTGAATAGGCCTTTATCATCACACCATCTAACTGTCCTTGAAATGCTTTTGGACAGACGCTGTGGATCTTTCTGGATTGGAAGGGCTGCGTGTGTGAGTCAGCCAGGTCATGTAGTCACAGTGATCTTACCTGTCTGACACACCAGCACCTGGAATGAGCCCGTTCTGCTGCATTCTTGTCCGATTGTTGTGCCTGTGCTGCTAAAATAGAGTGGCGTGCATACACACATGCCAACAATTCACTTAACCTTGGTGGCTCTTTGAACTCAAATAGCAATAGCCTAGTCTGATTTTTTTGTTCTTATTGTCGTTCCCAGCTGGGAGAGCCAGGCCAAGCCCTATGAGACAAGCACATGCATCCAAAAATAACTGGAAAATATGAGGAAAGACCAGCTGAGGAAGGCCTTAACAATGTGCTCATCATTTAGGCTATTATTGCATAACACAGCATTTATTAATGAGTAAACTATGTAACTACAGAAAATAGTAAATGATATACACTATATGGCCAAAGGTATATAGGCACCTCACCATCACACCCATACATATGTGGTTCTTCCCCAAACTGTTGCCACAAAGTTGGATTTCCCCACAGCCATGCTCCAAAATCTATTGGAAAGCCTTCCCACAAAAATGTGGAGGTTATTAAACAGACTAAATATGGAATTGGATGTTCAACAAGCACATATGGGTTTTGGTCATATAGTGGATACTGTAGTGGTTTCCTCATTGACAAACTGGACAGCACCATTAATTTAGTCTGTTTATTAAAAAAAAAAAAAAAGCTTTTGAGGGACTTCAGGACAGATTGTTCATACATAATTGTTTAGACCTTTGATGTACACATTGTTTAAAAGGTCAGGCAAACGGATATTTAAACGAAGCAGTGACTTCTTGTACTTTGATTTCAAGTCCAAGTTCCATTAAAAAGGAAAGTAGAGCTGTGGCTAAATATCTTGGTATGTAGTAAGACTCATTAATGCCTTAAATCAGGGGATCTCAACTCCAGGCATAGGGCCCCGATACACTTCACAGTTTAACGTTTCATAAAACCCTAAATTTTTCAGTTATTTGCCATTTAGTAAACTTCAGATTCTTGATTTTATTTTAATAAACTGAAATAAAAATTTAAATTAATACAAAATGAAACTGATGAACATTACTAGTACAATCTGAAATATCATAAAATATACAGATTATACAGAGTTTACTAAATGCAAATAACAAACAATGGCTTGCATAATTATTCACTCCCTTGAACTTCCATATTTTGCATTACAACCTGGAACTCAAACGGACTGAATTGGGATTATGTTATGAATCTACACAAAATAACTCATAATACTGAAGGGGTGGTTGACTCTGCTGTTTGTCCACTAAAAGTCAGTGACCAGGTAAGGATGGTATTAGTCAGAGAAGCAAACTAGTATCCAAGAGTAACTCTGAAGGAGCTGGAGAGATCCACAGCTCAGATGGGAGAAGCTCTTCTCAACCTTAGCCTGGAAACTCCACAACACTGGGCTTTATGGAAAAGTGGAGAGCTATATGAAATCACATTTGGAGTTTACCAAAAGACATGTTGGTGACTCAGCAAACATCTGAAAACAGTTCTCTGGTTTGATGAGATAAAAACTGAACTTTTTGGACTTATATTTGTCAGGAAACCCATCACCCTGAGAACACCATCCCCACAGTGAAGCATGGTGGTGATAGGATCATGGTAAGTGTTACCCTTGGTCTCTCGGTTGCTTCTCTGATGAATCCCCTCTTAACCTGGTCACTGTCTGTTGTTGGATGGCCTTTTCTAGGCAGAGTTGCAGTTGTGTCATATTCTTTCCATTATTAATAATGGATTTAATCATGCTCTACAGGATGTTCAAAGTTTGTTTATTTATAACACAAGCTTTGATTGGTACTTTTCCAAAACATTGTCCTTGACTGTTTTGATACTTCCTTGGTCTCCATGATGATATTTGTTTAGGTATATTCTCTAACCAACTCTAGGTTCTTCCAGGAACAGGTGTATTTATACTGAGATCACATGACACTTAAATGGCACACAGGTCAACTCCATTCAACTTATTATGTGACGTCTGATGGTAACTGGTTTCACCAGAGCTAATTAAAAGGTTTCAAAACAATGCGGTGAATACTCATACAATCTCACCTTTACCAATTTTTATCTTAAAATAATTTGAGGTTTCTTACATTTGCATCCTATTGTATATATATAATCATACAATATACCATATAATCCTATTGCAATTCAAAATGGTTATAAGTTTGAGGGGGGGTGAATACTTACGCAAGCCACTGTATGTATCTAATAGAAAGGCACTACAGTAGGAAAGCTTACCAGGAGTGACACTGAAATGGTAGTTACATTGAAGTGAACAGTAGTGCTGGTATGAGTGTACCAGGCACAGTAGCAGCAACTCAGTTTCTATGCTGGATTAAGAAACAACCAAAAATAGATGAAAATTAACACAAACTATGCATGGAAAAAGATGAGCTGTAATCTTGAACTGTATGCCTACAGGGTGTACCTAAGACGTAGGTGTGTCTAATAAATTTGTCATTAATTGTAGACAGCATGTGAAAGCCCCAGTAACACTGCTACACCTGTTACACATATATTAGTGCTACACAAATATCTATGTCACTGCTGTGCTAAATCATATCTTCTCAGTGGTGGTCCTACAGTGGGATAAATATTATAAGCTGTTTCCTAAGAGAACTTCTAAACTTGTCGAATTACCTTTGGTAAATTTCCAGACAGAATCGGGGGGAGAAGGGGGCGGTTAGGTTGGGGATGGGTTTCAGGACTTCTCTAGGTGGAGATTATCAGGGAAGGTGAGAAGCCACCGCTTGTCCTCTCCCTCCTCCTCCCAATCTCTACCTCCAGATGCAGTTCTCAGCTCTGTTCCTGACCTGCTACGCTGCATAAGGAAAACCGTGCACTCAAATGAGCAAAGCAGAAATCTATCACTGAAAAAATGACTTTTTTTATATAACTGACTTTGTTTTGTGCCTTTATGTTTATAATGAGTGGAACATATATACATTATGCACCACGGACAGGCTGAAACGGGACTTTGGTGTCCAGTAATGGCCAATCGTTTTCAGGACTACTTCTCATATACAATTACACTTCACAGGATGTCTTTGATTGGGGAAAGTTGATGCACATACACTGTATGGTCAAAAGTACAGTATGTGAACACCTGACCTTCACATCCATACAGTATGTGCTTGCTGAACATCCCATTCCAAAACCATGGGCATTAATATGGAGTTGTTCTCCTCTTTGCTGTTATAATAAGCTCCACTCTTCTGGGAAGCTTTCCACTAGATGTTGGAGTGTGGCTGTGGGGATTTGTGTTCATTCAGCTACAAGAGCATTAGTGAGGTCAGGTGCTGATGTTGGGATGTCGAGGAGGTCTGGGGTGCAGTCGGTGTTCCAGTTCTTCCCAAAGGTGTTCAGTGGGGTTGAGGTCAGGGCTCTGTGCAGGACACTCGAGTTCTTCCACTCCAACCTTCACACACCATGTCTTCATGGAGCTCGCTTTGTGCACAGGGGCATCGTCATGCTGGAACAGGGTTTGAGCCTCTTAGTTCCAGTGAAGGGAAACTGTAATACTACAGTACACAAAGACATTCTATACAATTGTGTGCTTCAAACATTGTGGAACAGTTTGGGGTAGAACCACATATGAGTGTGATGGTCAGGTGTCCACCTACTTTTGGCCATGTAGTGCACATACTGGGCAGAATTTATTTGTGACATGAACATACAGCATAATCTACAACATGTCTATATTCAGGTGGGAACTTGGGGACAATGATTTCGTCAATAAAATCTAAAAGAGGAATTACCAGAGACCTAACCAAGATGCTGGAGATAAAACAGAGCTCATAAAGAAAATTTGGAAAAAATATCCAACTGGTTGAAACCTTTGCCTGAGCTCATGAATGGACAATGGATTTGACTTTTTGACAGCTCTTGCCAATGAGGCCTATATGAGCGTATGACTAAAGGTATTAACATGTAATTCCCGAAATCAGACTAGGAAAAAATCAAAACAAATGCCCCCTCAACTCAAAGTTTCTACTCAGGAACTCTGGATGGTCTCTTCAACTCCAAATTCAGCAAGTGAGGTCAAATCTACATGGCCGCTCACAGCATCAACAGTAAACCCAGTAGCACTTCTTACTTTTAAATAAGTTATACTGTATATACAGGTATTAGCTTTAGATCAATCAACATACAGGCATACAACACTCACTCTACAGTTCACTGTTTTGAGGACAAAAATATACATCACTCATCACAGTTAGCTAGCTAGCTTTTTGCTAACAAAAGACGAACGTGGAGGCATCCATGTTTTTTCCCCACTTTGTAGCTGTAATGCGCAGAGGTTGAAAATGACATCATGTAGAGTTCCGCCTTCCCACTTCCAAGGTAAGGTGAATGCAGTATATCACCTTTTTAAAAATGTTTTAGAGCTTAGAAATATAATGTTCTCTCTCTTTTTTCCCAAAATTGAGGTAATATTATAATATTTTAAGTTGAAATATTTGACCATGACCAAAATTCACAGATCTCAATAGTTGTCTGTTTCTAGCAATCACACTTTTAGTTTCCTGCTGTAATACAACTGATACAACTAATGAAGGGATTTATGATTAGCTGATGAGGAAGATTATACCGTTTGGTTGTGAATAACAAAAGGTTTTGACACATTTGTTTGTTCATATTCTAAAAAGAAATCAGTGACAGGATTCAATTTCATAATGATTCCCCTTGAGATCTTTATAAGATTAACATAAGATAAAATAAATGTGATAGTTTTATGAGGATTAAGGTCTGTAGATTTACCATCTCATTGCCATTTGTTGTATACTGTGCATTTACTGCATCTTACATTTCTTTATTTTTTTCCCAAACCATTAATAACTGGTGTAATTATGGCAGCCTAAATGCTTTCTCTGTTTTCTGCCCCACATTTTCAGTTGTGTAAACTAGGAATTTTTCAGCAGATTCTGAGTGCTAATACTTCTTGACCAGCATAATCTGCTAAAGGTAGCTGAAGTGAAACACAGTACTCATGCAATCATGTTTAAAGCACTGGATTTTAATTACACCATAAGGACATAATAAAGGTTTTCTCCAAAATATTTAATAATAATATAGAATCTAGTATACATTGTCACTGCACTGTTGTACAATAATATGAGCAATTTTCTTTATTTTGCAGCGTCATTGCAGACAAGACCAAGTAGACTGGCATCTGTCACAGAGTAATGTGCTCCGAAACGATCAGACAAGTGTATTCTGGGATAGTTTAGGTCTGTGTAAATACATCCTTAAGACCTAGCACTACCAGATGCACTCCTGAGAGCTCCTGTGCCTCCATTCACTGGTTTCCTTTTGCTGCAGTGAACTGTTTGTTTGGGGAAAAGCTAGAAACAGGGAAATTCACTTCTATAGTCTTCTTGTACACAAAGTTCAAATCATCATCATGATTCAAATGTTTGATGTAAAATTCAATCTAACACATGTCTGGGTGTACAAACTTTTCCAAAAAATATCTTTTGGGATGTTTAAGATTAGTGATTATTTGGTTCTCTGCCGCACCTGATGCAGCCCATCAAGAGCCACAAGACTTAAACATTTAAAGAAATCAAAGGGAAAAGCTCTCGCATACTGACTTCCTTTATCTATTTGTTTCATTCCTGCTCATTTCCTGACCAATGATTTGTTGTTAAGACCATTAAAAGCTTCATATTTTGCCATTTTGGGCTTGACCCGTTTTTCTTTTCCCCAGGAGTGTATAATTACTCAGTAAGAACATTGCATAGTTCTTGAAGGAACAAGCACAATCATGAGGGTGATAAACTGTTTTTATTCACAGAAAGAAATGGAAAGCTGTGATACAGGAATTTCTTTATAACTTAGAACTGAGTATAAAAATAGCTCAAAGTAGAGGTGCTATTTGAATGGAAAAAAATAAAAGGAAAACAATGTTTATGGTTCTGTTTCTTACTGCAGTGGCACCGTGTGTGAAAATAAAGATGAAGAGTGAGTAATAGGAATAGGATTGGTTTGTGTGTGTATGTGTGCGTGTAAAAACACATTCTTGTGTTTCAGGTCCTTCAATGATGTTTGTAGAATTGCTACAAAAACCGGAGTCAGTATTATAGAAAAAATAAATAAAATAAAACTGAAAAATAAATCAAATAAAACATATAGACACATAAATCATACATGAGCCAGGCACACTTTTTCATTTCATCACTTTTTTCATCTAAACAGACACACACACACACACACACACACACACACACACACACACACACTTGCATTGTGGCACACAAGCACCTTGCATAACACAAATCACTGAATATACTGAAATCACTGAATATAAAGAGCAGCCGAAATGAATGAAGACAGAAATTCAGAGTGAAGAAGTCCAGAAACAGATTGTGCCAATCCAAACAGAAACAGAACCAAAGAGGGGGAAAAAATACGTTTTCCATCACCACCCTCATCTATAGAGGCTACATTGGGATTGCTGTGGTTTAGTGTGGGAGGTGCTGCCGTCAAATTTAAAAATATCCAGTAGACATGACCACAGCGTAAGAAGCAAGTTCTAAGCAATGAGATGAAAATTCATTGTTCACAGTCATGTATCAAATTGCTGAGAACTACGGACAAAATGCTGTCTTTAAATGACTAATCACGGGTTTGATAATGAGAAGCTCCAGTCTGCACTCAGTCCCAAAAGCAGAGTGAGGAATAACTAATTTGTTAGATAGCAGTGTTAAACTCAGTGGTGGTCAAGCTGTGGGGTTCATCTTTCTTCTGGATTGGGGGGTTTCTGGTTCACATCTTGTGTGATGTTGGATATCTTCAGCCTGTTTGTCCTCTGGGAAGCTTTAGTATCACCAGCAACATATCTGTCTGTCCTGTATAGTGATACGGATGTGGATCACCTGTATAGTGATATGATACAGGTATGGATCACCTACTACCAAATCAGCAGTGTAGAATTCACTGATACAGTGTTCATTTGTGTGCAAGTCCATTTCTATAAACACTGCTCAGAGCTGATCGATTTACTGTCAACCACGAGGCCATTCAGGTGCTGAAAGATTGTTGGGAACAACCAAAACTGGCCTCTGTACTCAGCATTGCTGCACTGTGAGACCTTCTCAATGCTGGCCTTCAGGTTGCAAGATTATGAGTTCAAATCAGTTCAAATCCCAGCACTGCCAAGCGACCACTACTGGGCCTCTGACAAGACCCTTAATCCTCAACTGCTCAGTTGTATAAATAAGATGTATAAGATGTCTGCCAAATGCCATGAATGTATATCAGGCCAACTTGTCTCCCTAGAAATTACCGTAAGGGAGAACTACTGAGATTTTCTTTTTAGACTGGCTTCATGGTAGCCTGTCTCATTGGTCCAGACACAAATAGTGTTTGTTCAATAGCATTGTAACATAACTGTTAAGTAATATACTTTCTTAAATAAATTTCCATGAGATTAGATGCAATTAAAATAACTATTACCAATTACTTATTCAGAATAGAAAATAATACTATAGCAGTTGACGAGCTCCATTATCTAAAGGACAACTACTTAATCCTTAAACTTTTTGCCTTTAGTTAAAAAGTATAATCAGAATTTAGTTAAAAGGGATTTCAGTAAATAATGTTCAAAGCCACCAAGACTTAGTGTTTAGGATGTGTTCTTTAGCAGTCCCAGTCTGCGTAAAGCATCTCGTCTGGCTTCACCTGTTGTTCCTCTGCCGGAAAACTGTACCGTGATGCCTTGAGCGCGGAATGAAGGCACAGGTTTTCTGAGGATCTCGGGAGGAACTGGATCTAGACGAGACCTCAGAGATCCAGTGGGACACTGAGGTCTGGATGTTGTTGGAGGAGGCAGCGTAGCAGGCCTGGTCCTGACTATAGGCTGGTAAACCGGGTCAGATGGTAAAGGGATTGGCGCTTTGGGTTTAGCATCATAGCTGTTTTGCTCGGATGGGTATCTCGATCTGGTGGGGTCACCATGATAAGAGGTGGGTGGGACAGTGTTATTTGGTGAGTGGCTATGGGCACAATTCACCACCTCTGGTGTATCGGTGTTGACCAAAGGATTTATAACTCTTGATCTGCCACCATAACTGTTGAACTGGGTTTCTGCTGGCTCGGGTGTTTTTTCAGATGATGAAGGGACAGACCCTACCTTGACACTCGTCGTGGGATTCAAAACGATGGTCTTTCCACCATAGCTGTTAAAGTCGGTCTGTTTCACTTCAGCACCCGCTGGTGGGACGCTATACCTTCTCTCTTGGTTAACAGTAATAGGCATGATTGCAGCGGTTTTTCCACCATAACAGTTAAAGCTGTTGGAAGAGACTTCACTCTTGGGTTTTGGCTTGTAGCCACTGCTGGAGGTGGACTGAGCAATAGAGGTGGTGCTGTTCTTCTTCTGACCAATGATAATGTCAGGAATGTTACTCGAAGTATTCACATTGTTAGACATATGAGCCTTTGTGCTGATGCTCACTTTGGTAGGACTGTTGCTAGCTGAATTAGCACCGCTGCTCACTTTGTTAGGGCTGCTGATAGGTGAACTAGCACTGCTACTCACTTTGTAAGCACTACTGTTAGGTGAAGTAGTGCTGCTGCTCCCTATAGTAACGATGCTGGCAGTCGAATTAGGTGTATTGGCCCCCCCTAGCCCCAGCTTGGCCAGCGCCTCTATCCTGGACTTCTCAGGCGCCATATCTTTGAATGACACACTGCGCATGGGCAAGTTGCGCACGCAGGCAGGTTCTCCCCCCTCTAGTGGATGGGAACCAGCAGGCAGGTTGGCCAACATCTGTGAGCGGCGCTCCTGAATGTTGACGGCTGCTGTGGCAAGTGAGTGGGGGCTGGGATCTCGGTTGCCCCGTGTTATGCTGATTTTGCTGGGGAGACGAGGGGTCCTGGCAGGTGTGGGAGGGTCACGTTTGGACTCTAGGCTGCATCTGCGGCCTAAAAGTGTCGACGGAGTTATCCCACCAGTGCCCTGGTGCTCAGAGATCCTGCTGGCAATGACAACAGGCGTGGGAACGGAGCCTGGAGGAGGCAGGTGGCTGTTCTCACGTGCATCAGAGCTTGTGGTCAAGGATGGGACATCACTCTCCATAGGGTCCTTCTTTGGTATTGTTTCATAATGAGGCTCTGGTGTCACAGCAAGGTTCTGAGAATCTGTGAAGCAAAAATGTTTTGAATCAGCATTAGACTTTCTACAGTTGTTAAATTCCAAATCTTTCAGTCTAGCTCTCACATAGGTAACATTTTAGTGGCATAACTAGGCAAACTGCTCCAGCTCTGTCTTTTTGCCATTACAAGCCACCTGTGTGCAGCTGATGTGGTTCTGGCTTTACTTGGCAGCTTGTATCTGACTCAAATGTCTGAGATGTCATTTTTAATTTCATAATTCATATATATTATCGGTCAATTAAGAAGCCTGAATTACCAAACCACCATTGTTTTTCAAATCATTGTTTCAAATTTGAACCAGTACCTGGTACATGGAAGTTAGTTGTGGCATGGACCAAGTCAATGATATCATGCTCCATTAGGCTGGGGGAAACATTTTCAGCAACGACAGGACTTAATGCTGAATTAGAAGAAGTTCGAAGGCCCTCAGCAGGAGTGGTCCTTCTGGAGGTCATTCCTGTTGCATCATCAAAACTCTCCTCCAGCGAGTCTATAGTCTCCTCAAAGAAAAGAATGCACTCCTTTTCCTCCACACTGAGAAACTGTAGGCCATCATCTTTCTAGAAAAAAAAAACAAAGTGACTGTTGAAATACTGCAAAAATGTGCCTATAGACTCTTACATGAATAAGAAAAAAAAAATAAATCAGCATATCCCAACTACACAGTAGGAACTGATTTTGTACATCATATTTTTACCCATTTATAGTTACATTTACTGTTGTGGAAGATCAACAAAACAAGTTACTTGCTGTTATCACTTATGTTATAGCAGCTATAAAGTCATTCCCCTATTTCTCTTGAAAGACAATAAAATGTAGAAAGTGTAGAAATTAGACAGTAAAATGCAGCTTGTTAATGAGAACCTGTAAAGCACAGTGTCCTCAATCCTTAGACTTTCCAGTGGCAGAAAACTGACTTTGAGAATTCAACAGCGCTCTAGTACAAATTTATACAAGCTGTACAACTGTCGCTTTGTAAGGACTGCTAGCTTGGCCATCGACTTCATGACAGCTTAAACTAACTGAGAAACTGAAACAGTTAAAACAGTTTGTGTTCATACTCTCTTGAAAAATAACAAACCACTCCTCTCAGAGGTGCACAGTAAAGAGAAGGAGTGGTGTTAGTGGTTAGTGGTCATATTTTTCTGGATTTTGGATACTAGGAGAGAGTTTCCCTGGAATTCACACAAAAAAAAAACACTAAAAAGCATAAAGTTGCCTATTTTTTTTTAACCCGTTGGCCATCTCAGTCATTATTTTACCATGGCTTGATTCAGTGGAGAAATGCTTCATGGCTGCACCTCAGCATCACATACATAACACACAACACAGTGTGCAAGCAGTCAGCACCCTCCTCTCTCTGTCTTGTGTGTGTGTGTAAGTGAACAGTAGGCTACTTGTTTCTCTGGTCCCATGCCCCCACCTCTCAACCTGACGTGGAAGACAGGATCACTATACCTGTGTCTGTGTGGTAGGACTGTGAGAGGGTGGGGTGCCATGTATGCCAAAAAAAAAAACAAAAAAAAAAAAACAAGTCATCCTCTAAGCACAGGGCCAGACACAGCTACACTATACCTTGTCTTTAGAGTTTGAATCAATCAAGGATTAAATATGCAGATCAAACTAGTAGAAGGCTGTAGCATTTTAATAAAGCCTTTGAAAACACTGATAGATTCTGAGTCTTTCCTTGATTAACATCATTACTGATGAGAGATGCGGGGCAGAGAGAGAGAAAGAGACGGGTAAGGGGAAAGAGGCAGAACCAGCTTTTCTGCTTGTGTTGAATACAGCAGGCAACTGAGCACATCACAGCGCACTCTCACGTTACTCGGACTTTGTAATGAACACAATGCATTAGGCTCTGTGGCAGTGCGGTCAGAGCAGCTCTATTTCTGACGTTATCTGAGCACAATCCCAGCCCTTGCTGAATACAATCAGGAAATAACCATTACTGTACGGGTGTGTTTATGTGTGTGTCTTTTTTTTTTGGGAGACAAAAATAGCCCAAATTCTGGAGAAGCTCCAATATTGTCCGTTCTGTGATGTTTCATTGACATGACAAACACACACACACACACACACGTTCAAACTTTCCTGTTCAGGATCTGCCTGTTATGCGAATGAAGCCTAGTGTCAACAGACTTCTGTATTTTCTGCTTTTTTCAGAGAATATTTATGCACACATCCGTGATGGCAGGCCACACCTTGCAGAAAGTATGAGAAGCATAATGAGCTTTCCTGTCAGGCTGTACTGTCCAAAACTGCAGCAGAACTGGTTTCCCTCTCCCTCTCTGCTGTGTGTGTGTGTGTGTATATGTGTGTGTGTGTGTGTGTGTGTGTGTGTGTGTGTGTGTGTGTGTGAATATACTGTATGTTTGACTCCATGTAAATAAATGTGTATATTTATACAGCTATTTTTATTTTTAACAGCTTTACATGTAAATAGCTGTAGCACTGGCAGGTATTTCTTCTTTTAAAAATGTGTAACTTCTCATTGCTTTGTTTCAAAAAACCAAGCATTGACTTTTTGTTGATTAAATTATCAACTGCCATTGTGTTTAAACAATACATAATGTGTGCAGGTCAGGATGAAGCATCTGCTTATTTGACATGACACTTTGCCCACACGGCCTTCTTTTTTTTTTTTTCTGTCTCTCAGAAATGGATTTGCTAATAGGCATATTCATAGTGGATACCTAACTACCTGTAGTTAACTACAAACATAATTCTCATCATTTAAAAACATATAAATTTCAGACCTAGGGAAACTAGATTTCAGAGATTTTATGGCGCGTCAAATCTACTAACAATCTCCCTCTGAAGGGCCTCACAAGGGCAGGACTAACAATTCTGACTTTGTGGAGACTTTTGTAAAAAAAAAAAAAAAAAAAAAAAAAAAAACCCAAAGGAGCTTATTTTTAAGGAGCTTAATTAACTGCATTAATAATTAGGTCAATAGAAGGTCCTTAGTAAGATAAAAGTGTGTGTGTGTGTGTGTGTGTGTGTGTGTGTGTGTGTGTGTGTGTGTGTGTGTGTTAATCTCACTTCCTACTCCTGTATAGGAGACACACTCTCCTCAGTACTCACAGGTTGCTGGCAGCCGTTGAGCCTGTAGTGAAGGCGCGGGTTGCTGTGGACGTGTACGTCCATGGCTACAAGGTCGACGTCACCGTGTCTCGCAGCTCAGCGGTCATGTGGTAACGTTCAGCGCAAGCATCTCCACTGAGACCTCGGACCTCAGTCCGGCTCGCGCGCAAAAATCACACAGCTACAGGATGCAGGACAGACAGACAGACACACACACACACACACACACACACATACATCACTCAGTTCTTCTGCACTTATTACCATCTTAAATGCAATACTATATGACGTCATTTGGTGTATGTGTAAAATATTGTGACCTAAGAGTTTACACTAATATATAATATTTAGATATTAAATCATTTATTTAAAACATATTTATCACTGGAGATTTTTTATATCAGCAGAGAGCCAACAGCTCCCAGTTCATAGCTCTTACACAGCCAAACACACTATTAAACAACATAACGCAGAAAGGAAACGTTTGTGCTAAAACTAAAACACTTAAGTAAGTAACTGATCTACTGACAAAAATATAATTGTGGCTGAAATCTTTCCAAATCTGTTTCATTCTAAGAAACTAGATAATAAAGCAGCTGATAAGCCTATTTATATAATTTCACGTAATGTGGGTTATAATGCATGTACAGACTAAATAAAGTGAATTAAAAAAATAAGAAGAATTATCATCATCCAGTGAGAGCTGAGCTAGCTGAGATTTCAAGGTACTGTGAATAAACACTGTCCAGAAAAGACACCACTTTCCATTAAAATGCGCAAAAGCAGAAAGTTAGAGAATGAAACTTTCTGGAGGAATCTGCCTTTTTTTCTTCTGAGCAGAACAAACAAGAAATAAATCTGCCATAGTGGAAGTATTTACTCACAGTCTTTACACTCACCCCTGACCGAGAGAAAAAAGGCACTCGAGCTCAGAAAGAAACCAGCTTCAGCTCGGTAAGTAAAGTGTCCTGCGCTGAGTACTGAAGTGAGAGGAAGTGCGTTTGCCGTATTATAACTCTGTGGAGCGGCTTCACGCGCCTGAAGTGGCGCCTCCAGTTCGCCGAGGTGACGTCACAGCGAGGCTCCTCCCCCCTGAAAAGAAGGGTAGTGTTATAACACACTATAACAGCTACACACCCACCACACAGTGTGCCCTTCATGAGCCTTATTAAAGCCTACAAAACTCCCAGGCTGTACACTCAAAAAAAAAAATAAATGGGTCAAGCCCAAAATGGCAAAATATGAAGCTTTTAATGATCTTAACAAATCATTGGTCAGGAAATGAGCAGGAATGAAACAAATAGATAAAGGAAGTCAGTATGCGAGAGCTTTTCCCTTTGATTTCTTTAAATGTTGAAGTCTTGTGGCTCTTGATGGGCTGCATCAGGTGCAGCAGAAAACCAAATAATCACTAGACGTGTGTTAGATTGAATTTTACATCAAACATTTGAATCATTATGATGATTTGACCTTTGTGTACAAGAAGACTATAGAAGTGAATTTCCCTGTTTCTAGCATTTCCCCAAACAGCAAAAGGAAACCAGTGAATGGAGGCACAGGAGCTCTCAGGAGTGCATCTGTTTCATTCCTGCTCCTTTTCTCACCAATGATTTGTTGTTAAGACCATTGGCTTCATATTTGCCAGTTTCGGCTTGGCCCTTTTTTTGCCCAGGAGTGTATACTTTAAACGATCTTGGACTGTGGAGCCAGCTCCGTGCTTGCTAATTATACTGTTTCAGTGCCAACTCTCTTATGGTCTCCTTGCCTAGACATCAGACCCCAAAAACCTGAGATCCAGACAGTACATAATAAATAAAAACATATAAAGGTTTTAAAAATATGGGCCGATAGACTATAAAAGAGCTCCTGTTCACTGTAGACTGTATAAATTGGCAATAGTCTGCTTATTAAAGTAACCATTTATGTTAACCTGAATTTTACTTCAGATGTGGTCAATCAGCCACGACCCAGGCCTATGTGTGGTGTACAAATTTTTTTTTTACAATAATTATGTAACCAGTAATGGAGACATATGACCACCAATTACCATCTTGAATTAATCATGATGCAATCTCACAGACGACTTCTCTTTTGCTGGTTCTGATACGACTGTGGCTGATATACAGATTTTATATAGAAGCCTGCAGCAGTGCTTCTCTGTCTGTAAAATATGATTAACAACATTTTAATTAAGCAGAAAGAAAATTCAAATCATTGCTTTAATGCTTACTTAATGGACAAGAATCTGTATAAATTATGGCTGAAAAACATAGGTGTCTAGATCAGGTAACTTGTGAGCTGAGAGGGAAGAGTGGAATTTATCAGAATTCCAGCTGTATAGCAGTTTTCCTAGGTTTAAAAAAAGGAATATAAATCTGATGAATACATTCAATGGGCCTAATTACTAATAGGTGTTTTTAATTGAATAAATTGGTTAATATCAATTTGATGTGTTAGACATCTTCTCATTATTAAGTAGCCTTGCAGCATTGGCATCGACATTACGTGGAAAATGTGTATCTGACATTACTGTAGCACAAAATCCAACTGAGAACTACTGTACAGGCCCAGAGTAGCTTTATCTGGTGTGTGACTCCCTCTTGTGGGAGATTAGAAATGGTGAAAGGAGAAAGCTGTACACTCATACAAAGGAGTACATGCTTAGAAAAAAGGGTTCTTTTAGGGTTCTGTGGACAGTAAGGTTTTTTGCACTACCTAAAGGGGTTAACTCCCTTAAGGGTTCCATGTAGAGACAAACCGAAGAACCCTTAAGGCTTCTAGATTTCACTTTTAAAAAGGTAACCAAACTAGAATTCTGAGCCTTACAAGTTGTACAAAATCAGCAGTTATGAAACATCTTCTGTTTTTTTATTACCCTGTCACAATCAGGATCAGGTCTGTGTTCCTTATGGTGGTATACGACCTAAACCTTTTTGATCAGCAACAGCAGTTGAGCACTTCAAATACCTTGATTCGTAAAACATTAGTCCTTTTATTCCTAAAGCACATTCTGTCTAACGATGCAAGTGGAATTCCATTATACTTTAGTGTTCCTGCAGTGGTAATATATATGACGTTGAAGTTTTCCCATCACAGCGAGCAGGCAGTGTTTCTTAAATTAGATACAGTAGCTAGATTAGATGGGATACTTTTTTATGTACCCATTGCAAAATGTAAATGAGAGAATGCCCAAATGAAAGATATGATATGTGGTTTCTTCCTTGCTGCCAACAGTCTATAATTAAAGATTAAATTGCAAGGGAGTGCAGAAGATTGGACCATCTCCATTTTTGGTTTATGTGAACAGCAGTCAGAGCTGAGATCGGATACTATAATTTGATGGGGTGTAGGTACAGAGTTTCATACAGCTTTAACAGAATAAAATGCTTTCATTTAAAAATTGCATAATGTATTCCTTCAGTCAAGGCAGTTGTTTATATTCATTTGACCATGCAAGCTAAATGTGATCATTTTGCTATTTTAAATGCTTTACAAAATAAAAAAGTGTATAATCCAGGATCCCCAATTCATAATCACTTCTGCCTCCCGGATTTCTTACCAGTGTTCAAGCTATCTTGTCTTCACCTGTTTCCTATTAAAGCACATTTATCTTAGTACAAGGTTAGACTCCCAACACTGGTCCTGGAGCACTACCTGTCCTGCTTATTTAAGTGTTTCCCATTCTCTAACACACCCACTTTAACTAAGGAAGGGTCTGTTAATTAGCTGATTAATTGAATCAGGTGTGTTGAATCAGGGAAAAACTAAAATGTGCAATACAGGGGACAGACCAGGATCAGGGTTTGGAAACTGTGCCTTAGTGTATTTACACCAATGTTAGTTCATCTCTATCAAATGTGCCTTTGCAGAGAAAATTGAAGATCCTTGAATCAAGACCTTGACTATTAATGACTCCCCACTGAAAGCATCACCTCTGCCACCACTGCCTCTTCCTTCTTCCACGTGACTTTTACAGTTGACCAAATGAGGAGAGAACTGGGAAAAGTCTGCACAGGCAAGGCCCCAAGATGCTGAAGATCTGTGCCAGCCAGCTGTGTGGCATGCCGCAGCATCTGTTCTCCTTCTCCCTAAGATTACAGAAAGTGCCCCAGCTCTGGAAGATTTTCTGTATGGTTCTCGTGCTAAAAACAGGATGTTCCAGCACTATTAAGGACTACAGACCCACTGTACTGACTTTCATAAAGACTTTTGTGAGGCTAGTCCAGCTCAGACCACTAGTCACGGTTCGTCAGGACCCCCTACAGGAGGCATATTTGGCCAATGATGATATGTTGGAATATACATACTACACAGAACCCATTCACACCTTGACACACCTGGAACTACAGTGAGGATTATTTCTGCATCCCAATTTGCCTACTATCCATCCTAAATAATATCTGAGATTAGAATTAGTGTGTCCCAAATCATAGTATATTGAAATGAGGATCCCAAAGGTACGTGGATGGTCTATTATTTCTGGTAGATTTTTGAAGTGTGGATCCGTGGACACTTTGTCAGCTAATATTGCCCACAACTCCTTGCACAAGGGAGGAGGAGTTTTGTGATGGATTGCTTCGCCAAATTCAACCTGCAAACATGGCAGACAAGTGTAACGTTGGTGATGTGTCTTCAGTATTTAAGTGTAAGAACTTAAATGTTAAGCACTAAACAATGTTTTTTAAGGAATAATGAATGAAGAAAAGATGAAATGCAACGAGTTTGGAGTTTGTTTATGGTGACAGTGTGCTTAACTAGGCAACAAAGTTCTCTTCCGTTACATGACGTGGCAGTATGTCCCAGTACTTACATACTCTTTTGCTACTCAGATGTATGTACTTTTTTTTCACAAAAAGAGTACATACTTTTTATACATAGTATAAGTAGGTGAATTGGGACGCAGCATATGCTTTTGAATTTTTCCAGTGCTTTTAATGTATTCCTGCCTGACCAACTTGAAAACAAACTTAGGATAATGAATGTTAATGCCCCTACAGTTAGCTGGATCATGGACTACCTGACCAACAGGCCACAGTTTGTGAGGCTTCAAAACTGTGTGTCGGAGACTGTGTTGAGGTACACTGCTTATAATGACTAATGACTAATAATTTATAATGACTGTCATTATAAGTTATACAGTTAAAAAAAAGTTATAGCAGTTAAAAAGAGCTCTTCAGTTGCTTTTTAACGACTGAAGCCCCATGCCTCTGAGATCTAGTGCATGAGAAAGAGGTCATGGAAGTGGGCATTTTAGCCGACTTTGGAGCTCTATTTCCGGTTAAAATGATGCCTCAGGCGCCGCTACAGAGCTCATTATGTTTCAGTCAAGCATTTTCCTCAGGTCAGAGACCTATTTATTCAATCAAATTTTGGAGAGAATGTATGTATGTATGTATGTATGTATGTATGTATTTATTTATTTATTTTAAAGACTTGGTGAAACTGTAATACATGTTGTTTACAATATTAAACCTCTGTTCGTAGTAGTTTTTGACTTATGTAGTTTTATAAAGACAAAAATGTGCATTGTTTTGCATTGTTTATAATTCACAAATAAAAAAGGGAGTCTTTTCAGTCATCATTTTTCTTTATTCAAATTTTCTTTGTTCAAACACCTGCTAGTTTGAAGGCTCTTTAACTCGTAATTCCTACTCGGAAAGTCGGAGATTTTTCCGGGAGCGGCCATGTTGATTTGACGTCACTCCGTGACCAGGGAAGGTACTGGCAGTAGAGAAGACTAGCCCAAGCTAGTCTGTGGGTTTTTTTTTTTTTTTTTTTTTTTTTTTTTTTTTTTTTTTTTTTTTTTTTTTTTTTTTTTTTTTTTTTTTTTTACTGGCTGCAGACGGGGAATTCTACCTTCACCCCGAACGCAGCGTTACTGACGCTGCCAGCTTGACTTTTATTATGAACTGAAGACTTTAATCCCGTTGCTCTTGGCAGCTAATTTCACCATCGTGTCGAAGCAGAGTCTCAGGAAAACATGTCTCAGGTGGTGTTCAGCAGGTTCTCCAACTTCTGCCGTTTATCAGCGCGGATGTTCTGCACTCAGACGACTTCTCCATTAACCATTAGTCAGCAGGAGGACGGGATAAGGTTCAAAATGCAGTTGTTCAGTGCCATTTACACAACAACCACCACAACAACAACATGTACTGCAGGTTCAGGAGGAAAAAAGCTCACATGAAGCTACTAATAAATAAATCAGTTGACTAAAACAGAGATCACTTACCTTTGAACAGGTTTTTTAATCATCAGATAAAGATAAAGTCTAGTTGTCTATGTAAGAGAGGAGGCTTCTGTAAATGTTTATCTAGAATTTTCTTTAATGGAAGCTGATAAATATGTCATTAAGGTGTTTAATATCTATCCAAGCATAAGGATCTATCTTTGTAAAATCACTGATCACATGTGTGAGATTATGTTGTGATTTTAGGAGAATCATTTTGAATAACCCCAAGAAGAGGAATGCCTTGTCTCTCGCCATGTTAACCTCTTTACAGGAGAACATCCTGACCGGTATAGATGACAAGGACCTGAGAGTCATCATCATATCAGGCAGGTCTCATTTTGTACAGTTAAACCTAAAGCCATTGCTGTGGAAAATATCCAATGACTTTTTGAATCACTGTTTTTGCCTGATTAGCGCAGGGTCCAGTGTTCTCCTCAGGTCATGACCTTAAGGAGCTGACCTCGACACACGGCAGAGATTATCACACAAGAGTGTTCAGGGTTTGCTCAGAGGTCAGGCCATAGTTACCAAATATTTACTAAAAACTACACCATTCTTTGTTATCTTTTGTTTTCATTGATGTCACTGTGAGCTACACAATTACACACAATGCAACATTTGCAAATATATATTTACATTTGTAAATAAAGCGCTGCCGTTTTGTTTCCCTGTCTAAGACCTAATGCATGCAAGTAGGCCTTCTTCATATAATTTCTTTTAAAAAAATCTTTCCAATTTATTAAAATACAATATGAAATACTCATAAAAAGGCCCTCATTTACACCAGGGGACAATTTACCTTAACACACACACACAAAAAAAAAAAAGGGCCAAGCCCGAAATGGCAAAATATGAAGCTTTTAATGGTCTTAACAACAAATCATTGGTCAGGAAATGAGCAGGAATGAAACAAATAGATAAAGGAAGTCAGTATGCGAGAGCTTTTCCCTTTGATTTCTTTAAATGTTGAAGTCTTGTGGCTCTTGATGGGCTGCATCAGGTGCGGCAGAGAACCAAATAATCACTAATCTTTTAAGAAAAGAAAAAAACATCCCAGATGATATTTTTGGAAAATGTTGTATACCCAGACGTGTGTTAGATTGAATTTTACATCAAACATTTGAATCATTATGATGATTTGACCTTTGTGTACAAGAAGACTATAGAAGTGAATTTCCCTGTTTCTAGCTTTTCCCCAAACAAACAGTTCACTGCAGCAAAAGGAAACCAGCGAATGGAGGCACAGGAGCTCTCAGGAGTGCATCTGTTTCATTCCTGCTC
>CM040983.1:23797020-23812109 GCA_022985145.1 Pangasius djambal | reverse complement strand
TGCTGTTGTTCCCAAACTCTTCCATTTTGTTATGATAAAGCTGACAGTTGACTGTGGAATATTTAGGAGCGAGGAAATTTCACGACTGGATTTGTTGCGCAGGTGGCATCCTATGACAGTTCCACGCTGGAATTCACTGAGCTCCTGAGAGCGGCCCATTCTTTCACAAATGTTTGTAAAAACAGTCTGCATGCCTAAGCGCTTGATTTTATACACCTGTGGCCAGGCCAAGTGATTAGGACACCTGATTCTGATCATTTGGATGGGTGACCGAATACTTTTGGTAATAGAGTGTATATTCCAATATGTTTTGCAGGTTACGGGGAGAAAAAATCCCCTTTTTGAATGACACAATGGGACAAGCGAAGGGATCTTAAAACTTTCTGAATGCACTGTATATAGAAAGAACTGGATGTAAACAGTACGCTTAAAACATTCAGTTCTCAATGATTACAAAAGACTCTTAAGAGTAAACAAGTTATTTTAATGATAGGATATGTATTTTACAACTGATGCAACTCTAGATACATATTGGAGTACATGTAGGAGTAAATGTCCTGCTGTGTTATGGCTTGGATGTTTTTCCTTTTGTATGATAATTAGATTGACTTAAAATGGTAGTCCGAATGCTGTTTACTTAATACGCTTTACTCAGCTTTGAGGAATGAGACTCTGCCATTTGTATAGACTCTTCTGCTTTAAAAAAGCATATAGGGAATAAAGCAGGTAGGAGAAAGGTTAGGACTGATTAAGTGTGTGTGTGCAGAGACTTGGAGGAGGCCCTGGAGATGGGGATGGACTGGTCTCTGCGGGAGGGCTACGCCTGGGCCGAGGATAAAGAGCACTGCGAAGAGTACGGCCGAATGCTGCAGGCCGACCCAACCAAGGTTTCCTCCAAGGCTAAAAAGAGAGGACTGCCACAAGTATGCACGTTTACAGACACACAGCACCTTAGCGCACTGAGTTCTCCATTCACGTGGCTTTCTGTTGATTACTACAGCTTTGGTTAAATCTGTGACATGAGCATGAACTGTTGTGCTGCAGCTTGGGACACTGGGAGCAGGGAATCACTACGCCGAGATCCAGGTGGTGGATGAGATCTACAATGACTACGCAGCCAAAAAGATGGGCATTGACCACAAGGGCCAGGTGTGTGTGATGATCCACAGCGGGAGCCGTGGCCTGGGACATCAGGTGGCCACAGGTAGGTACTCTGCTCTGCTGCACGTTCCTTTTTTCCTTAGTTTGTGTTACCAACGTGAGATCAGCCGGTACTGCGTGCATTACTGACCTAGTTTTACAAACATGAAACTTTGCATGTTTATTTTTCTAATTTTATTTTAAAAAATCATTAGTGAAGTTGGGATTATGGTCAGGTCCTTTGAAGGAAGGAACGTGAAATAAGTGTTAAACATGATCTGTGAATCTGAAACAAACGAGTGGTTTTGGTTGCTGTGTGATTTTGCTGAGTTCTTTGCCGTTTTTGCACTGGCTGTTGTACACACATCAGCCATCAGGGGGATCCTCAAGCATGTGACAAGGTTCCGTGCATCTGATTCCGTACTTACATATTTCCATACTTCTGTTTCACCTCTCCTAACTGCCGGTGGCTGTGAATTTCATCCAAGGAAAAAAGAAAGGAATAGACTATGACGTTTATAGTGACCACATGACACATTCTATTCCTTTTTTTTTTTTTTTTTCCCCCCTCACCTTGTATGTCAGACTTCATGTACCCCTTATGGAGCTATATGCGTAATAGATGGAAGACTGCATGAACCCCTTAGGCTTGTGAGATTGCGTGCAATATCCCATCGTTCTACTGTTAACAAGGTCAGGAATGCCTGTGAAACTGAAGCCAGGACTGTAAATAAACCTAACGAGTAATTAGCTGTAACTAAAATTGAAGTAAAATTATATAAACCACATGTACATTTGCTCAGTGTTGAATAGCAGCAGAGATGGTTGATAAATAATTGTGAAGTGAAGTAGCCCTAATAACCAATACGTTTCATTTTCTTCATTTAAATCTCCGTCCACATTCACGCCTTCATAAGGTTCATATAGGATACAGAATAGACTAAAAAGAAACAAGAATTACAAGTTAGGACACAATTTTGTCTATCTTAATGCTGCAGATACCGCGTTTTCCAACAATGTCCAACTTGATAGTCAACGCAATAGTCGGAATCTATTGGTGATTCCGGATACTATCGTCAGTCGTCCCAAGCCTAGTACACTGTCTTCCAAATCTGGCTGTAGACTATCGCAGATGTGTTGTTGAGGCAACGCATATGCCGGGCTGAGTGCCATCTGCAACCAGAAGTGATGCCCCGGATATGGAAGCAGTTTGGAAAGGCACAGGTGGACCTCTTCACTGATGCCAAATTGGTTCATTATTGGCTGTGGTTCTCTCTGGTGGAGACACATATTCCTCTCAAGGTTTTTTCTTCATATTATCTTCTCAGTGAGACCACCGTCACGTCTGGCTTGCTCATTAGGGATAAATTCACATACTTACAATTTATTTTGGTTTAAATAAGTTTATAATTTGAATCTGTTTATTTCTGTAAAGCTGCTTTGTGACAATGTCCATTGTTAAAAGCGCTATACAAATAAAACTACTACTGTCCACATTTCTGCTGTACTGCTGATTCTGCCCACATTGCACAGAATTCTGCAGTTTGGCCACAGAGTCCTGCTTGTGGCCCCAAAATGTCCAGCGAGGTCTTGGTTTCCACTGCTGCTGTCAGTAGTGTTCCGAGCACCTAGATCCTTTGTCACAAATGGAGGGAAAGATCTGGCACCCTTGCCCTGTGAGTTTAGCCACTTGCAGTGAAGTACAAATCAAGGACTGCAGCCTAGTAGTCCCAGAGACACTCCTGAACGCAGGAGCCCCTAGTGCATGAGCCGTGTATTATCCCAGGTGTAAAGTGTTCCATGAATGGTCTGCACCTTTTGTCCACATTTGGATCCAGTGCACAGTCCAGTTCCTAGAGTATTAGCCTTCCTGCTGGGACTTCTATTACTGCTAGACAGTGGATAAATGTGCACTGCATTCATTGCAGACTCGCAACCTTACTGAAAGGAGCAAAGCACCTTTGTCCAATATGTTTTTCTAAGAGCCAGCCTAGCGTGGGATCTCCCCCTTGTCATGGAGGCCCTTAAGACCTCTTGCCAAATTAAAATGGATTTCTCTAAAGGCAGTAAGGTCACCTGTATGCGTTTGTGGCCAGATGGTTTTGGCATGCCCTTGTGGCTAAATCCTATTGGGTCTTTGCCCAAGGTCATGTTGCTATATTATTAACCAATGCAGCATGTTCCTTGATATGCCCACTACGCTATTCAATGCTGCCCCCACTGTAACATGCCACTCTATAAGGAGTATCTCCTTCTCATGGGCATTACTTGTCATTTCGAGACTGGACTACTGCAACTCGCTCCTGGCAGCTCTGCCTCTGAGCGCCATTCGATCTTTGCAACTGCTCCAGAATGCAGAAGCACGACTTGTTTTCAACCTTCCTAAGTTCTCCCACACCACCCCACTGCTGCGCTCCCTCCACTGGCTTCCTGTAGCTGCTGCATCAGATTTAAAACACTGATGCTTGCCTACTAAGCCAAAAACGGACCAGCACCCACTTATCTCAAAGCTCTTATCACACCTCGCACGGCACCCCCCCCAGCAGAGTTTTCGACTGATGATATTCTTAGTCCATGACGTAGTGAACTAGTGTAAGGATGTATATATTGATGGAGACTTCAAAACACTTCTGTAAGTTGCTCTGGATAAGGGCATCTGCCAAATGCTCTAAATGTAAATTACTTGAAGGCTTCAAAGAAGTTTGCGCTGCTGCTACCTAGGCATCAACATGAACCTTCTACACTCTCTACAAGTTTAACACTACTCCTCCTGTGCCATGAGTGTGATGGTCATCAAACCGTCTTAGTCCTTAGGTCAGTAGGTTCCTCATGACCTTGAGGTATTTTGTAGCCAGTTGATATTCACCTCCCCTGGCCCAATAAGAGGGGTTAAATCAAATGCTTACGCATGTAGCTGTGGTTCTGTGAACACTGGATAGCTGCCAGTTTTCCCAGTTATTCATAACCAACACCAATCGGGCAAGAACTTGTAAGGTTCCAGGGAAAGCTGTATGACAGTGTTATTTATAGCACTTTCCTACATCATATGGTCACTTCAAGGTCTGTGCATGCCTGTGCACACACACAGGTGGTGTTTGTAGTACCACAGTTGCATGTGTGCAACGCGTTTATATTACTTGTGATTGAGATGATCTGATTTAAGTAGTGAATGGGCTATGAACATAATTGTTTTCTTTTTTCAGGTGTGTGTGGGGGGGGTTTGTTGGTGTTTTTTTTTGTTTGTTTTTTAAAGGAATGGATGCTTCCAGGTGAGCTTATTTCTATTCTTGTTTTGTATAGATGCTTTGGTGGCCATGGAGAAGGCGATGAAACGCGATAACATCGTGGTAAATGATCGTCAACTCGCTTGTGCCCGCATCAGTTCTCCTGAAGGTCAGGACTACCTGAAGGGTATGGCGGCTGCAGGCAACTACGCCTGGGTCAACCGCTCCTCCATGACCTTCCTTACACGCCAGGTGAGCTCATACACAGTCCACGTTCATGCCAGTCGGCACTGCTTGAGAGTGTTCACTAATATTAGCTGCTGATTGCCCTTTAGGCCTTCTCCAAAGTGTTTAGCACCACACCTGATGATCTGGATATGCATGTGATCTATGACGTGTCCCATAACATTGCTAAAGTGGAGGAGCACATGGTGGACGGTAAACAGAAAACACTGCTGGTGCATCGTAAGGGCTCAACACGGGCTTTCCCCCCTCATCACCCCCTCATTGCCGTCGACTACCAGGTATACACAACCCTGTGTTAGCAACACGTTCTCAAACTTGGCATAATTTGTTGGACTGCTGCTTTTTGTTTGCGTCAGAGATTATGTAGGATCACCTCCAATAATGGTTCCTGTGACATGGTATACACTGATCAAAGAAATCATAGTGTTAATATTATGCTGTAACATTATACAACATTGAGTTTATTTCAATGTTACCTGTTTTTTTTAAATGGGGCGTGCTTAATGTTTTGATAAAGTATTGAAAGAAAAGCACAATCCTCTTAACAATAAAAAAAAAAATCTAAGTTTCCACGCCAAGTGTATTTTTCACTGTTTCTGTAGAGTTTTATGGCATTTAAAGTCATCCTCTGTGAATAAAGTCAAGTATTCTGATGCAAAGCATGATATTTAGTTGTATAATTAAATGTTAATTATGATTTCTAATCTTAAAGGAAAATAGTTGGCATGCTCTTGACCCTGGTTTAGTGCAGTGGGTGATGCTGGATAATCCTCTTTGTATCCCTGTTCTCTAGCTGACTGGTCAGCCTGTGCTGATTGGTGGAACAATGGGAACCTGCAGCTATGTGTTAACGGGCACTGAGCAGGGCATGACTGAAACTTTTGGCACCACCTGCCATGGCGCAGTGAGTAGAAGGACAAAATTGTTACCTATGGCTAATTTTGCAGAATTATTCTGAGGTTGCTGGACTGGGCTAGATCATAAACAATTAATAGTAAACATTTTATTTTGGAAATTTCTAATGTTTTGCTTCACAGGGTCGAGCACTGTCCCGAGCTAAATCCCGCAGGAATCTGGACTTTCAGGACGTTTTGGATAAACTGGCTGACATGGGCATCGCCATCAGAGTGGCTTCACCAAAACTGGTCATGGAGGAGGTGAGGAACACAGTGAAGCCAAAGTAGATTTATTGTACACTATCTAAACTATTAAGCTAATGGAAAATGAAAGAGGGAATGGGAATGGGAATCATCATAATAGGACAGACTAAACTACTATGTCAAGCTCTGTATCAAGACAAACAAGATAAATGAATGATGTCATCTCCACATACCGTTACATGTAGTTGTGTGGTCTTGTAAATGTGACTAAAGTGTGTTTCTGCACTTCTCAGGCCCCAGAATCCTACAAAAATGTAACCGATGTGGTGAACACGTGCCATGATGCCGGCATCAGCAAGAAGGCCATCAAGCTTAGACCCATCGCAGTGATTAAGGGTTAAACGTGAACACCTAAGCACAACCAATAAATGGTTAAACTGAGAGATCATGCCCACGGGCAAATACACAGAACGGGTGATTTGGGAACATGGATGGAGTGGCTTTTGTGCTAGAGGATGATTTCTGCACAATCTTTATAGAGGCAAGACTTTTGCATACGTGTGCATCACCTTGTATGGAGAGAAAACCGTTCACCAGATTAGGAAAAGTTCATTAAGTTGTGTTTTTTTTTTTTTTTTGCCTAACAGCTTTATTGTTATAAAAGCAAGTGGCTAAATTTTTTTTTTTGAGATCGAAGATCGATTTTTGTGAAAAACAGAATGAAAAGGGGAATAAAAGCATCAGTGATCTGTCAAATGTGACAGTAATGCTTCAAAAGTGTGTGTGTCTGTCTCTCTGTTGTTGGCAGGTGACTGTACAGAACCCTTTGCTAACAGATATGGTAACTTCTCTAGGTTTATGATTTTGAGTGCTAAATTTTGGAAATATTTTTCCATGTTTATTGGAATTTTAAGCACTCTGTAAGGGACTGCAGCTCTGTTTCTTGTGTACTTGTTAACATTACCAGCATATTCTCTGCTCTCAATACAACCCAGATTGCTTAAGTCTCTGTAGACAGCAGATACTGAGCCTGTACTGTTCTACTTCCTTACATTCACGGCAGCTTCTTTCCGTGATTAGTGGAGATTCCTGTGTACTAAAAGTTGTCCACTCAAATAAATGGAAGAAGTTCAGCTCAGAGTGGCTGCTCTGGAGAGCAGAAAATAAATGTTTCTGCTGTGTTGGAAACCAGAGTAGAGTAGCTGACTGAATGAAAGAAAGAGTTGCTAGTAGCAGTGCAGCAGAGTAGTTCTCTAAACTTAAGGCCTCACTTGAAGGAAATTGCTAAGAATCTGTCACATTAGCATTCTGAAGGTCAGAGTATAACCTTAGAACATAAAGTACTTAATAGCAAGAGACTCTATTGACCTTGAGGGGAATCATTGAAAGGCATGAATGGGGATTGAACCCACGATCTTCGGTTTACAAGACTGACGCCTTGCCACTTGGCCATCATGCCTTTGTGTTGTGCTCACCCAGCATCAGGGTTGTCCTAGTCTTAGTAGCAATGCAACAGCATAGTGATGCACAGTTCATCTGCCTGGCATATGTAGACAGACCCTGATGTACTTTCCCCCTGCAGCTTGTTCTCTAAACTTGAGGCCCAACTTGGAGGAAAGTGCTGAGAACCTGCAAATGTTGCATTCTGAAGGTCAGAGTATAACCCCAGAACATGGCAAAGTATTTAATAGCTAAATGTACAGAGAAAGGCATGAACGGGGCTTGAACCCATGATCTTCGGTTTACGAGACTGACGCCTTGCCACTTGGCCATCAGGCCGCCCTTGCTCTACCACCCGACACCAGGGTTGTCCTAGCAAGACTAAACTTTAAGCCAGTTTATGTAGTCAAGATTGCTTGAGTCTCTGTAGGCAGCAGATACTTAGCCTGTACTGTTCTGTTCTACTTCCTTACATTCAAGACTACCATGGTGGTTTCCTTCAGTAACTAGTGGCATTTCCATTCACCGGGCATTTAATGGATAGATACTGTATTGAATGGGGATTGAACCCATGACCTTTAGTTTACAAGACTGACAACTTGCCACAAATGAAAGTGTTACTAGTAACAATGTAGTGAGGTGCAGTACAGCTGCCTGGCATATATAGACAAAGGCATGAATGGGGATTGAACCCATGATCTTCGGTTTACGAGACCGACGCCTTGCCACTTGGCCATCATGCCTGCCTACCTTTCAGCCTTCTCCCACCACCTGACATCAAGGCCGTCCTAGCAAGACTGAACATAAAACAGATCAAATGGCCAAATCTAAGACTGCATGATATTCTACTGCTGTCTCTGTAATTGATGACACTAGGGTACGGTTTATGAAGCCGGTATTGTCGATTGCCTGATTATGGCCAAACAGACTGTGGTTCTACCGGTTACTGATGGTGCCACTACACATAGGACTGGACCTGCCATCCCAAAGACCAGGGTTGTGAGTTGCACTCTGTAAGGAACTGCAGCTCTGTTTCTTTTGTGTTTGTTCACATTACCAGCATATTCTCTGCTCTCAATGCAACCCAGATTGCTTGAGTCTCTGTAGACAGAGGGACCTTCAGCTCACAGAGGATTGGGCTGCTCAGCTCTGTGGAGAGCAGAAAATAAATGCCTTTACTGCATTGGAAACCAGTGTAAAGCAGCCGACCGAATAAAAGAGTCGCTAGAAGCAATGCAGCAGCGTAGTGATGTGCAGTACAGCTGCCTGGCATATATAGACAGACCCTGATGTACTTTCCCCCTGCAGCTTGTTCCAACTTGGAGGAAAGTGCTAAGAACCTGCAAATGTTGCATTCTGAAGGTCAGAGTATAACCCCAGGACACAGCAAAGGATTGAATAGCTAAATACTGTATAGACATTGAGGGAAATTTCAGAAAGGCATGAATGGGGATTGAACCCATGATCTTCGGTTTACGAGACCGACGCCTTGCCACTTGGCCATCATGCCACGACTATGAAGGTAGTTGAGGAACAGCAAGTGGCCACACATCACACGCATGCAGGTTTTCAGCACCCGGCTGAGATGTTGATGGCAACAACCCCAGAATAAAACCTTGGAATGTTACATCTCAGGCTGATTGCTCAGTGCTTGTCAGCCATATCACAGAAGAATTTATCAGTAGTGGTGTAGAGAAGCATGTGCATGCATACTGGGGCATGCACAGTGTCCACCCGTTTTCTCCTTCAGGGCTCAATATCAGCATATTAACATCCTTGAAATGAAAGCTGTTTGGGTAGGGCTGCAACGGTGTCTTGCAGGAAGCCTGTGTCTGGAAACAAATTCACAACTGTGGTTCAGTTAATTTGGAACACCGATGGCAAGGTTCAAAGTTGACCTGTTTTTTGAACACACAAACCATTTGAAGTCCAACGTAGTTCACGGAGCCAAGACAGGAGCCAGGATGTGTTCATACACGACTGGCCAAATCTAAGACGGCATGCTTTGCTACCGCTGTCACTATAATGGAAGACACTGTATTATGGTTTATGAAGCCGGTATTGTTGATTGCCCCATTCTGGACAAACAGACCACTGATGGCACCATAAGACTGGACCTGCCATCTCAAAGACCAGGGTTGGTGAGTGATTTCCTCCTCAAACAGAATACAGTATTAAGACTTACAGAGATTACTTTTATGGCATTTGGCAGACACCCTTATCCTTAAGTACAGGATTCCAGGGCCATCTGGGTCACTTAGCCAGAAGACAAAATGATGCAGCTGGGGCCTTTTATAGGATACCTATGTGAGGTCATGGTTAAAAGGTGACAACTTTGCTATTAGTACTTGGCTAGGAAATTAGTCTATAATCCTAGATTTATAATCATATGTCTAGGCAATCTCTGTTCTATAGGTTTTAACCAATTATGAGTCAAATAATGACATGCCATACATTCATTCACATTGCTCACACTGGACTGCAGTGCATTTCCAAAATTTGGAGCAGAAAAGACAGCAAAATGATGAATTTTCACACCATTCTAAATGTAACTGGGGCAATAGAACGTACATGTACTCATATAATCTTTTAAAAATCATATTTATTTATTAGATAAACCACTAGTAAACCATTATTGTTTTGCATTTTCTCTATTTCACGCTCAGTGACATTCATCACCTTAGATCTTTTTGACATGCTCCAAAGGGTAAAAAAAAAAAAAAAAAAAAAAAAAAAGGGAAGCTGTTTACCATATATGGCAACTTGGGGGGCATTTCTTTATGCAGTTGAGTGGCCGTGCATGAGCAGAGCAATTTAGAATGTGTGATAACAGGCATTGCATACGTATGCGTGATAAATGCCAATTTCTTTCTGCATACTGGTGATTCTTATGCACAATTTACAAGTTGTTCTATGAATGCTTTGTTGAATGAGAACTCGGGTCTGACAGTACCACCCCAGCAGGTTCAGGCTCTGCTGTAGACTCTTGAGTGGTGAGCGACGGCAGAACAAGGTCTTCGGTTACGTATATGTTTAGTGAATAAAACAATATATATTCAACAAAAACACTGGATTACATTATTAGATACACTTTATTGGTAGTGACAAATGTAGGGACAAGGACCTGAAGGGATATCAAAAATAAGTATAGGCAGAGAATTGGCTCAAACAAAATGAAATTTATCTCTTTGCATTCATTTGGCATAATTCTAACGCTTAGGAGCTGGTAACAGTTCAGTATCTGTTTAAGTGTTTGGGTGGCGGAAGTTCTGGAAAACTACTGGAAAATGTAATTTTTAAAATCGAGCTACAGGGAGCTGTCAGGAACGATATCAGCAGAGCTGCTCAATGAAATTTGATATCCCAGATTGTGTCTTGTGCACTGTGACTATAGAAGCTTCCAGAGGGAATGACATTCATACAGTGTTTGACGTGTACGTGATTGAAGATCATTTCACTTCAAAATTATACCAAGAAATGAGTGGTTAATTAGACAGTACAGACTGCTGTGCATTGCTGTTTTGCATCTCTCAGGTCCTACTTGCCAAGTAGCAAGAAACCAAACATCAAACCATTAAGTATTAACCAATAGTTTGAACAGAACATGTTCTCATTGTACAACACATTTTTCATGGCTACATTTATATATCAGAGGAGCTCAACTTCATGTTAGAGATTCTCACTGCCCCTTCAGGATTGTATCCACTTCCTGCCAGAACCACTTATGATTTGCATGTTTTATTTTTATCTTCTAGTTTTGTTATGCTACCTATACAACTTAATATGGACTTACAAAGGCAGGATTTGAAAAGCTGACTAATTACAGTGAACTAATTAAACACGAACAACCATGATTAGCATTTTGCAAATTGCATGTTTTTATTCAAATTGCCCCTTAGTCCAAATATTGTATTAAACCACTGTGAAAATAATTTAATAGCGATCATCTTTTTTAAGCCTTTCTTTGCCCCAGATTTTCCTCATTTTCTCACCAATTTGGCCAATTCCCATCCAGCAGCCAGCTCTCGACTATCAACACTGAAGCTACCAATCAGGGAGGGTGAAGGCTAGTGTGCTTCCTCAGAGACACATGAGGCCAGCCAAAAGCATTTTTTCGAACTGCTGCTCAGGCTGTGTCACGTGGTGGCATAACATACACTGAGGAAAGTGCGATCCGCCCTCTTCCACATACTTGAGCATCCAGACGCCCACAATTGTCTAATGCTTCTTTGAGTGACAGGTGAGTGAGAGATAGTATGCCCCTCCCACTCAGACAGCATAGCCAGTTTTGTTCCCTTGGCCCCCAGAATCGTTGGAATTTGCGATCTCCTGACATTAGGGCAACCACTTTTCTTTTCATTTGATTGCATTTTAACTATTGTGCAATTTCAACAGGCAACCTGCAGCATGCAGACTGTGCAACTCAATGTTAACCACAAACTCTTGGTTACTGACTTTGCAAAAAAAAAAAAAAGATTATATATGTCTAATTTTACTTACAAAAAATATAACACTGACATGTCACTTTACAGCAGCTGAAACATCACCATGAATAACCAGACACACCAGCTCAGCTCTTGTTGATGTAAAAATGGACACTTTAAACACTGTGAAAGCAGACATTGCATAATGCCTCAGGATGAGAGCTGAAAGTGGGCAGGATTGCAGGCATAGATGAATTAACCTGAACATGCTTTTCGTCTGTGTTTCTGCATTCAGGGAAGATGCCAGGGAACTGCAATACCACAGGTCAGTGATGCACTGTACAATTCAAATGAGTTACTCTGCATTTAATACGCCGTGAAGGGGGAAAAAAAAAAATAATAAATCGAAATATTTAACTGTTCAACATCAGAATGTTTCATATCTAGAAGAGCACTTTCATATTCCTAGTCACTTCAAAATAAAAACAAAATGCTCCTATTCCATGACATTAAAAAACGAAAATCAAATTAAATAAAATCATCTCAGCATGGCTCCCCCTTTCTGCTAATTCGTTACAGAAACCTCGTTTCAACTGCTCAAATATAATCACCTCTTGAAATGATCTACGGGTTTGCTTTTAATCCCTACATATTAGTTAAACCATGAAAGCGCGCTCACAAATACAAAATATTACTGTAATCATAGTTCATATTTTTAAGCGCCAAAATAATTTTTTTTTAATCCTTGTTCAGAACAAAATTTCTCTCTTCAAAATCCCATCCTGCAGTCTACTGTTAGCTCTCTGCCTTGTCCGGTTGGCCAATCACAGACGTCCGTCCCCAGGTGGAGAGTACGACTCTGATTGGTTCGGTGGGAGCTCGTCCTCACCACAGTCCTGTAATCGGCACCATGTTTCCCCTTTGGAGCGGAGACGGCCACAGTTAAGCTTCTCCCTTTAAGTGCAAAAGCAGCTTCTATACTAAGCTCGGTCCTTTTGTTGTACTGTCTTGAACTCGTCGTGGTTTTACAGCTTGGCTTGCTGAAAGAAAGCCTGAGTGGAAAAACACACACAGAAACGTGCAGGTGGTTATTCAGCAGCTGACAATCTTGTTCAAGTCATATTTACTAGGTGTGTAGCAGTAGTCAATTTCCTCCTAATCTTGTGTAACATTTTACACTGTTGTGAGATTTTGTTTAAAGAAAAGAATAAATAAATTTAAAAAAAATCCTCAATGAAGTAATACAGCAAACTGATATACAGTAGCCATGGCCAAGTCCTGAAACCAAAGGCGTCCCAACGTTCCAAGGACAGTAAAAATGACATGCAACCAAAAAAAAAGACCAGCAGGATGCAATTTTTCGCACAAATCAGATTCACTTCTCCATTTGTGGGTCAAAGTGCAGTCAGAGGATTTGCCGCATGGAGGTGTGGGCGTGATGTGGTACAACGCGCTACCCCCCTGAAGTGCATCATTTAACCACATGTTCTGGGGTGTTATTCCACTTACACCACAGCAATGCTAGTGACTGTATTGTTTATTTATGAATACTGCGTCATATTTTTAATAGTTTATAGTAAGATTTAATGTCGTGGAACCTCCTAGAGACAAGTTAGTTCCTGTTCTTGCCTCCGTCTCTCTCACTCGCGCTCTCTCTCTCTCTCTCACAAAACACATCCTGTGATTTTGCTGGGAATCCGGAAAAGAGCACTCCTCTGTCCTGAACACTTTCCCGTGCAGGGAACTTTGACTGTTACAAAGTGCTTACAAGCGAGACTCCGTCCATAAATGATCAATACGTGTCCCACGAAAGACATCACCACATCAACAATTATTCATTTTACTTTGTTAAACATGTTTTCAAATTCCATTAATTATTAGTCTTGGGTTATATGGAGCGTCTGCTGTGTGAGCTGTTGCTATAAAAACGATAAGGTATTAGAACGAGCACATCAATAACCTAACATCCATGTTACAGCCAGAACTACTGTCCGAACTGTGCGCGAAAATATTATAGAATAAATACAGCACACCTACTCTACTGACCAATCAGATTCGAGAACTCAGCCGCGCTGTGGTTATAAGCAACATGTAGAACAAGCAACGTGCTCTCTCTGCGTTCAGCTGTGGTGGCAGCGGATAACATCCATGTGAATTTGTCTTATTTTGAGGAAGGTACTGATTTATACCAGGAGGAATGAATGCTGCACTACCTGATCAGAGGAACTGGGAAATCTGTGTGGCTAAATTGTCGTTTATTTTGATGTATTACTCACTAACCCAGTCAACATTTGCATTTTGTAGCATAGAAATAATTGGAAATATGTGTAACTGTACCACTATGACCTCTGGGGCAGTTGAGTTAGAGTCGGGGGCGGGTGACATTAGACTTTGGGACAGTATGGAAAAACTTAGTTTCAGGCCCTGATGATAATTCAGCAGTTATGGCAACATCATAAATTAACAGTACTAATCTTGGTGAGCTTCATAATTCCATAAATAAGCTTTATATTTCCATAAGTAACACCAGCATAGAAGTAGCTATAGTAAAATCTACTTATAAAAAAAAAAATCTAACATTAACAATGTGTTAAATCCATTAACACGGAATTAAATTACAACCCTAATGGGTTAAAGTTCAAAACAAAGAAACATGTCAATAAACATTATGTTAAAAAAATAAAAATGCCAGGTATATTAATGTGACTTTCACAACTAACCGCCTCTTACGCTCGGAAGCGACTAACTAAATCAGCTTGAAGAGAGAATAACGGAGAACGAGGGAGCAGGAGATACCTTCATGTAGTTTTTCAGAACCTTGGTGTCAGGCTGCTGAAGCACTTGACAGAGTTCCTGTGGGGGGGAGGGAAAAAAAAAAAAAACCTGAAGTCAGAGTGCAGGTGACCAATGACCAATAAAATGAAAATTTGCAAACGTTACGCAGATGACCACAAACGGCAGCATCACTGAAGCGTAAAAGCTACCTGTGTGATCTCAGGTGAGACGTGCAGAGAGGGCAGGTACTCCTGCTGCAGAAACTGAATAAACTCCGGCCCCTGGAGCAAGACACGAATAGTTTTAAGTACAGAAGCAGCATTACATAAAATCTTGATTGTGAGATGTGATTTCTGGCTGGCAGACTTTCTACAGTATAAGAAGCTATAAGTCATCACACACACACACACACCCCTGAGCATCCTCCATCCTCTTTGCAATTTTTTTGCAAGTTTTTGCACATGTTTATGCTGCTACAATATTTATTATACTGTACATAGGCTGCTACACTTACAGTCAGGTCCATAAATATTGGGACATTGACACAATTCTAACATTTTTGGCTCTATACACCACCACAATGGATTTCAAGATGTGCTTTAACTGCAGACTGTCAGCTTTAATTTGAGGGTATTTACATCCAAATCAGGTGAACGGTGTAGGAATTACAACAGTTTGCATATGTGCCTCCCACTTGTTAAGGGACCAAAAGTAATGGGACAGAATAATAATCATAAATC
>CM040983.1:23780101-23796920 GCA_022985145.1 Pangasius djambal | reverse complement strand
TTTTTTTTTTTTTTTTTTTTTTTTTTTTAAATACTTTCCACAGATTTGGTATTTAGGTACGTGCGCTAAGGCACGAGAGTAAGACTACAGTACTGGAGGGCCGCATTACTACCCAGTTTTATTGCTCAACTTTATTTAAACACACCTGATTCAGCTCACTCGCCAAATAAGGTGCGGTACAGTCAAGAAACGGTCTGTTACAGTGAATTTCAATTAAGTAAGTAAGTAAGTAAGTAAATAAATAAATAAATAAAAGCATATCTTTAAGGAATCAAAAAGATGACAAAGAACACACAGCTAAAGACTGTGATATAAAGTGTTATAAAAAGATCACATTACTCACGATATCTCTATTTAAAAAACAAAAAAACAAAAGCGTGTATCATGACATAATCGCCATATTGCCCAGCCCTACTAAGCAGTAACCCTTTGACTTGTTCTTTCAGGTTTTATGTGCAATTATTACTTTTCTATAAAAACTGATAAACACCCCACTACTTACATGTATCTTCTGTTACTTTTAGAATAAACCCAGAGAAAATAACCAACTGTGTTCACATCCGTAGTGAAACGGTCAATGTTATCTGTTTGACAAAGACCTCTCGAGCTGTGCTTACCCCAGAGCTCCACTAGTCTGGAGAGGATTATGAAACAGGTCTTCTGGGCGACAGGATCAGGGAAGTCCACCGCTCCCTGAATAATGGTGAACAGCACACGCTCTACATTTTCAGCACCTAGAAGGAAGAAAAAAAAAAAAAAAAAAGATTCCAGTGTAAAACTGAAAGCTGTCCTGTGTGTGCGCGCGTGCTGGGCGGAGTGGTGGTGCTGAAAGACTCACCCTGATTGGCCATGACCTCGTTCATACCGCTGCTGGCGATGGTCTGAATGAAGCTGAAGTAGCTCCTCCTCAGCATCTGCTTCTCCAGCGCTGCCGTCTGGTCGTTCTCTTCTGCTGGCCGAGATAATACTTCAAAAATGGCCAGAACCAATGGCATGAAGACCTGCTGCAAGAACGGAGACACCTGACTCTACACACACACACACACACACACACACACACACACACACACACACACACACACACACACAATTAGATGACAGTTTCAGATGACAGTTTTATAATTTAGAGTGTTACAATGTGATTAATAAATAATATTTTGTCCATCTTTATCATATAACCACTTGCTGCATCTAAAACATAATATCCATCAAGACAAATATTGAGGATCGTCACTTTATGACTTTAATTTGTCACACACACATTCACAAGCAAAACAAAAAAAAAAATCATTGTGTAAGATTCTTTGTTCTGCTTTTAGTCTTCCAGCACAAATCTACCAAAACTTTTTGGGGTTTCTATAAAAAGGGCTCTAGCTAAATTAAATGTAATTTACAGCCTACAATATTTACAATAATTTATTAACTATTTATTAAATTAAAGGTGCAATAGTTGATTTTTTTATTCCATACTTGTACAAATAACCTGGAAGAGATGTAGAACAAACAAACAAAGGGTTAAGCTTAAGCTTATTAAGCTGTTGAGAAAACACGTATGGAAACCTATATGGGTGGGAATCATTCAAATGTCGAACCCACTTAAATGTTATAGAGCTAATCTTTAAATAATAATAAATAAATAAATAAATAAATAAAAAGACCCAACCACCAAACAAACAAAAGACTAATCTTACCTATTGTACCTTTAAATGGAAACATCTACACACGTGACCTAAAAGTGATATTGGGCTTTAGCTTATCTTGCAGGAAGCTTACTTGTCAGTGTTTGGCTATCAACAATGTGAGCTCTACAGGCTATTTAAAACACTCCGGTCTGATGTTTTAAACCTGTTCAAGTTGTTGTTATTTTTTTTTTTTTTGCAAATCTTTATATTGAATAGTGTAGTGCTACTGTTAAGTCCTACAAATCACTTGCAACTTCTTATATCAGCCCTAAACTCTGTGTCATGTTCCACAGAATACTAGGAACACATGCTCTACAGGTGTTTTTTTAAATCCTGATTGTTTAAAACCCGGCCTATTCAGGAGTATTCTGCAACAATTTGAACCCAGAATGATAAAGCACCCGATACACGAGCAGCCCCTTAAACAGCACACCTTGAACTTGGCGGTGATTTGGCTGATGAGGGGGATGAACTCCTGCAGGTCCTTGGGCTCACAATCCTTCAGCATGTGCTCGCTGGCGCTGGGGATGAAAGGCAGGACCTCCTCCTCCAGGCAGATGATCATGCGGTGGAGGAAGGAGCGCACGGCGCTGCGTAACATGCCCCGCTGGACAGGACAGCTCAGCGCAGGCAGGAACGTCTGCAGGCAGTCCAGATAGACCTCAGAGCAGCCGCACAGCTTCACTGTCTGCTTATTACTGAACGCCTTGCTGGTGCGGCTGTGTGTGTGAGAGAGAGAGAGAGAGAGAGAGAGAGAGAGAGAGAGAGAGAGAGAGAGAGAGACATGTTTGTCCTTAAACAGTAACTCCACCAGCGACCGGGGGGTTGAATGTTTGTAGCCAGACTTCCATGTTTTGTTTTCAAATGTCTTTAAGAAATCATGCTTTCATTAGAGAGTCCAAACTTATCACACACTTGTTCAGGGGTTTGGCCTTGTTACTGTCTGTGCATGTTAATTACACGTCATGAGCGTTTAATTCTGCCCTATGTGCCACTTCTGAACCTCCGCAGTGTGACTTGTGTGATGTGTATGTTCGAGCGGATGGTGTGGGATATACCTGGCAAAGCCCACAGCGTGACTGAGGCAGTCAGCGAGGGCAGTCTGTCTCTCCTCATCACTCTCCTGTGTGAGTTTGGCCAGCAGCAGGCGGAAGGCCTCCATGAGCGGTGTGAGCAGACTGCGCATGAGCACCTGTTTCCTGTCGGCCGGGCTCTCGCCGTTCACGATCAGAACACCGGCCGTCTCGAACATGAACAGCTGATCGTCGCTGCTCAGGAGCGCAGGGAAACCGTTTTCCTGGAAGAGTGCGAGAGTTATGCATGAGTTAACTCTCTCTCTCTCTCTCTCTCTCTCTCTCTCTCTCTCTCTCTCTCTCTCTCTCTCTCTCTCTGCGTGCGACACTTACAGGAGGAGTTAACGCCAGAAGGTCCTGTATTCGGCTCAGGATGTCTTCGATATAGGCATTCATGTGTTTACTGTTGAAAAAAAGGGAAAGAGAAAAAAAAAAAGTCAAGAAAAATACTGCATTTTATTTTGCTCCTAAATATTGCCTCTCAAGTGAGGCAAGTTTCATTATTATCGGCATCTAGAGGCTGCTGTTGCCTGGAGACTACAACGGCAAACGTTTTTGAGGTTCTGGTAAAAATAAATAAATAAATAGTTAATTCCTAATTTAAAAATAATATTTGTATGAAAACAACTATTTTACTTCCCTTTTATTTAGCAATAACAACAGTAACACAGAGTTACTGTAGACAGTGACTATAGAGACTTATATGTACTATATACAGCTATATATAAATAACTATAATAGTCTAAAGTTTAGTCGTTTACTAACGTGAACTCTAACACTGTTCGCGTCCATACAATCCTCTCTACAGTCTGAGAGTCTGTGTGTGTGTGTGTGTGCTAACTGACTTACTGTAACGTTTTGATGAACCTGGAGAAAAGGTAAGCCACTCTGCTGCGCACCTTCGGACTACTGTGCCTCAGGCCACGATGATCCAGAAACGCCATCTGAATATAACAAATACACAAACACGCACATACTAATGCGAATAGATCGTATTTAGCTTTAGTGAGTAGGTGATGTGCAAGCGGAGGTAAAACTCACCAGGACAACTGGAATGTTCTGAGGTTCCACGATGAAGAACTTGTCATAGCGAACAACAGTCTCAAAGAACTCCAGTGTGACAGAGGTGTGCTGGTACTCGCTTACGCCGCTGGAGAGGAGCTACACACACACACACACACACAATCACCTTAAGCCACAGGTTCACAAACATTTTGGGCAAACGATATAAAATTCTGCAATTCCAGATTTGTAATACAAGACTACTGTAACATCGGAACATTTTATTATGCCAGTAACATGCACGTGTAACGAAAGTGACTACAAATTTAAGGAATATATTCTATATTCTAGCGAGAAGTGTTGTGTTGTTATAGTAAAATAATCAATACTGCGGTGGTACGATTATGAACCCGACGGGTCTGGTTTATACTTGAGGAATGACGCAGAAGCAGCGGTGATGCGAGTGGCGTGATTCACACGCTCGCTGCGTATCGTGTGTACTTCTGGAAGATTTAAAAGCGACATCCGCTAGACGGCACGTCAGAGCCCGAACATCTCTGTCCATCAGGTTTCAAAGTCGAACTGTAAGCTGTAAAATGATTTCATGCACCGTGACGTTAAACACACTGACGAGTTCTGTACATCTTAAAACTCTGTACCGTTGTTGTGCCTGTTGTCATGAGCTTTATCTCAAATCGAAAACTCTGGCCTTGCATTCAAAAGTATTTACTGATCTTGAAAATCCGGAAGACTTGTACACAAAACAGATCTTTTGGTAGGTTCGCTTATTATTAGGTTTGCTCTTGTACACATCCCTGGCCAAAAAAAAAAAAAAAGGGGGCCAAGCCCAAAATGGCACTATTTTAAGCTTAACAACAAATCATTGGCCAGAAAATGAGCAGGGATGAAACAGATGCACTCCTGAGAGCTCCTGTGCCTCCATTCACTGGTTTCCTTTTGCTGCAGTGAACTGTGTGTTTGGGGAAAAGCCAGAAACAGGGAAATTCACTTCTATAGTCTTCTTGTACACAAAGCTCAAATCATCATAATGATTCAAATGTTTGATGTAAAATTCAATCTAACACACGTCTGGGTGTACAACATTTTCCAAAAAATCATCTGGGATGTTTTCTTTTTCTTAAAAGATTAGTGATTATTTGGTTCTCTGCTGCACCTGATGAGCCACAAGACTTAAACATTTAAAGAAATCAAAGGGAAAAGCTCTCGCATACTGACCTCCTTTATCTATTTGTTTCATTCCTGCTCATTTCCTGACCAATGATTTGTTGTTAAGATCATTAAAAGCTTTTTTTTCAGCCAGTGTTGTGTCACTGTAAAGTTCAAAGATAAAAAAAAAAAAAAAAAAATCTCTAGGAGTCCAATAAATAGCCAGAATATTAATATGCAAATCTAAATTACTATTTGAATAGTGTTCATAAAATAAATCTGTGTTTAGAGGGTCTGTGAAATTTATTTTACAGTTAAAGGGCTCGTTTGAGATCGCCTGGACTAAGGAGCAGAGCGTAACTACTTCAGAGCTCTCTATACTCTGCCATTGCTGGAGCAGGACGAGTGTGTCTTCATCGTACCGTCCTCATCATGTCCTGTAGAGTGCTGGCTTTCGCGGCATCGCCGCTAAAATGAGCTCCGTGTGATGCAGGCAGTGCTTCTCCCAACATGTAAAACAAGCGGATCGCCACCTCCACCTCCATGAACCGGGCCGTTTGCCAGCTCCTACACACACACACACACACACACACTTGTAGCAATGAGGTTGCATGGCTTTTAGCATGGCTGCGTGTGGGTTTGTGCTGAATCCGGGTCTTACTGCATGGTGCTGGTGAAGACTCTATGCACAGATTCCAGTAAGAGCTCAGGAGAGACCTGAGCCAGGCGGTCCAGCAGCATCTTCAGCTGCTTCCTGTACTCCACAAACATCGCCTCATCTTCGCCCTTAGAGACAGGATTAAGATTTAAATAAAAGAGCAGATAATAAACCTCCCTGACATTGTATTAGGATAACGCTTATTCACGACAATAACGTTACCTCGTTTTCAAAGTTGTACTCGTCGTCATATGTCAGCTTTTTCATAACAGCCAGCATGATGGCCTGAGCGAAAGCAGAGAGAGACGTTACATGGCACTGCGTAGTACGACAGGAGCTGAGAAAAGTGACTGAACTGTGATTTCGTACCTCAATATTACTCTTCTGCTGATCAGTGAGGAGAGGAAGCTGTGAAGGAGACAGGAAACAGCACACAGACCTTCAACACGAGGTATAAGATGTGACTGTGATCAAGAGTACATCTGCTATAAGAATGAAGTCAGTGCAACTGCTTGAGTAAACGCAGACAAAGCATGAAGTTTTCCATCTTTCAGGTTATCTGAAGTCTGATAAAGGAAAGTCAAAGTCACTGCCAGACAGGCAACAGAAGGCAGGTTTTCACTCCCCAAAGCAAGAACTAATTTCCTCACACGCACTGTATTATATACTGTAGGTCAGTGAACATGGAATTCACTACCATTCTTATTGGCTAAAATAACACAGAAACCAAATTTTAAAAGGCGAATAAGGGCACATCATGGATGCTCATATGTATAAGATGCTTTGCATATGGAGATGATAGACGAAAGAGTAATATCGGGTCAGATTGTGATTTTATTTATTTTATACGTTCACATGTGTGTAATGTTATGTATATGTTGATGTGGAATACATTGTTACGTTTAATGTATGTTCCTAAATGCATGTTTAATATCTTTATGATCTATAAGTTTAATGTAAGTTCTTAAATGTATGTTTTTTTTTATATGCGGACCCCAGGAAGACTAGCAGTGCTCTAGCAGTGCTCTAGGGCACAGCTAATAGGGATCCTAATAAACAAACAAATAAACTGGACCTGGAGCACTGACACGACATCACTGAGGTCATGGATGTGTCAGGGAATTTTACACCACTGCTGCTACATGGCTTCTTTAAAGTTTTTCTACTTTCTAACGTAGCAGAATGCTTTTTCTGCATGTCTGTAAACATCAGCGCACCACACTATCGATCAGTGGCACGACACTAAGTGTTTTATTCCGCTTATACCACAGCAATTTACAATGATTGCAATGTTTAAATCATTCATGAATGGCACATTGCTTATTTTAAAGGTTTATAGTTAGATTTAATGGTGTGGAAAGCCCAAGAGGCAAGTTAGTTCCTGTTCTCACCTACGCTACAGCCGTGATAAACAGCCGCTCCCTCTCTCTCTCCCTCTTCTCTCTCTCTCTTCTCTTCTCTTTCCCCTTCTCTCTCTCTACCTTCCCTTTCTCTCTTTCTTTTCCCCCTTCTCTCTCTCCCCACTTCCCTCTCCCCTTTTTTGCACTCTCTCTACTTTCCCCTCCTCTCTCTCTCTCTCTCTCTCTCTCTCTCTCTTTCCCTGTCTTAAAACGTAGCTTGTCGTTTTACTGAGAAATCTGAAAGCGTGAACTCCTTTTACTTTAATGAGGATATGAAGCTAGCGGGTGCAAGTGTTGAGGATGCAGAAGACAGGGATAGGTGGAGAGTGATGATTCGCTGTGGCGACCCCTGAAGGGAAAAGCCGAAAGAAGAAGAAGAAACATGTTTCTAAATGTTAGATAATGTGGGGCATCCACCGGACAGTGCCTGTGTATGGGCTGTTACTACAGACACAATAAAATATCACAGCGAACGCATTAATATTAACTTGTTCATGTTACAGGTGAGCTGTTCTGTTATATGAAAATACTGTAAACCTACTGACCAATCAGATTCGAGAATTCAACTGTGCTGTGGTATAAATATAAAGATATCCCAATGTTAAAACTCCAAAATAAACTACAAGACACTATAACTGAAAAATGTATTAACATAAAATCCAGTATCCAAAAAAAAGGCCATAACCGATGAAGGATTGTACCTAATGATCCTTCAGAAACTTGTACCTAATGATCCTTCTAGAGTGTTACAGGAGTGTTACAGGAGTGTCAAGCTGTTAAATCTGCAGCTTAACCTAGCGAGAAACCTACCTGTTTGAGTACATGCAAGTAGTCGTAACAGAAGCCCACTATATTAGCTGAAATGTCATCATCCTCATGCATAAGCAGCTGCAGCATCAGCGGGATTTTGGCCTCCAGAGCCTGCAGGGTTTCTGCTGCGACCTTCATGTCTCCTGTTTTAGTGAGTTTGGTCCAGCTTAACACCAGAGCCTGACCCATTCCGTTCATCAGGCGCGAGAACTTAGCCAGGAAGTCCACGTCCTCCTCCTGAGACACACGTCACCACAATTCACTTACACACCTTTACTCATAGCTGTTTTTCCTCTATTTAATTACAGTGTGAGACAGTTACTATATATATTTCATTTATTACTGAAAGTTTATTTTAAGTACTTCTATACCACAGCAAAAACTACTAGCTAATTAACTACTATTAACTAATAATGTCAGTAATAAAACAAGAACAATTACACAATCATAATTGTGTAATTATACTGCGTGTGTAATTAAACTGCATAGATGAATAACAAAGTTACTAATAAAGTCAGTAACGGTAGTGTTCAGGTGCAGAAATGTAATAATTAAGTGTAAAATAGCACAGTAGTGCTCACTGCATAAGTTACATACAGATGAATCTTTGTTAAAGCTGTGGTGGTGTTTGATTAGCAGACAGAAGCAAATTATTTATAGGCTGCTGTCTCTTTAATAGCAAATGCCGGACCCAGTACTGACACGCGTCCTGTTTCTTTCTCAGCTGTTTACGCTTTCGGTTAACCGACTGTGTTTACCAGAATACTTGCCAAAACCGGTATTTTAACATAACTTTGTGTGTATGTGTCCGTTCAAGTGCAAAGAGGCGTGAAAAGAGGAATCAGTTCGGTGCTCACGCGCTGTCTGAATTGCGCTGTCTGAATTGCGCCTCTCTCTCTCTGCGTGTGCGCGCTTTCGGGTGTGTGTGAGAAAACAGCGCGCGAGGCCCGATTCGATTTCTCTTCTGCGTGAATGGTTTAAAATTGCTTGAATGTGTAAACTGGCAAGACAAAACACCAGCAAATGATAAACTTTCATTCTGTGATGGTTAAACTTAACAGTTAATCCGCGAATCACATGCGTGCCGAACCGTGGGGCCTGGTCCGTACGGATCACGCATCATCTATGATCCGTTGCACCCCTATAATATATATATATATATATATAATTTAATTTCTCCCATTTTACAAAACACGGTGAACAGCACGTACCTGCTTCACGTTGAAGAAGCCGGCGCTTTGCAGGACTTGAGACAGAGACTCCACCAGTTTGGTTTTGTCCACCGGGTCCATGCCCTTATTAACGATCTCGAACAGACAATCGCATGCCTCCTCTCTCAGCTCCTCCACTGACATGTGACTCAACAGCAGATTCACAAACCTGCAAAAAACACACTGTTACCTCGGAAACTGAATAAATCTCACTCCATCAGTCTGTGGCCTAATTATGATATACATCATATCATCTAGTGCAGAGATGGACAAACCTTTTGGACCAAGGGCTGCATGGATTACAGTAAAGCAATTAAATGATATTACATATGAAAATGTCTTTGTATTGAAATTCCCTGTAAAACAGGTCTCCTGTATCTGAGACTAAACACATTTTGTCAGCTGCACACAATACGTTGAGACATGACATCTGAAAGTCGACTCTTCAGTTCTGTTCTATTTTATCTGGATAGCTCTTTTAATAAAAAAAAAAAATAAAATCATGGATTGTGATCCAGCCTGACAAAAATTGCGCATCCCCTAATATCACCTCTGACTTTGGTGTGTTCTGAGATCACACCGAGACACAAGGAACGAGAAATTCGGCGCATTCAGCATATATTTAACACAGAGTCGGAGACGAGCATAAAAGTAGCAGTCAGAGGGAAATTCTGGGAATTCGCTCTCTCTGGGTGCTCTGACCTGTCGTTGGCAATGAGGTTGAGGTCGATCCAGGACACGTATGCACCGACTACCTCCAGGCACTGGCACGTGAGCTCACTGTGACTGCTCTGATACGTCTGCAGGATCTGATACCACGACTCTACCAGGGCTGGGATACATGTCTCTCTCATGCTGTCCTTAATCAGTGTGTTCCTGCGCGTCTCCTGAAGAAAGAAATAGGTGTTGATTAATCACAGATTAATATCATAAAGCTCTGACCTGAAGATTAGGTGTTAAAGGCATAACCAGGTGTTAAAGATTCACGCTTGAATTTGAGACAAATTAGCCTTCTAGCCTTCATATTCTAGCTTTTTACACATACACACGAAGCGTTTCATTTCTGGTGATTTTTAACATTAGGCCCACGCAGCTAGTATTGCACCCTATTACTGTAGTGATATAGTACTACAGACATCAGCCTGGTTCCCTCGACAAAAAGCCAATAGGATTTTATTTTCATTGGCTTTTAAATTATTGCAGAAAGTAAGCTCTGTGACCAGCAAATGTTTATGATTCTTATACGTTTTGTTCGAGATAACCTTCACAAATGAACACAACTTTTATGAATTTTGAAGCCTAAATACAAATCACCAGGAGTAAAAAGCTAAAGTTATAAACTATAAACAAACTACAACACGGTCGCATGTCTTCAACATCACCACTAAGCTTCCGATAACGCTTTCAATCTTTATTTTAAATACAATTTTTTGTGGATGAATCTGCCCCCTAGCTTTTTTTTTGGGAAATGTGTCCATTTTGCATTATTTTGGAAAAAATTCAGTTTGTGTGTGTGTGCAGTTGATTAGTTTTCCTGTTCAGCGTGGTGACGTTTAATGTCCCCGAAAACCTCTGTAGTCCCATTTAGCCATTCACCTTTTTGGGGTATTGCTGCTGTATTTTATTTCGTAGAATAAAATGTGAAGATATCTTGAGCTTGTGTTAACCACAGACCTTATTTTCAGACACTTAACCAAAAAACCTGTTCAAAAAACCCACTGATTTCAGGATGATGGAAGCGCAAGTGCAAAAATGCATTTTTTCCCCCCCAACTCAATTAATTCACATCAAATGAAACTTTTCTGTAATTTGGCTCCAGATTTTGGTCATAAATAAAATATTTTTGATGGCATAGATATGAATCAAAATAACGTGCTACTTCCACCTCTGTTTCCGTTTACTTGTCATTTCAGCTCTGTGTGCGTTGCCTTTTATGGAGTTTTGTGGGCGTCACCAAATGCAAATTTACATTTACATTTACGGCATTTGGCAGACGCCCTTATCCAGAGCGACTTACAATAGTGCTTTGAAGTCTATCAAAAATACATCCTGATACCGGCTTTCTAGGTCACAAACTAGGAATACCATCAGCCCAAGACTCTGTTGGGTTTTTTTTTTATTTTTTTTTCATCAACATGCACACACACACACAAGTGAGAAGAAAAAACAGTGTTTCTGAAACTTTTGTAAATCTGCCTGATAAATGAGGCCCAGTGTAATATCAAAGCAGAGGTTACTGTAGTTTGAGAAAGCTCAAGCGCAAGCCTCATAAATGCCATCCTGGTATTTCAGGAAACTACAGGAGGAGGAACAGGCAGCACACAAGCAGAACGCTGACGGTGAGTCATACCTCGGGGCCGTGCAAGATGTCCCTGTCCACCACCTCGGCGTCGATGGCCATGAGTGTGCGCAGATAGATGTCCAGGCCATGTGGGTTCAGGCCCACCAGCGAGAGCACGTCAAAGAAGAACTTGGGCCATAGCGTCAGGTACTCCATGACAAAGGTGAGCGCAAACACCTGCGCAGCCTTGTTCTTGATGAACGGCTTCTCAGGCTGTCTGCTCATCAACTGTGGTTAAATAAATAAATAAATAATTAAAATAAAATTTAAAAAAGTCAACTTGATATGGGAAAAGATCCACCACTGAGCTATGACCAGGTCTGAAGCAGGAACATGCTGATATTGGATTTGTGATAACTGACAGCACTACAGTGCACATTACTATGACCAAATTTTTTATTTTAAAGAGAATAATTTACTATGTACAAGGAATCTGGTAAATGTTTGATTTTTTTAATAAATAAATAAATAGATAAATAAATAAAATAAATAAAACCACATTTGACTTTTTGAAATGTAAAACTTTCTGAATGGAGGAAGCTCGTAGCTTTGAACACAAATGAAATGGATGAACACATTACAGAAGAATAATGGAAATAAATGTAAGTGTAAATGCACATAACAGTTAGTATTAATAGCAGCCATTTTGTATTTATGACAAAAGTCATTCTCAAAGTGACTTAAAGGTTCGGTAAATCACAGAAATGCTGAAAGTAAAGCTGCATTTGAGGCAAAGGTGAAGCTTATAATTCCCCCTACAACCAGTAAAAACCACCTTCGACTTGAAAGTTCAACTCGTCAGCTTGGAGCAGTCTTCTCAACTACCAGTTCCTTCCCTGTTTACAGAGTGACGTCAGATCAACATGGCCGCTCTCACTGAACAGCGTAAAGTCCCTCTTCTCTACTTTTACACGGGTTTAGAGCAGTATCGGCTTTAGAGCAGTTCATATACAGATACAGCACTCGGTTAAATCTGTATCACTGACCATATTAATCACTGATTTGAGAAGATAATCATCAGCATTAGAGTTATCAATAATGTTAGATTGTTGCTAAGCTACTCGCTGTTGTTGCTGTGCTGCAGTTTCAGTCCATAAAGTTGCATGAAGGTTCGAGGTTCACTGCAGTAGAACAGCAGCAGCAGCTCAGGCCTGTAACTGTAAAAGTGCGATTAAAGACACGCTTTCATAGAGGTTCCATGTTTTTTTTCTCACTTTGCACGTAGAACATCCCGAGGTAGGAAATGACATCATTACCACTTGCGAATTACCACTTACGATGCACCACAAGCGCAGCATAAGCCAACTAGCTGTGCAACATTACCTACCTAGCTAAGACAACTTCACAACTGTTAAGCATTCGTTTGATTAAGAAAATAATCTCCGGATTTTGGCTTAGTACTACGATAGATACGCTATGACTCTGAATCCCTACTCGGGATGGTCTCCTTAACCCCGAGTACAGCAAGTGACGTCGAATCAACATGGCCGTTCACAGCATTAACAGTAAACACAGCAGCACTTCTTACATTTAAATGAGTTATGCTTTATATACAGTACAAATAAGTATCAATTAACACACAGACATATTTGCATGTTAAATCTGTAACACTGACTACACAGATTGCTGCTCTGAGAAGCAAAATATACATCATTAATCACAGTTAGCTGGCTAGCTTGATGCTAACAAATGAATCCATCTGGACATCTTTTAACCGAGAAAGACTTTTTTTTTTTTGTTGTTGTTGTTTTTTTAAGAATACACAATATGAAAAGACTTTCACACCTGCAACTGAAGCCATTTCATCAAAGTCTCTCTAATAAGCTGCTGCTGGGCTCCAGTGAGTCTCACATGCCTGTAACACACACACACACACACACACACACACAACCCTCAATAACAGTTATTTTTGCCTTGTTTGTTTTGCCTACAAACAGAACATGTTTATATATTTTACTTTCCTTGCTGGCTGCCATTTACGGCACTCGAATATAAAGAGCAGTGACGTGTTAAAGACACCTGCAGTCGTACCTGTATTTGATCTGATGCTCCAGCACTTGAAAACAGAAGAACTTCACATGGTCATCACTGATGGAATAAATCAAAAATATATCAGATCACAGAATAACACCATACTGACAAAGCACACCCATCAAAGGCTTTTACACAGAACGTGAACGGTCTTCAAACCTGCATTACTTACAACGTTAAATTTTATGCCTGAAAGCTACGGAAAACCAAGAAGACTCATTAAGTCTGTTAGCTCTAATGAGGAGGAGGAGCACTCTGACCATTTATCCCACTGCAAACACACATCAGAGGAAAGTGTGTTCTTGAAAATCTTTTCAGAAAGGAATCTGAGAGAGACATATGAAGTTATTATTTTAATCAAATCTAATTACGGTGATATAAAATATTAACAAAATAGTCAGTCTGCCAATCCGATTAGTCTAAGAATGATCATAAATGCAGCAGTCGAGATATCAAATTCTTCCCCCCGATTTCAGACAGACGGAGAGCCTCCTCAGTGTCTCTCTCTCTCTCTCTGAGAACTATTTTGAGACCAAGAAATGCAAGATGGACAGCTGAAGGAATCAATTCCTCCACAGCAACCAACGTGGGATAAACTGATGCAACTCTAAGGCATGCGCTCTGTATAAATCATCTAACGTTCAGGCTTAAGGCTGACACACAAATCATAAAATTGTATTCCTTCTCTTAATAGCACTGAGTACTGACACGGTAAACATTCAGCAGCAGGTGATGATCAGAAACCGTGGGTCTCACCTGTAGATGCCTTTAGCCAACGCTTCAGCACACACCTCCCATCCGTCCTGAGATTCTTTCAGCTGCTCAAAATATGCCAATGCCTGAGAAAGAGGAACGGAGGTGCAATGCATCACTGCGTGATCAGGAGAACGTCACTGAGTACCGGGCATGAGACGATACACTAAAACTATGATACGAGACGCATCCTGATACAGGCTTCCCGAGACCATATCGACAGATAAAATATTACATCTGAATCCATTTATTTTGTAATGACAACAAATCGAACCATACTGAATACACTGTTTTAAAAAAAAAAAAAAAAAAACAAGATCAGGATTTATAACAGAAGCTGCAATTTTCCTATTATTAATGTTATTAAAAAAAATTTTTTTTCTCTTACATGTATTTCATGGCAACGTTACTAATACGGAAAAGTAGTCTGACGGTAGATTGTGCTTTAAATGATTAAATGACTCTGGATTGTGTGAAAAATAAAATCACTGCAAAAACTGGGAAGTTCATATTTGGCAGCAGAGAACTCAGGATTCAAAAACACACGCAGGGCTACAGAGAGCTACGTTACTTTCACAGTGTAACTAGCTAACAGAAGAATGCGAAATAAATTAAAAAAGAAAAAAAAACCTGTGGCTCAGACACGCCCCCTCGCGATATCTCGGTGAAAACTTCATTTTAAGCCGGTTTCATTTCGTTAAGAGTTTGAATGGATCACACAAACACCATGTCGCTATTAAGCACTTCTGCGACGTTGAAAGTTTTAATCGACTGAAAATGGAAACATAAGACACATTCATGCAACTTGTATTTTTTTTGTTTAGAAACTGTGTCGGATCGAGACACTAACGTACCGTATCAGGGCACAGCTAACAATTATCCTGATAATCAACACCCCTATTCATTATTATTATTATTATTATTATTATTATTATTATTTTCTATTAATCAATCAGTTTAGATAAGATTATTAGTTTAGTTTGGATTATTTTTTAAAAATACATAAAATACCAAAGATATTTATTTTAAAAATATATATCTTTGCAACATTTCAGTCAACTACTACGGCCTCAAATCTCCTAACTAGGCTCAATTAACAGCTCACTATCTACAATACAACACGACATTTATCAGATAATCTTTCATAGTGCACGTGTCACTAATGCAAGGTGACGTCACACATTTTTTCCGCTAAACTATACGTTTCACCTGAATTTCAACCCTTGATTTGTCGAATTCGAAAAAGACAAATTCAAAAATTTATAAATTTGAACGAGCGTGAGGTGAATCATTTTCAGCGTGTGGAATCGACGCCAAAGCTTTAGGGCGCGAATCAGTGAATCAGTTCTTTTCTTTTCTTTTCTTGGATGAACCAAAAACAGGATGCAAACTTCCTGCTTTGACGCACAAGATATATTCAAAATATATACTGTGTACTCTATGAGAATAAAACTATGAAACAATGCACAATGTTTATTTCTCTGGGGCCCAAAAAAAAAAAAAAGTTCACCTACTTAAAAGCTAACTGATTCAATTGGCTTCGCTACCCGCTGCCTAACATTGCACTGTACACAGCTTCATGACACGAGTTGTGTTGAAGTGAAAAAACGTAAAAAATCTCATAGACTAATCTTTCATTCGAGACCAAATTAGCATGAGACGATGTGTGGTGAAACAGCTTCAAGACTGCAACACACATTTAGTTGCCGTGACTCATCACTGTACCTTTGTTATTTAGTTATTAGTTGCTATATTATGGATCCTAACTGACAGCAAGGTAAAAAGATACTTTAACTAACGTGAGATAATCACCACAAAATATCCAGCTACACGCTACTGTGGTAAGTATTACGTCAAACCCGTTCACCACCATAGACGAACAAGTGGCATACTATTCGGGGCTATAACTCTTCGTGGATGTCTTACTCGCTGCCGGTAGCAGGCATCAGCGTTGGGGTTCAGTCCCATGAGGGCCTGCTCGTCCATGATGGCGGGGAAAGCCGACTCGCAGGCCATGTGTGGGTTAGCTCCTTTCCACTAGAGGATCTCTCCAGTCTTCCAGGCAAACACAGGCTTCACGCATCTGCCAAACACACAGAGAAATCAATAAATACCCAAAAAATAGCACTGTACACATTTCATGAACGAGTCTAGTATTGGATTAGTTGGATTATGTCCTGAACTGGTTATAGAGAAACCTGAATGCAAGAGGCCTGAGAAACTTTGCTTTTTATAGAAATGAAGATGTCTGTGAGATCTGAATTATATAACATCTAATCAGTCATCTAATCAGCCAATCATGAGGCATCAGCACGATGCATTAAAAAAAAAATTACAGATACAGGTCAAGAGCTTCAGTTAATGTTCACATTGAACATCACAATGGGGAAGAAGTGTGACTTGCTGGTGCCAGATGGGCTGGTTTAAGTTTTTCCAGAAACTGCTGATCTCCTGGGATTTTCACACACACCAGTCTCTAGAGTTTACACAGGATGGTGCGAAAAACAAAAAACATCCTGTGAGCAGAGGGTCTGCAGGCTGAAACACCTTGTTGACGAGAGAGATCAGAGGAGACAGGACAGTGGACACCTTGACAGGAGTACCAGTGGTGTTGCACTGAGCTGTTTCTAAGTGTTAATCAACAGAATTCGAAAAGGTTTAGATACAGCAGTGGATCAGACAGGAAAACAT